>OU974083.1:1791515-2391515 GCA_918843875.1 Diadumene lineata | reverse complement strand
AAATAATGGAGCCAAAGTAATAGCGACAGAGAATTGGGAAAAGAATGACAAGTTGCCATTTTTATGTGGCTGCATTGCTGAGATGTCAGAGGAAGAAGAGAGGTGTCTATTAAGACCTGGAGAGAATGATTTCAGCATAATGTTCTCTATAAGAAAGAATAAATCACAGCTTTGGCTTGGACCAGCTGCCTATATCAATCATGGTATGTTTAAAAAGCATATTTTTCATTATGATTTATACTGGAAATTTTATTGAATTAGCCAAAGTGTGGTTTGATTGCAGGAGTAGATCCAGGTTTCTTTGAAAGCCTGTTGGGGGGGTCTGTTGGATTTGGGACCCAATTCTTGCATTATAATTATTGAACAAGAAATGGAAGTGCATATATTACAATCCCTCCCCACCCCCTCCCTCCCCTCTTAGTTAATAATTGTCTCTGGATGAACTCTAGTGGTTGACCTAATTGTAGGAGTTTTGGGACTCTGGCTTTAATAAAACTTACAAATCACACCATGCAAATGGTCCGAGTTCTTAATTAACTATTTGTTTTTCTTTCAGATTGTCGTCCGAACTGCAAGGTATGTGCTTTGGATTCCAATAATTGACATAAATATCATTTCCCTGCCAGCAGAGTCTCTCTTGTTTGTGATTCATGACGAGAAAAACAAAAAAGACTTGATCTGTCAAGTCGATGCTGGTTTTCATATCACACACACTCTTTGGTATCCAAGCAACTAGAATGCATGTGATATAGTAATTAATACTGGGCTTGAATATCCCACAGCAATGCTACCTAATTTGGCAGCTAATCAGGTTATTTCCAGTCAAACCAGTTATCAAACTCGTTTTGTTTGTCCAGGTGTGGAGAAAGGCATATCAAACAAACCTTCTCAAGTCAGCAGAGTCTCTTTCTCTTGAAATTACAAACAAGAGAGACTGTTGGCAGGGAAAATTAGTATACATTATAAATTTTGATTAAATTCCTCTTTGTTCTCACATCTAAAGGTTTCTACTATTGCAGTCAATTTGATTTTTTAAAACACCTACTGGTTCATTGAACTAATTGTAAACAAGTTCTGTGCAGTTGATAACCCAATGTAGGTTTTGTGCATGTGACATCAAAGCAGCCCCATCTGGAGGATAAAACAATTGATTTTTTGCTCTCTTGAAACCCATTGTTAGGTTGAGCTGCATTCCAGCAAACTGTAAGGAGTCAATTAGCCCTAGTTCATGCCACAGCCTACTATCTGTAAAAGTCCGCCCTAAGACACATCCTGTCCTAGAGCATCCACTCTTACACTGCCCATCTCTTACTGTCACTTGCATCTACCCCACACTAGACAAAAATTATTTTTGCAACATTTAGACAATAGACAACCATCATTTAGTTATCAAGTAATTCTATTTGGATGGACAAAACTCAGCTAAATCACTTTCGCCACTTTCCTTTGATGTACCTGAATGAAGAAGTTTTATCGAAATGACACAATTACTACCAATCCAAAAGCACATGACTCGAAATACAGGTCAAGGAACAATGTCCTTACAAATGTTCTACTTGAACAGCCAAATCAGATTTTGAAAGGACAAGTTGACCTCCACATTTTAGAGTGAAAACATTTTTTGAATTTTTTTTGATTTTTGAAGTTTTTTTTTTACCAACCAAAAAGGGGTAATGAAATGTCATCTTGACCCAATATGTATATCATGCTGTTATTTCGAGCCTTGAATGCATGTCGGTGGTACCAACATGTTTGATTGACAGCTGTCTTTTGTCAACTGCAAGTTGTAATTTTTGTCTACAGTGCATGTCCATGGAGTAATTCAAATCGGTAGTAACATGATATGCACCATCTGTCATGTCTGAATATTTTGACCTGTTGTTCTACTACCCATAGCCATTACCAAGCTTGCAACTTCTTCTTCTTCTACCTTGGGGCCTTTTATCTTTGGCTAATTCTTTACCCTACATATTTTTTTTAATGGTAAATGTTTTCTAATAATTATTGTAGTTTGTGCCAACTGGGCGTGATACTGCATGTGTCAAGGTCATGAGAGACCTCGAACCTGGTGAGGAAATCACTTGTTTTTATGGAGAAAACTTCTTTGGAGACAACAACTGTAATTGTGAATGCTTGACATGTGAAAGGTACATTTTTAGAGTAAATGCACTGCAGTGTACACTATGTAACTTGTTCCATTTCAATGACATTTGAGATATCTTGGTCAACAGAATTACACTATGCAGGTGAATTAGTCTTTGTATTTGAGAATCACAATCTTATGTTCACACATTCATGAGAAATAGTTTTGTCGCAGTAAACCCAAACCAATTGCGTGTAAAACTTTAGTGAATGCAATGTAAAGTTGTCTTGTTTGAACAAGATATCTCATTCAGCCAGAATATCTAACTTGCATCATACAAACAGGGCCTAAAGACCGCCAGACTCAGTGAGTAATCTGCCTTGCAATAACTTTTACTCACTGGCTCGTTAGCAAAGGATAAAATTTGTCATTTTTCACTTCTCATGAGGTCGCGAATTTTCACAATTTCAAACACAATTCATAGAAAATTGTTGCAGCGCCTTGTTAGATGTGAATAATGACAAATTTTATCTTCACGGTAATGTTTTTGCTCACTATCTGTGGTGGCCTTAAAATGTAATTATTTGACTTGTGAACTTTGCTCTGTTATTCGTTTCCATGGCAATGCAATTAACTTGACGGACAATATATATAATGCTTACTAGTTATAAACAGTGCTTGAATAGCCCTTGAAATTCAGTGAAAATTTTAGCATGAACCCAGTGTAGTTATAGTAATTTTTCTTATCTTTCAACAGGAGAGGAGAAGGAGCATTCAAATCCAAGCAGCCAAACGAAAAGACAAAACAAAAATACTCTTTCCGTGAAACAGATAAACGTCTAAAAAGACTCAGTACACTCAAAGGTATAATTATTCAGCAAATGAATATTGCGCAGCCCGCCTTTACTTCACAATGGAACGCTAGTTAACCAGCACTGTAACTTATTTAATACAGTGAAACTCCTCTAAACCGGAAATTTTATTTGGTCCCAGTAGAGTCCGGTATAGAGGGGTTTCACTGTAGTTAAATTGGCTTACAATGTATATTCTGAGGTAAACTGATATGAATTTAGCCATAAAGGTTTCTGTAGTTAAGGTGGGAAGGAAGGCTAACATGACCTTTGAATTTGAAATTTTTTTTACCGTTTTCGGAGATTTGCTATTCATAACGCTCACTCACAAAGTTTCACATTTGTACATACATTATTTGGAAAGTTATGAGCAACCAAAGTTCGGTATATAAGTGGTATTTCGCGGTAAAAATCATGAGCTTAGAGTATCAAAACAAACTAAAACTAAAGCACCGCAATTACCAGATGACAGATGCACGTTGAAACTTTGACAGTTTTCAACTTGTTCACACCTACGAAGAATGAGACGTGATCGTAGCTCCAAAAACATACCATATAATTTTGCTTGTTAACTAAATAAAATTATTAATTTTAGGAGCTTTTTCAAGCTTTGCACGTTTAATGTTGAATTTCTAACTTTTATGAAATGTTTTTGATAAGCGAAGTCGCTGCAAAGTCCGCCATTTTTGTGCCGATGAATTCTTACGTAAAGGTCATGACAAATGTGCTTTGTTTGAGGTGACGTTGCTACGTGTCACACCAAATACCTCATGTGATTGGTTTTCGCGGGAGTAACGCACCATCGTATATGGGTTTTATTCCCTTTTTTGGAGCTTTGGATGGCCTTTTTTGACAGATGATGACTCAGTGTAACGCAATACGATGTGGATAGTGGACACGAGAGTTTTCTACGCTTTGCGAAAGAATTTCATGCTTTTTTCTACCATAAATAGGCTTTCACGGCACAATCTGTGATAACTAAAAGTAGATTTTGGTATTAAGCTTTAACTGGATTCTTTTCAAAATCAAGATATCTAAAGTAGAGGTAATTTAGAAACTTTTCACGGCAGTAACTCAAAGTATTTAGTTTTGTGTCGGATTTACAAGCGTGACAATTTTAAGCAGAATTCTTATAACAAGTCTTCGCACAACCCCTTATCAAAAATATAATTTTAGAGTTACTGCGATGAAAAGTTTAGTAATTTAATGTAGATTAAGCTGCCAAAGTTTGGAAACAGTTGATAAAAAGCTTTTCATTTTACAGTCGATTTTACTAAATTTTCGTGATTGACGGGTCACTCAACAAATGTCACAAATACCACACATTCTTTGTGTTTAATATTAAAACTGAATATTTTTTAGTAAACAATGTGTTATAAAGTATATTTTGTTTAAATTTGGTACATTTTGGATGAAAGTAGAGCCCTATTTTACTTAACTCAAAATCTCTAAAAAGTTGATACCAGATGCCTTCCTTCCCACCTTAAGATCCATTCTCAGTAGTGCTATCCACTGAATAAATCCCTATCCAGCAGATAAATTCTAAAGAAATTCTATAGAGTAAGACGTCATTTATCCAGTTAATCACTTTATTCAGGCTTTGTGCCAACCACCTCATGAACTTTCACGCCAACACAGTCACCCTCAGTCAGAGAAACTAAAGTACTCTGATGATAGGTTGATGAGTCAACTTCAAATGAGAAATCAATGTGATACAAACTTTTTCAATTGTAATGTTTGCAAACTTAAGATAAACATTTGTTGGAACCAAAGTAAACATTGTCCGGGGGGAAATCTTGTATTTGATCATTCGTTTCTTAAACTTAACTCGCAAATAAACTTCTAACTGTTAATTTAGAAGATAAGATTTTGAGTAGACTGTTACACTTATATCATTCTCAAAATAATACAAACTATCTGTTTGAAGTTGTCAACTTTTGACAGTCCACCTCAGACCTTGGCTCTGTCTCCAGCCATGCACCCATGTAACCCTGATGACTGGAGTCTGACTGATCCAATCAAAGACCATTACTTGCAGCAAAATTTACAGTCAAAACACCTCAAACATACCCACCAAAAGTTCATTAAATGATTTCATTCTTTGAATCTTGATTTGATTATTCGATTTGAATATTCAAATTTTTTGAAATGGACCAGTCTAACATTCGAGACAATCAGTCACAGACAGAAGAGACAGAAAAAAAACTTTGAAAATTTAAAACTGAAAGATTAAACTTGCTAGAAACTCTCACTGAAGAATTTCTTGACAAAAGAAAGATGTCAATTTGCTTAGTTAGGATTTTTTGTAAATATGTTTTTGAATTTTGTAGACTTGTTTTCAAATTTGATTACTGGAATCGAAAAATCTATTCAATATTCGAATAATGAATTCATTTAAATGAAGTTTTGGTGGGTACGCTTGAGGTGTTTTGACTGTAAAAGATTTCTTACTAACAGTTGTCTTGTTGATCTTGATTAGAATATTCAAGTCTTGCAACAAAGGCAACAACAGCCGATGATGTTCTACAGACAACACAGTACACTAACACGCTACTTAACACAGAAAGTCAACTATGCGATTTGATGAATGACGAAATTGTCAATCATAAGTATAAGAAATTACCAAAGAGACAATACCAGTCCAGCTCTACTGGCAGTGAAAATATTATTGCATCTGTAAAGCGGCGGTCTAGATCAATACAAAAACGACGACGCCGATCACCGAGTAGCACAGTTGTAGTAACATCACAGCGCAGCTATCAAAATACTCTCACTTCTACATTGCCATTACATTCAGATGATCAAGAGCTTTCACTACCGTCTTCACCTCTCGTAATGAGCTCATTTCATCTGCCTTTAACAGACATTTTAAAAAATTCTACTGCAGACATTGGCAGTCGGTGCCAACATTCAGAGGCAGCAATAATGCCGTTGCAATCTTGTGGAATTTAACTGTCAGCCAAGCATGTATGACACATGCTGCACCAGGCATGCAATGAAAGCACCCAACTATACTTACAGAATGTTCGACTGATAGGGGGTTTTGTTGTATTTGAGCAATGAAAGGACTACAGGACAATCAACTAACAGGGGGTTGGTGGAGTAGTTGTCATATTTGATCAATGAAAGGACTACAGGAAAATCAACTAACAGGGGGTGGGTGGGGTGTTTGATACATTTTAACAATTAAAGAAATACAGGTTAATCAATTGACAGGGGGTGGGTAGAGTGTTTGTTACAGTTGAACAATGAAAAGACTACAGGACAATCAACTAACAGGGTGTTTGGTGGGGTGTTTGATGTATTTGAGCAATGAAAGGACTACAGGACAATCAACTAACAGTGGCTGGGTGGGGTGTTTGTTACATGTAAACAATGAAAGGGCTACAGAATAATCAACAAATAACAGGCCTGGGTGAGTGGGGGTATTTGTTACATGTTAGCAATGAAATGGCTACAGGACAATCAACACCCAATAGGGGGTGAGTTGGGGTGTTTGTTACAAGTGAGCAATGAAAGGGCTACAGGACAATCAACAACCAATAGGGGGTGAGTTGGGGTGTTTGTTACATTTGAACAATGATAGAAAATATGTCATGAAGAAATCGAGTGAAAATCAGTAATAAGCCAGATGTGGGTGTAACTTCAAGAATTGAGTACAGTACTGAAACAATTCCTTCCATGATAAAGCATGTAGTACATGGATCCATAATTTAAAGTTCTTGTAAATTTACTATTATTTTCAACAATATTGTAATTGAATGAGTCTTTCGTAAAGAGCTCAGATTTATTTCCTCAATTTTATTCACTGATTTTTTATTTATAATAATTATTATTTGACTGGCATTAAATGTCCTCCAATGAATGTAATAATTTAAGAAGTTAGCTAGCTAATTGACAGCATTTCTATTGTTGCCACACATAGAAGTAAAGAAACCTTTTTCTTTCACAGCATGTTGTTTCAATTGTTTCATACATAGTAAATAGAGTGGAATGGTTTGGAAACTATTTTATTATTATAGGTTATTGTACACTTTTTTAAAGCATGACTGACACCTTTGTTTCACTATTGTTTGACCATTGTTGGATAAGGCTGAGTGAACAGAGCAACGTCGTTCTTTTGGTAGCCTGTGTTGCATCCGGTATTTTCTCTTGTTAATATACTGTCTGTGAAGCAGCGCACAAAAGCCAATCAAATTATGTGTAAGAAAAAGCCAATCAGAACTCGAGCCAAAATTCTGGAACGGTGGAACACAATATTGTGCGCTGCTTCGCAAACAGTTATAATCACAATTTTTCCGAATGCAACACAGGCTATTCTTTTTGCTGCTGACTTGATAAGCCATATAATTTTTGCAACCAATTTGAAGAAACCTTACCATAATAATATAAACAAAGTTAATGTCTACTTATTTCACAATTTTGAATAAGATCAAATAGATAAAAACCTGTGCACAGTCTGGACCGGTTCAACCTCAAAGCCAACAAAGACAAAACAATAGGTTGTCTAACCATTCTCTTTTTTCCTTAGACATTTGAAGCTTGGTACAGGGTACAAAGCCAGAAACTCATAAGAGCATTGATTGATTGAATACAATTTCACATTTAAAAAAATATACAAAAGTAGATCAGACACTCTAGTTTACAGCCAAATTCACTATTTCAAAACAATTTCATAGTTAGTGCAGATCTTCTACCAAATTGTGTCCTTGGTAAATTTGAAATCAACTGTACTGAGAAATTGACACCAAAGAAGACACATAGAAGATAAGCAATATAACTAGTTACCATGCAATGTTTAATTACAATAGTTTACTGCAGTTTTTTGTGAATTTCAACATTTGAAAGTTAATCCTCAAAGGGTAAAATTAAAAAAGGCTTTTTTTAATTTATAAGGACTTATTGAATAACCTTAAATTGTATTCTGTCAAGTTTAACACAAATAATTTTTATAAATATTGACAGATAATGGGCTTGGGCTGCCTGTGGAATCACAAACCATACTAGGAGCTGACTCTGCAGATGAGGAAGAGGCTTATCTCCAGTGTAATGATTTATGCTCACAAGTGAGGTCACAATAACACAGAAACAAAAGGAGTATTGTCTTTTGAAAACGACTCACTATTGTAACCTCACTTGTGAAGCATAAATTATATTACACTGGAGATAAACCAAGGAAGAGAATTCTTAGGGGTTGTTTACTTGAGACTAGGAAGATCCTAGCACATCAATCATCTTATCTGCATTCATTAACTGCATTGCACTTACATGGGCATTTGTAGATTTTGTTCAGGTACAAAGATCATCCTGTCTGACTGGATAGGAAGATCCTAGTACTAGAGTTGTGTCTGACTCTAGCTAAACCAATGTAAAAAAAAAAGCAATAATAATTTGCCTACTAGTGCCAAGAAATATCTTATGATTCCTTTACAGTGAATATTTGCTGTTTTCTTTTTTTTTAATCAATCCCATTCATCTCGCATGTAGACAAAACAAAATCACTTTGGCCTACTAGGAAGGTCCTAGTACAAGGATGTCCCTAGTTCATACTGCCTTAGAATCTGGGTTGATAGTTAATGGTAGACTTTATCAAAGAATGAATTCACCAGGGCTTTGTACTCCTCTGGATGTGTGTAGAAGTGAGAAACATGTGGGGACTTCTCCCAACATTTTCTGGTTACATCAATGTTTAGGTCTGACTTCCAGTGTTTTGAAACCTTGTCGATTCTTGTCCAATCGCTAACATTGTCACTCTTAGAAAACAGAAACATTGACGGGCAAGTTATAGGCATGTTGTAAAACAACTCAGACCTCTGAAGATACACTGCCGATGTGTACTTAGACGTTAGGGATAGGTATGATTCAATTCCATTTTTCATGAGAGAACGAAGGATTGGGTTCTTAGTAGCAGCATTTGAAATACCATGTGGGATGCCGTGGAAATCTACAGGACTGTCAAAGATTTGTCCAAGTATTCTATCCTTGACAGAGCTGAATTTGTCGGTACTGATCACTTGGTTAATTACTTGACTGTAAAGGTAACCACCCACTGAGAAGCCATGGACAACTATTGGTTGATCTCTAATACCGGATGAGGTGAGTTTGTCAAGGACTTTGACTGCTGTTTTTTCTGCTTTTGTTGGTCTGAGAATCTGTAAGATTAGTGATTGGTTATAGTCAATCGAGTAGATTTAAATTTGCCCCGGGGGTGTTCTGCTGGGATCTTGTAGAGCTTACCCTGTTTATGACAAAAAATACCTAACTTCCATACCCTGTTTATGACAAATTACAATTGTTTACAAACATTATATGATTTGTATAAATACATGAATTCAGACACATGTGCTGCTCTTATCTTTTTTTTTTTTTTAAGTCAACGACCTTATTCCTGCCGATTTCCTGGATGCAAAATAATTTCTCTCATTTTTTGGGCCCTGAGTATGACAGGAAGTTTGTATTAAATCGGAAATAGAGTAGAATTGGATACCCTGTTCATGACACCAAGGTCGAAAAACCATACCCTGTTCAGCGGCTCATCCCCATATAGTCAATATAGGGTAGTACCCCCCTCCCCCCCGGAAATTTGCATGAGTATGAAACAGTAGCAGTACTATATAATCTAACCATTTTCTAAGAAGACAATTGCTCTAATAGAAAATATCCTGCACAACCATGACATGGGAAATAAATATCCTGCAAAATGATTGTCCAATGCCCCCCCCCCCCTTAAATATCTAATGGTCTGTCCCTAACTAGTATAATTTACAGATAATGCAAAGTTATCAAATACATATTAAATATTTCATGTTTTGATAATTGTACCTCTGTGACTTCTAAATGGACTGTCATGATGTCCGCGCCATGTTTTTGGTATAATTCGGCATATTTCTCTAAATGTTTACTCTTCGCTAACAACCATCCAAATAACACAACAACAGGCTTCTGCCCTAACTCATTACTTGAATCTGATTGGTGAGGATAAAACTTAATGGAGCTGGATAACGGGCTGCCATGGAAACATCTAGTTACTATGGTAACATGAGATACTCTGGACATTGCCTAGAAAACGAAAATGTGATCTAACAGATTAAGTAATGAAACAATAACAGATGCAAGCACAAGGCAAAAATATTAAGAACCTTCACCAACACAAGCTCAAGGATTGAAATCTTTTTGATCCCTGTGTTTGCACTTGCGAAGATCCATAACATTTATTCCTTGGGCTTGTATCACAAAGTGAAAACCTGGCTTAATAATGATTGAAGCAATCTAATAATTTAAAAATACAAAATACTTGAACCATAGAATATATACTGAGTTTTGTATTTTCAAAGATTATGCATGGTCAATTCCACCTTCCAATTTGTACAAATTTGTTTAAAAATAACTAATGATAAATTTCTAAATCGACAAAGAAAGAAAAGGAAATTTAAACTAGTAAAGTTAGTTAAGCTTAACTCTTTATTATAAAAGATTTTAGACAAAGATCATGAAAACAGTATTGCTATCGATTTTAATTTATTCAGTGCAAAGTCTGAACATGGTGCCACATTCAAATCATCGTCGATATATGATAACATATCGTGTCATGCTGTGTATACTTAATGGTCTTTAATATAAAATATTACATGGATTCTTTTGAAATTATTTTAAAACGAGAATTATATAAACTGATAAAGGCATTTTAGATTGAGGCCATGCAAGCTCAAGTAATGTAGCTTTAACTAAATGAAAATTTACATCGGCCTTTCTAATAATTGTTTGTTTATAGTACAATGCATACTTTAACGCGTTACCCTAGCTAGTTTTTTACTTATGAACAAAGTATATATCTAAGTGTGCATCATATTATTTCAAAAGAATAAAAAATACTTTGCTATACTAGATTTTTTTTGCCACGTTTTGGTTTTGCAAAACGACTTACCTGCCGATCAACAAACATTAAAAAAAAATCAAATTACACTGTTTGGTCAAATAACACCTTGCTTACCTTTCGAGCAAAAATCGGTCCTCTTACCAGCATGATTTTCAAATGCGTGTATTTTACGTGCGAAAGCCGTGGAAGCTCAACTTCGAGTACAATGCATTCAGACAAGTAGCCCTGTCACCAAGAGTGACATGACTGTCGTGACGTTTTGTCACACTCGGAACTGATGTGACACTTGCCCTCAATCAGGTCCTCAATCACATAGCCGGACGTAGGCCTCAGTCTTGAAAAGGCTAGCCATTTGAAATTCAAGTCAGCAGAAAATAAGCCGTTTATTGGTGATCGAAAACATAGGATTGTTGTTACATGATAAAAAAGAGGCTTTTAGAATTGAGCATAGAAGGTGCGGGTGAGGGGGGCAAATACCCCCCAAACAATCGTGCATAGCAGATGTTTATTTGTTCATTCATTTATTTAGTTATTTAGTTATTTATTTATTTATTTATGTATGTATTTATTTATTCATTTATGTATTTATCTCATTTGTTTATTTATCTATTTATTTATTCATTAATAATTTATTTATTTATTCGTGTATTTGTTTGTTTGTTTGTCTACCAATAGTTATTTTTAGTGTCTTAGATAGGGTCAGGGTATTAAGGCTTGCGATATCCTCGTCAGCAGACACCATCATAAATAATAAAAAGCAGGACGAACAATTATATTTGCGTTAGACTGCTGTCACTATATCAAGCTTTTCCCTTAAGAATGTTATCGTTTTCTATCAAGCCTCACGTATTTCCTTATAAGGATTGTGCCCACCATATTTGGACATTGGAGTAAATCAGCAATACGAAAAAAGCGATTTTTCTCGCAAAATCCTTCAATTTTTTTCCAGTTTTTTAGTAAAAGCATGCATAACAAGTCAGCCAGTTTTGTCTTTTGAAAAGAAACTGTTAACTGAACCTAAAACAGGAACCCAGTGTATTTCACCTCAGGAAGCGCAAAAACAAAAGGTTGGTGTGGTACGACAAGGCTCTACTACAGCGAGTGGAAGTGAAAAATACTCCTGTTGACGTCATCAGACACACTCACTCAAAGTTTCGGCTCGCCGTAGTTGTGCTATCTAATACTCACAAACAAGCAGTGCAAACCTTTTGTGTTTACTGCTAAAACGTCCTATGGTCCGTTGGTCTCAGTGGCCGTAGAGCTAGCGGCGCCGTACCATATCTTAAACTCCGTATTGTCGCTGAATATATACCGGGCAGAACCACTTTTAATTTACTGTTCGGAGCCCGGCCCACTGACAACAATCTTTTGCATCATTTAAAGTATTTAATGACAAGCTCTATAGTCATAATTAAGTTGAAAAATTTACAACTACGTACGAAAGCACATTTGTGAATATTATAGTATTCTATATGCTAACTTTGTTCAAAAATGTTCGAATGATAATGTCACACCTAGAGGCAATAGTAGAACAAAAATGACTAAGGTGGTAAGTCAAACGTAGCTGTTTATAAAGTGTTTTTTTTTTTCGTAGTCTAGCCTACTTTACTGCCACTTTGTTTCCCCCTGTAGCACTTCCTGATGCATTTCTGTTTGTTCTTTTCGCATACATCACACATATGTGGGGTTCTACTGCTACATTGGCTTAAAAAGCATCGTGTGAATTTACTACGGCACCCAACGGAACACAGGCCATTTCTGTAAGCATTGGTTCTTACAACTGACGACAGCAAACAAATCAGGATGACGAGTACAAGACACTTGCAGGTATATTCCATCTGAATAAAATAAAACACGGCACGGTCCGGTTGGATAAAGCAAGAGAGTATGAGATAAGAGAGCTTATTACCGAACCCCATCAGGAGCTCCACTCGTCGTGCTATTTTTAGAAACTTGTTAACAATCTCCGCACTTTTGTCTTGAGATGTTATGATGATATGACCGCGCCTCCTGCAATCTGGCCAATCACGTTCCGTTCCCGAAATAACTTCAGTTTAAAAATAGAATGTAAAGATCCCCTGATGAGTGTAAAGCCCAATACGGGGGATACGCTCTCTTACCTCATACCCTCTTGGATAAAGTTAATATCAGCACAGGATAACAGTTATCCACTCTGTAGAAATTATTTTAGTAATTTTTCATATATACATCACTGCACTGTCGATCTCAATGAACTCATTGCTAGCAAGTTACAAACAATTCAGATATTGATATTGCTAGATTTATTGGATAATTTGTTATTTTGTCACCACAGGAACCCCGTTTATCTATGCAAATTATCGTCTGATTGATCACGTAATTATGCATTTTAATTAAAATTATACAATTATACAATTGACTCACATAAAATGCATGAATTGAAAATCAATGTCCAGCAGTTTTTTTTTTTTACAATATTTCACAAGAAATTGGTTTAGCTAACTCTTTTAGTTCAACTTTTGAATGTACTTTTATTTCAGCACTGATTTTTAAATTTAAAATTTGAGTGGCTACTTATCTAGGATTGTTCAGCTTGGTCAACTTCCTAATCATGCAAAGTTTTATGCTTTTATAATCAAAGTGAGCAGTTTGGAGGACAACAGCTGGACCGACTGCCTCACTCGTCAGGTCGACAATATCAATCTTAGCAATATAAAATACTAATAAAATGGCATTGTATGATTAAAGTAATCGTATTAAGGCAGCTACAAACTGATTACACTAAATACTCGACTTACCACGCCAGAAATGATGACGGATTTCTATACTGTTTTGCAGTCGAAGAACTCTCTTTATTTCTTGCTACGTTATCTGGAGGTCTTTCAACATTGGGTATTTGTATTGGGTATTCAGATGCTGAGTGGTCCCAGTTTTTTACAAAGTATGTAATTGGTAAGACATTCGCCGTAAGGCATTCTTGGTAAACCATCAGGTCAAACGAGCAGCCAAAATTGTTCCATTGATTTTTGAATTTTTTTTTTTTGTCTTCTTGTTCTTTCGTCCTTTCTCCCTTTCTTTCCGTTCTTTCTTTCTTTCTTTCTTTTTTTCTTTTGTCAGGTTGTTTTTTTAAGCATATTTTTTTAATGAATGTAGGTTTTGCATATTACACTGATTACAGAATCCAGAGTAATTCCAAATTGAATGTGCTAGTTCAGTACCGGCTACGCATACACATATTAGTCAAATAAAATCAATGTATTAGAAGAGATGAAAACTAGTAAAAACCTGTTCATATTACTCCTATGAAGGACTAACGTCCGAAACGTCAGTATCGCCTATACCGGTTCTCTTTACGGTGTCAAAATTACACACAATTAGGTATTTGTATATATGTATACTACAACGTTCTTGCAAACGAGTATATATATATATATATATATATATATATATATATAAAAGCGAATACCACGTAGAAAGTGCATGCGTACGATTTCATTCCCGAATCGTGAGAATTAGATTATTTTATAGCTTTCTTGCATGCTTCACTGTCCCAGCATGCAGTTTGGGATTAGTATCGATCGCGGCCGTACGAAAGAACCCACAACTCAGGGACAACGGAAAAGCTTTTCAATTGGAGAAAAGGGGATGAGCTAAATTTATTATCCAGTCGTCTCTTCACCCCTATCATTTATCTCCAAAATAATTAAAAATATTAATAATCAATTTCAGGAAATTGAGGGGGGAGGGGGTTGGGAGCCTAGCATCTATTGCAAATATCCTCCAAAGAGTTAAGAATCTTCACATATAAACTTAGGAACTGAACTTGTTTTCATTTCTCATGGTCGCTTTCGTATGAGAGTACGTTTGCTTTACATTTAGTATATTAAATCGTTATAGCTCTATTTTTTTCTAAACTACAGAGTTTTGAGTTTTTGATGCAAAGCAATAGGATTATTAGACTTATAGAATTACAGAATTACACCAATGATTCATCTCGGTCTTGGAATGACATGGTGTTGACAAGTCAATGTCAATGTTCAACTTTATTAATTGCTATTGTAATGACTCAGGATGGCAACTTGAAATCAATTAGTCGTGCATGAGTCTCGAAAAATCGGGAAACCGTTTCACGAATTCACGTCTTTGATTTGAATCTGTGGCCTTCTTGGCTCCACAAAGTTCTAGTATAGTCATTTGTTAACTGTTGATAAGCAGTACATCTATTCGCTCAAGGAATTGACACCACAATTGAAGTTAATTAAATGTTTGGGTTAGTTAAGCCTGCTTTCTGTACTTTGAAATCGGCGCCATAATACTTTTGTTTTTCCTGTCTTTCTTTTTTTTTTTTCTTTCGTTTTTCTTTTCTTTTGTTTTCTTTTTTTTGGGGGGGTGGGCTTGTTGTCATTAAAATCATTTCTATTTAACTAACAATTATTTTTATTTTTATTTTATTTTTTTTATATAATTTTTCATGTGGATTATAAACTTTCCAGAACTGAAATGTCTGCGAATCAATACACCTGAGCTAGTTAAAAAGCAGTTAGTTTTATCAAAGACCAATCATTGCATTTGCAAAGGGAAACAAATATTTTCTTCATGCTTAGAATAGGTATGATTAAAAATGCTGACATAGAGCTATTTTTGTAGAGTTGAAATATGATTTAGAGAATAACAATTTTGTTGAGTTGAAATATGATTTACAGAATAACAATGAGTCAAGTTTTCAGTTTTCTTGTCGAAGCTGCACATATTACTATATAGTTACCTGCAATATGCAAATGACTTTAGTATTAATTGACTAAATTGTCTTTCAACTGGACAACCATTTCAAGAATTATAGTTGTATCTCTGGTTTACTGTAAATTAAAGCAAAAAGTAAAAAAAGCACTAACTTCTGATCTTTGATGTAATAGTAAGATAGAACCTTCATATATATATAAAACTGTCATAGACCATCGAGCCGATAAATATGTTTTCAAGATTAATTTGTGCGGAATATTCTATAGCCTGTAATACATGCGGTATGTCTATACCGGATGTCAGACAGGCAAGGAATATTCGCAAGCAAGGCCTTGCAACAACGACTTCGACGCAATGTATGACGTATGTACGTTCCGGTAGAACTATATTGTCGCTGAACGTTCCAAATGCTAACGAATGTTAGATCTAGTTGTCTTCTTGCGGTCAATATTTTTAATGGTCTTTTACTCCAAATTTGTTTTGTTTTTAGATAGAATACTATAGTTTGTTTGTCAATTTGTATTTGCTTTTTTTCATGCACGTTTTCATTGTCTCTGTCAATACCATAATACCATCATCATGCAATCATCCTCATCATTAGGGACAACATCTGCACTACGCCCACTACCGATTTACATCACTATCACTATCGATAGTCGGTACGGCTAATGTACGATACGTCAGATGATAGAGTGCAAACACTAAATATGTGCAACAGTTGTCACTTTTTAGAAGTAAATAGCACTAATTAAACAAAAGAAAACAATAGAATTATCATAAAATAGCACTATTTAGTGGTATTATGTTGCACACTTTTAGTGCACTTTATTTTTCGAATGTTGTCTTAGCTACTACGGTTACGATACGATACGATATTATTTTCCACGTACTCATACGAAAACATCTCGATCACCACCAGTGTAGTACAGTGATTTATTTGCATGCATTGTCTTATCGTCACGCTCTCATAAGAAACCATCAACTAAAGTATTAAAATCTTAATATGAACTCAACCGGATAATCATAAATCTTGAACGCACGTCTTAAACCCGTGCATTAATCGACATACTTAGGCTAATAACACATTAGCAACTACTAGTCGAACGAGCTCCCTCACGCAAGGATGGAAACACCTTTTATTATCGCTGTTGCTTCTGGATGTGGCGTTTTCTTTCTCTGCATCGTTATTCTCGTCGGTTACATGTGTTATCGCAGACGTAAAAGCACAACAAACACAGAAAACGGAGAGGCTGGTTCACCAATTGACAACTTACAAACTCCTAATGTTATCATGACAAGGAAAGAACGAACTGAAGATGTGTTTACTGGGAAACGAACGCCTTTTGGAGTTCACAACTCTATGAGTAGCATACCAGATGCTGATGAGAGAGAGCTCGAAGAAGAAGAAGGGAAAGAAGAAAGCGACGGAGAACTGTCGACGAAAGGATTCAACCCGAAATTTAAAGGGTCGTTTTTAAGCGTGCGTTCAACGAATTCCATTCGTTCGACTGCTTCTAGTGCCCCGTCGTATAGTGAACATGCTGTAAATAATGTAAACAACTCCATGTTTTATTGATCATTTAAGTTATGGAGCAGAGGAAGCGTTTTTTTAGTTGACACGATTAAGTTTGTCTGGGAGTTTGTCTTACAAAATGACAGACAGCAAAGTATTTTTAAAAAGGGGTACATTTGAAAAAGTGCACAACAGGATTGAAGAAGAATAACAAGAA
The DNA here is from genome assembly GCA_918843875.1 of Diadumene lineata. NCBI lineage: Eukaryota > Metazoa > Cnidaria > Anthozoa > Actiniaria > Diadumenidae > Diadumene > Diadumene lineata. The sequence continues at coordinate 2,374,256 of OU974083.1, read as the reverse complement.
CAGCAAGAGCGACAACAACAATAACAAAGAATAAAGAAAAATGAATCAAAATACGGTGAAAAATTCAAAAACATTAATTTGCTATAATATATAAGGCAATGCAAACAAAGTCCATCATATCTTTTTCAGTGTTGACAACTTGGTGTGAAGCTACTCAGATCAACGTAACAACAATTTCTGCAGGACTCAAAGAACATTTTCCAAAAAAAGGTTACGGCAAAGCGCACGATATGCAAAATGGACTATTGAAACTGACAGAATTGGTCAGAGTACCTTTATTGAATATTATGCAACAACGATTCCTAGGATCTTTTCCTCAAACATGACAATTAATAATCTGGTTTCTCATATTTACTAGGCGGTAACAACGATGTCATACCGGTAAAAAAAGAAAGAAGAAAATAAAGAAAGAAGTAAGGAAGGAAGGAAGAAAGTTGCAAATTTTGCAAATATATTTGAAATGTCGTTGTGATTTAAGCATGAATATTTAAAAAATGCTATCAATATCGTTTTCTACCAATACCTGGCTTGAATTATTTGAAATATTTATATCTTTTTTTTAATAAAAAGCTACAACCGAGAAATCAGATTTTTCAGAATAATATGATAATTTTCAAATTTTAACAAGTTAAAACTTTACGACGACTTCACAGACTTACCATTTTTAGAATATGTAGAATATATCAATTGTAAGCAAATTTTGTAAATATATTTGAAAAGTCGTTGTGGATGATTTAAAAATTAACCATGAATATTTTTAAAAGATAATACTGTTTTCTAGCAATAGCTAGCTTGTATAATTTGAAATATTTATGTCTTTTTTAAATAAAAACGCACAACGTTTGAGCAAAACATTTGAAAATCACAAAGCATGACAGGTCTACTTATATTAGTGCTGTGAAAAATAGCGTAACTGAAACATTGGTTTGTGTAATTTATAATTTATTCAATCAAGAATCTTCCAGAACTTACGTATTTTCGACAAGAAGAAAATATCCACTATTTAAAAGTAAATGCGAGTAATGAAGTGTAACGTGAAAACGATCAAATGTATTTCATGGGGACTGGTGTGCTTTATAAGGCACAAATTGAAATGAAGGCATTTATCAAAAAGACGAATGAAAATTTAAGAAAATATCGCTGAAGTCAAGTACATGTTCATGTGTTTAAGTAGTGTGAATATTGGTGCATGTACGTCTGTAGAGACGTCTTTACAGAATTCATGACATGAGGGCACGGGGGGGGGGGAGTGACTCAGATGGTAAACGATCGGGGATGCTCGTCGTATTTTAGGGGTAAAAATTAGCGATTTGGTGTCTTTTAGGGTTTAAAATATAAAATTTGCCAAATTCTCACTTTTTGGTATCTTTTAGGCGTTGAATTAGTAATGAAACTCATAATTTTGGTATCTTTTAGGCATGAAAATTTTGCAAAACTGCGCTCTTTTGCAAAACGTCCGGTATCTTTTAGGGGATTTTTGAAAACTTGCGACGAGCATCCTCGATCGTTTATATCCTGAGTCCCACCCCCCCGCACCCCCCCCCCCCCCATCCCCCGGGCACGGAGATAAGAGAATAAACTTTCGCTGGCTGGGCTTATTTTCAAAAAATTTTCAAATTCCCAGACCTATGAATCAACCTTAATTAAAATATACGGCCAGATTTGTGTTTTATAAAAACATCATTTCGAAACATCAAGTCTATTTTAACGTAAAGATTCTTTTATTGGCGGTTGTTCCGTGACTGAATTCAAAAGGGATATAGTATAGAAATAAGCACAATGCAGTGAAACCCCTCTATTCCGGACAGTAATGGGACCAAAGAAAATGTCCGGTATGGAGGGGGTTCCGATTTACTGAGGTTAATTTTAGAGATATTGGAAAAACTTGAATTCTGGACCAAAAAAGTTGTTCGGTTTAAAGAGAATTTCGGTATATTGAGGGTCCGGTATAGAGGGATTTCACTGTATCTTGGGTTCCTCAATATTTGAGATCTATAACCTTATTCTAATTTATAACTTTAGATTATACATGTGTACTCCTTCTGAGGATGGTACATCTCCGCCTGAAGACAAATCCAGATCCGCTCCCGATAATATTTTTCTATTGTCCTTTTCGTTTCATATTGCATAATAATATTTATTTTACCATGCGGACAACGATTTTTGAAATATCATCTATACAAGAGAGTATGAGATAAGAGAGCTTATCTCTCGTATTGGGCTTTACACTCATCAGGGGATCTTTTCTTTCTATTTTTAAATATCATCTATACAAGAGAGTATGAGATAAGAGAGCTTATCTCTCGTATTGGGCTTTACACTCATCAGGGGATCTTTTCTTTCTATTTTTAAACTCAAGTTATTTCGGGAACGGAACGTGATTGGCCAGATTACAGAAGGCGCGGTTGCATTGTCAAAACATCTCAAGACAAAAGTGCGAAGATTGGTAACAAGTTTCTAAAAATAGCACGACAAGTAGAGCCTCTGATGGGGTCCGGTGATAAGCTCTCTTACCTCATACTCCCTTGGTCTATAATTTAATTTCTTTAAAATCTTAAGCAGCCTTATAAAATTGATGTATATTTGTTAAAATCCTTTCATTTTTAAGACTGATTTACACGGTACGATTTGTCGCGTGCGGTTTGTAGTGTACGACTATTCGTGAGGTTCAAATTCCGTTCTAAGGTTCTAAAACAAGTCGTGGGACATTCTAAAACACGTTTTAGAGCGCGAGCGACTAGTTTTCGAAATTACGAATAGTCGTATACTAAAAATCGCATGCGACTAATCGAACCATGTAAATCGGGCTTTAGAATGTCCTATTACCAAAGACAGCATTTTTAAGATAGTTGTCAAATTTTTTTTCAAAAAAAAGGTGTTGTGCCTGGAATTCTTGTCATAATGCTGGAATTACGCGTCACTTTATACCAGGTGCTTGTGTGTGCAATTTTGGTCGTTGAAATGGTCTATCGCCTAGGGCCGTCCACGAAATGATAGAAAATGACATAATTTTAATTTCTTTTTATGATGTACACGGCAGAAAGAACTTGGAAAGAATTTTAAAAGACAGAATTTGGAAGACCTGCTATTTCAATTTTTGTTCGTAAAAAATGTGTAAAATGTTCTGGAACTTTATAGCTAGTTAGAAAAAGGTCATTGATAAAAAAATTTCGAACAAGCTAGCACTATTGTTTAACTAGTTACAAGGTTCCAGTCTGCCCCGAGGTCCTATATGTCTTTGATTTCCGCTGAACTTGACTTCGAGGACATGCTATTTTTGACACTTGTTTTGAACAAAGGTGAATATGTTTAATTTCCTTTCCATCTGATTTATGTTAACGTTAAAGTTAAAACGAGAAGCCATTTAAATTTATCCATAGTTGGAATCTAATATTCTGATCGATTATTAAATATAAATAACGTTTACTATTCAATTGCCCGGAAACAATGTGTTTAACTTTCGATTGAATGACTTTGATATCCCATGAATAAATCGGGTTTTTTTTAAATAGCAAATAGCGATTTTTTTAGATGTAATATAATAATAATAATAATAAATGTGGTCTTCTATAGCGCTTCCTAAAATTCTCGAAGCGCTTTACAATAAATTAATAATAATATTATTTATATATAGATAATTAGTTAATAGAAAATTGATAATTGATAAAATAGATAAAATAGTGAAAGTTGAAAAATTAACAATACGTATTTACAAAGAGATGTGTTTTAAATTAGTTAAAATATCGGCTTCAGCGTGAAATTTAAGTGAAATATTTAAAAATTCAATTGACTTTTTCACGCACACACATATATTCTCATTATTTCATGTTTACTAGATAGTGCACCCCCTCCTGAGTATGGTACCCCTCCACCTGAAAACATATTCGGATCCACTCCTGATAGTATTTCTCTAATAATATTTATTTCGCACAACGATTTTTGACATATATATGTCTATAATTTCTCTCAAATCCTGAGCAACCTTTAAAACTGATGTGTATTTGTTAAAATCCTTTCTTTCTTTAGGATGATTTACACGGTACGATTTTTCGCGTGCGATTTGTAGTATACGGCTAGTCGTGAGGTTCAAAACGTTCTAAAACTAGGGAATTCTAAAACACGTTTTAGCGCACGTGCGACTAGTTTTCGGAGTTATGACTTGTTGTATACTACAAATCGCATGCGACAAATCGCACCGTGTAAATCGGGCTTTAGAATGTCCTATAACTAAAGACAGCATTTTTAAGATAGTTATCAACTTTTTTTTTCAAAAGAAAGGTTTTGTGCCTGGAATTATTGTCACAATCCTGGAATTACGCGTCATTTTATACCAGGTGCTTGTGTGTGCAATTCTGGTCGTTGAAATGGTCTATTGCCTAGGGGCGTCCACGAAATGATAGAAAATGACATAATCCTAATTTCTTTTTATGATATACACGACAGAAAGAAATTTGATTTCTAGCTAACCGTCACCAATCACCAAGCATCGCAAAAAAGGAATCAAAATCGAAGAAGGTCGACAAGTGAGTAAATTAATGGCGAGATAGAGGCGGATATAATGTAACAATTTGTAGAGGAATTTGTATTATAAAACGATGCGACACTTAGTTGCAAAAGAGTGGTGCATGAACGTATTTTTCTAAAATGTTTACTGTAGTGTTAGGTCTACCTCGGAACCTAAAGTTGTCTAAAATCGCGCATAATTGTCTAAAATCGCACAAAATTGACTTAAATCCTCAGAATTTAAAAACAAATTTATAGGAAGACAGGATACTAATTATGGACTGACATTTCCATTGTACATCAATATGAAAATGTGATATTACACTCAAAAAGTACTAAACATTTTGCTTCAAAGTCGCCTAAAATCACGCAAAGTCGCCTAGAATCGCTCAAAATCGCTTAAAATCGCCTCCTATTTTGAGAACTTTAACTTTTTGGCAAATTTTGCTAAGATCACCTATATCTGCTTTTAGTTACGGTGACTTTAGAACCCTGATTACGCATTAATGCTACTATTCTCATGTTCTTCTGGTCATTAATTTCTTATATTTCTTTCTGTTCGTGCAATTTACAATTACGAGTCTGTTAGAGTCTATTTTGAGTGAGTTGGAAACGGTACGGCTATGATACCGTTAAGATACAGTAGACAATTCGAAGTTTTTTTTAGAAACTACGGTTACGATATGATACAGTACTCTATTTCTCTCGGACAACGTTTTATGAAACAGGTATATTTGCCAAAATAACTATAGTGACGTTAATTGTATGTTTCTTACCACAGGACGCCCATTATGATAGTCTTTGCCATAGCTATAATGACCATGTTCTCTTTTTTTCCGCATTCTGTATTGTCAGGTACGTTATCATGACATGGGTTTCTACAGTGTACTTTTCATATGAATTGCTTTCAGAATCTGGTAAGGTTTCACTAGGGGATTCAATTAAATGTTACATAACAATACATAACTTTGGTTTCATACTCTGGAATATTCGATTTTTTGTCGAAAAGCTTATCTCAAATCTGAAAGACATATTTTTTACGGCTTCCAAAACCTTACAAACTAAGTAAACGACACTATCACAAAATAGATGGCTTCACTGATGGCTGACACAAAGATTTGGAGATCCAAGTAGTAGCAGTAGGAGTAGTCTGAGTATGAAATATTGACCAAATATATGGTGTCACAGTTATGCTGATTAGTCTAATTATGCTGGAGCATGGTAGAATGCAAACACTAAATGTGTGCAACAGTTGTCATTATTTGGCAGTAAATAGCACTAATTAAACAAACGAAAACAATAGAATTGACATAAAATATCACTATTTAGTGGTATTAATGTTGCCCACTTTTAGTGCGTGCACTCTACTGTGCTACACGTTTCAATCCTCTATTGAGTTTCTGTGGCTATCAGACACACTTTACAACATATACCGTTGATAACAACTATATCTCGCGAACTTTTCATGCGGGAAATATTGTCAAATGTGCTTGTTATATTTTGTATTCTCAATCCAACTCTAGATGGAGGTAAAACGTTCAAAGTCGAGGGAACCGCTGAATACAAACCCGGTGGTAATGCCTTACAGCTGAGCCTTGTTGTTAAGGGCAACCCGGGGATAACTAGTACTCCACCTATGCCTGGAAACACTGCAAACACTGGAAAGGCGGGGAATACTGGAAACGCAGGGAATACTGGAAACGCGGGGAATACTGGAAACGCGGGGAATACTGGAAACGCGGGGAATACTGAAAACGCGGGGAATACTGGAAACGCGGGGAATAATCGAAACGCGGGGAATACTGGAAACGCGGGGAATACTGTTAACGCTGGGAACACTGCAGGCGCGGGGAACACTGCAAACGCTAAAGGTAAAATATGATCGAAAAAAAGATAAAGCCAATTAAATAACCAATGTGCACAAACGCCATTTTGAATTTATATCGAGACTTAAATAGAACATATCAGTGCAAAAAACACTTACAATGATAAAAATATGAAAAAATTAAGCATGTAATATATCTGTACAAATAGATATAAATATCTATGATCAGAAAATTCTAGTATGAAAATAGATAAATGCTATAGGTATAGATTGCTCCTCAGAAGGGTAACAGTCTCGAGGTTCTTCGTATGATTGAGTCTGATATATTTTCCCAAGTGTAGACTCACTAGGACGAAGAGATGGAATGTTTGAGTGAAAATAAATAAATAAATATAAACAAATTAGGTTTAATGTCGGTTAGAAAAGCTTTAAATAGTTGAAAACTAAACTACCATCAACTAAGTGTATTTTAGAAGCTGTCAAAATTTGCCTTGAATGTAATATTTCACAATTTAGGAATAATTCATGTTTACAATGCCATGGTACGGCGATGGGTCCAAAAAATGCTTGTAGTTATGCCGATTTAGCAATGGGGGAAATAGATAGGTTAGCTAAGTCCGGAGAAATTAAGCCTTCTTGTTGGCGGAGATATAGGGATGATATTCTAGATTTTTGGACATCAGGCGAGGATAAATTGAATCAATTTACAAACTTCATTAATGATCTCTTTCCCACCATAAAATTCACTTGCACTTATTCTAGAGATAAAATAAATTTCTTAGATCTAACTTTACATTTAGTAAATGGAAAAATAGAAACGGATGTTTATTCCAAACCTACGGATAGCCATTTGTATCTTCCTCCTTCTAGTTCACATCCGTATAGCTGTATATTAATTCCATTCCGCATAGTGTAGCTCTTCAAAGATTATTTAATTGAACAAGGTTATGATAGGAAAGTAGTTGATAAACAGTTTGAGAAAGTATTGTTATTGGATAGGAATAGCCTCTCAGTAAAGGTTAAGAGAAAAGCTAAACATAGTAATATTATACCATTGGTTACAGATTTAATGCTAATTTACCTAATATTAGTAAAAATTTGAAGCGTAATTTAAATATTTTAAAACCTACCGATTTAGTTAAGAGTATTTTTTCTAGCAAAAGAATTGTAACTGCCTATAGGAGGCCTAAGAATTTGAAAGAAATTTTAGCTCCATCTAAACTTAGAGATAATGAAACAATTACATCAAATAATGATTTAGGTAATTCTTCGTTTGCAACCACGTGATAATTCAGGCAAAATGTTTTATTTTAAATCTTACTGAAACACTACATTTATATCCTTTGAGAGCATTCAAAACAATTTAATTCTGCCAAATTTGAAGCTTCTAGAGCAAATAGTTACCGAACTATTGACGATCAAAGATTATTGTTATGTGGTAAAAATGTATGGCGTCGCAATGTTGGATGATGACTTATATCATCCAACATGGCGGATAGAACTTTAGTGGTCTCAAAATAAGGCAAATTCAGATGAATTTTTTGCGATATTTATCATTCGATTCGAATTACGCGATAGCGTTGCGTGACACAATTTTTACCTAAATATCTCGCAAATGAACTACATTTGTGGACCCATATTTATACAAAGTATTTCAATAATCGTTAGCTATGACATATAGCGGGTATGTTTCAATTTGTTTAAAAATGAATTTGTCATACTTTTGATGACGTCACTTGAAAACGAAGAATAGTAGCATAGGTTGCTGTAAATGCATTGGACGTTGCGATTTGTGCACTAATTACTTAGAATCGTGTCGTAAATTTACAAGTTTTGCCACAAAAAGATTTAATGTCATAAAACAAGAATTAGGTTGTGCAACAGTTGTCACTATTTAGTAGTGAATAGCACTATTAAAACAAAAGAAGACAATAGAATAAGCATAAAATAGCACTATTTAGTGATATTTATGTTGCACACTTTTAGTGTGTCTAACAGTTGATTCATCTTTATTGACAGACTATGAAAAAGAAGCTCTCATGATGCATAACAAGTATAGAGCTGTTCATAACTCACAACCAATGCAATTAGACGAAGAAATGAGCCGACAAGCACAAGCATATGCCGAGAAGATTGCACAGACAGGACAAATGAGGCATTCTTCTAAACAAGAAAGAGGTATTTTTTATTTTATTGAAATACCAATAGATTTCTTTTCGAAATCATTTGAAATACGACATTATTCTACCCTATTATTCAGTTTTAGTTTTCTTTTCATTTTCAAACCATCATTTTTAAATCAAAGCATCAGTGTACATTTTAAGTTTGCCGGAACTGTTACCACTAATCGTAGTTACTAAAATCCGGAACTACCCACAACGACCCACAACGACCCACAACGACCCACAATGACCCACAACAACCCACAACGATTCACAACGACCCACAACGATCCACAGCGAACCAAAACAAACACCATCGTTGTGGGTCGTTTTGGGTCGTTTTGGGTAGTTCCGGGTTTTAGTAACTACTTACCACTTTTGTTTGTTTGGTATCACATGATATCACAATCTTACAACAGCGAGTTAATGTGTTCTTTTCTCTTTGCTTTGCTCTTATATAAAATTAATGTAACATTTCTAAATAAATTTGATAAACTCAAAATGACATTTTACAACCATTTAACTGAGAATGGGTCTAAGTGACCTCTAACAATAACTTTTAAGAGCAAGCGGTTAAATGTTGTTAACAATCATTGACCCGTAACTCTAAGCTGATTGAAATGGACAATAACTCTGTTGTAAAGTAAAGTATAAAATCAATCACTTACTTGGCCAAGCTTCCTAGGCTTGGTGACGCTTTTTGCGACATACGAGCCGAACGTGACTTTACTATAGGAGCACATGGCTGTTTGATTGACAGTTATATAATTATTGACTCTGATTGGCTAAGGACGGTGACCTCAACAACGTTAAATGCGTGAGGAACCAGAGCATGAGACAACAACAATACATGCCCTGGCCACAAATGTATGATTTGTACTTTGTACATGAATTGCCGCTATATATTTACATAAATAATGTTTTACCCACAATTTCTTTGGGTCTTTGATTCTCTTATTTTTTCTCGCACGATTTTTTGAATAAATGTATACATTGTACGTCGTCGCGAAATTTGATTGTTAGCTTCTCAACTTTTATTTCAGACGGACAAGGAGAAAACCTTTCTATGGGATGCTCAACTAAGAAAGGTCAAACAGTCACTGAGGCGGTGACCAACTGGTAAGAACAAATAAAAACGACTAGATTAATAAGATATATTAATGAATCAATAAATTAGTTGATTTCTATGTGTGCATATGCACCTTTATTTAAACAATTTAAGTTTTCGGATCACTGATCCATCATCAGGGGAGGTAAATCATTTTCATTTCTATTTTAATGGGTCAGCTTCTCCGAAAGCTTATGAAAATTGAAATAATTAAATTTTTAATGCGAAAGAACTATTTTTGAATAAATGACATTTGAATGGATGAATAAATAAATGAATAACTAAGTGATTATAACTGAATTCATCAATGAATGAATGTTAGGGTACATTGATGCGTTTATAACTTCATTAATATATTGGTTTATTCTTTCAATAGTTCTTTTATGCACCCATCAATCAATCCATCAATTCATTCATTCATTCATTCATTCATTCATTCATTCATTCATTCATTCATTAACTCATTAATTAATTAATTTATTCATTCATTCATTCATTCATCCATTCATTCATTCATTCATTCATCCATTCATTCATTCATTCATTCATTCATTCATTCATTCATTCATTCATTCATCCATTCATTCATTCATTCATTCATCCATTCATTCATTCATTCATTCATTCATTCATTCATTCATTCATTCATTCATTCATTCATTCATCCATTCCTTCATTCATTCATTCATTCATTCATTCATTCATTCATTCATTCATTCATCCATCCATCCATCCATCCATCCATCCATTCATCTGTAATTAACCATCATTTTGGAGAGGTTTGCTTTGACTGAGGCATTCTTGCTTCTCGTATATTCTAAAAAAAAGTCGCATCTCAATGTTGTGTTGTTTTCAAGATACACAGTTACAGGTGGATCTCAAATATTTGACAGAAGAGGAAACTCGTCTCAGCAAAGATTATTTCCTGTCAGAGGGTGAAAATAAAGAAATCTGTGTCAAGGCCAGAGGGTAAACATGTGTGCGAATTTCTCTTAATTTTTATATGTCAATCTTATTTTATAGGTACAATGAGGTCTGTAATCCTGGTTATTATTTTGGCAGAGGTGGATTTCAACAAGGAGCTGGCCACTTCACTCAAGTTGTGTGGAACGATAGTGTAAAGTTAGGTATCGGACATGCCGAGGCTAAGATGAATGGCATGCTATGTACGTATACAGTTGGTCGGTATAAACCACTCGGGAATTTTAACACAGGAAACGATGACTACAGGTATTTTTTAAACAAATATCTTTTATTATTATTATTACTGTTAGTATTATTTATTATTATTATTATTATTATTATTTATTATTATTATTATTATTATTATTATTTATTATCATTATTATTATTATTATTATTATTATTATTATTATTATTACTATTATTATTATTATTATAACTATTATTATTATTATTATTATTATTATTATTATTATATTATCTTCGTTTTTAAAAATGCTCGAAGAGCTTGATTTCGATAAAAAACAGAAAATGTATATAATAAGAAAAATAATTCAAATGGCGATTAGGTCTACGTATTTTATTTTTTGTAAACGAAACAAAATCTGGGAAAATCCTGAATTAATGAAATTTTAAATTTTTTTTCCTTTATCGTTTCTTCATTTCATTGTAATCATTATTCTGTATATATAGTTGAATATTTTATACTTAAGTAAACAAAATACATTGTAAACAATTTTATTTTAAATATTCATTTTAGTCAATTCAAGTAGCCGATTGTAAATTACCTTAACAGTGAGATTTACAATTGTATATGAAAAAGTAAATAAAGTTTCCATTATTATTATTATTATTATTATTATTGGTGCGGCGTTTATCTGCATTGTTGCCAGCTACATTCAAACAGCAAAACAAAGCTCAACCTATTCACGTACTATCATTAGAGTGCTTACAGTATATCCATGAAGTAAAATCTAAATAGTTACTATCTATTTGTTTATTATCAGTGACTATTTTAGACAGGTAAGTTGTAGCGAGGTATTGTTTCCTTTGTATTTTCCTTTTCTTTGAATGGTAACATCTGTCCTTAAATAGTTAGTACCTAATTAGATTTTATTTCATGGACACATAGTGTTAGCACTCTATTATTATTATCATTATGGCATGATCATTATCATCATCATCATCATTGTGATCATCATCATTATCATTATTACCATCAACATTAAAGTCTTCAACATAACCATCAATGATTGCCATCATCATAATCATTATCCTCATTTTCATCATCATTATCATTGCTATCATATCATCACCACCATTATGAGATAGATTCTTTATTATCTTTAAAATATTACTGAATTACTTCAAGTCTTACAAATATATGTTTAATAGTACAATAATATATTATTAGTAATAAAAAAGTGGACATAATAAAATCTAATTATAATACATTCGGACATGAAAAAAATATAAGATTGTTGTTTATAAATCAGAAGCATAACTCGAGATAGAGCAAAACAAAACAACAAACTATGCATTCATAAAAAGAAATATGAAGACATTATCTGATTATTTATTTATTTGGTACAATAGCGTTTCAAAAACCACGAAATCTTGTTATAACATGCACTTGTAGATCTAGATTGAATGAAAAATAGAATAAATTGTAAAATGATAAATCGTTAAAAGGTAATTAACTGATGGGGATTTTTATGTTAACGTCTGTAGCTATTGTAACCTTACATGTAAAAATTTAAATTTCGATAATAATTAACAAAAAATAACAATAAAAAATGAAAAAAAATTATAAATAATAATAAAAATAGATCTAATCTGGTATGTCTGTTTTGTTTCGTGATATGGCAATGGTATTTCTTAGACTGTACTTTACACTGTGTCGTGGAGGTAGCAAAGGATTGAGTTAATTAATATTAATAATATTTATAAGGCGCGTTTTTCATAGCGAGATGATCAAACGCGCCGAAATCAAAGTTTAAAAATGAAATAAAGTAAAGATAATATGGACATGGTAATCAAAAGCAAATTGTCCGATAAATAGAATATTAATATATACATAGTTTATTATCTTAAAAAAAATAATAATAAAATTTGTGCTAAGGATTTTCCATGATTTCATTAAAAAAAACATTTTTTTCTCTTTTCTCAAATACTATCATTTCAACCATGATTATCATTGCCATCGACATTCATCTTATCCTCACCGTTATCATTATGTCTATCAAATATCTATTGACATGATGTGTTTTTAGGAAAAACGTCAAACAAGGCACCTTCGATGCAAATAGCTACTGTTCAAGAATCAAGAAAGACTTTGATCAAAGACCAAAGCTGAGTGACGATAAACCAAGAATCCTTTCTGTTGTGAAGGTGGCCAAGAAGAGTAGAGTACACCATAAACATCATCAATAGAAGACGAGTATTTAGAAACAAAAATGTGACTATGAGTGATAAGAGTCGCGTTCAGACTTATTGTTTTCAGATGTTGTAACCGCATAATCAAATAAAGTAAGCTATTCTAAAATGCTATTCTATGAGACAATGTGCGAAGGACAACTATTTTTAAGGTATTTTGGGACCCTTGATACTGCTCATCCAGCTCGTTTGTGAAATTAAACAAAAATTCTCGTGCGAGTAAAAAAAAAAAACAGGTTCGCGATAGAGCCAAAATATAGTCATTCTCTAACTTTTTGTTTAAAAACAACATCACGACATTACATATGGGCCTCAAAAGCAGCTAGTACCCATTCCCGCGCGTCCAAAACATTGATGTCAGAGAATTTTCCGCGCGTTTCAGTATTTTATTGCTTTAGTATTTGCGGATAAGAAATACATGGTCGTTGAGAGCAAAATATTGCAAATTTGACTTTTTTGTGACGAAAAGTACAAAAAATCAATGAATCTCTTTATTTATATTTCCGTAGAATATCTTAGCCAATGTCTTTTCTAAGGAATAAATTCCTGAGAGCTATAGCAAAAAGAGCATTTTATCAGACTAGCTCGATTTGCAGGTTTTTAAAAAACTTTCAAATCTGTTCGCAAGAATATTATTTTTAACAAATTTGATGCTACTTCTTTTAGTTCTTATAAAATTCATGAGTAATTAATGAACCCAGAACAATAGAAAATCACTAACGTGAAGGCATCTGTATATTTTATACAGAAATCGTCCTGATTTGCATAAGGTTTATCATGAAATATCTCGGCCAAGTTAAATATAATTTCAAAAACATTACTCTAGCTAGAATAGCTGCATTAATCTAGACATTTTATAAGTAATATACAATATTACAAATAGGGCGAAAATGGGCGTATTACCACCCCTACAGTTCCAAAACAAGCACGGTGACCCCTTTTTTTTATCTACTTTGTTGTTTATGTGTCATTCTTTATGTAGAAAATGTTTTAAGAAATTGTATCTCCGGGGAAGTGTGATATAAAATACGGGGTTGTTCAAAGCCCGATTACAACTAATCCTGGGTTAACTCTTAAGAAATCCTAACCCTGGATTAGCACTAATCGAGCTTTGATCGGACATCGCGTCGGTCAATTGAATCGGACATGAATCTATTGGATTGCAGATTCAACAGGTCAGCGGTAATTTACCAATAAAACACTGGAGACCCAACGGTCCGTATAATAATAATCATGAGGATTGCAACATTTGATGGTATTTCAATATTTTGATATTTTTTTGATAAAACCGGATTTCCCCCAGTATATTGCACTTTGAACATATTGAATTGTGATAAGTGTACAATTTATATTCGGTTGGTCGATTTGCACTGATTAGCCGCATTTTTTTTTCACCGTATCGATTCCCTTCCCAATAAAAAACTCTTCCTGAACACTAAAAACATTTTTAATGATCTAAAGAATAATATTTCAATATATTTTATTTTAAGAGGTGTTGATTGGGTTTCACTCTCTTGTGTTTGTATATTTCGATTTTAAACATGTAAAATTTTGTGCAATTTTCGCTCATGTTGAAGTATATTTTACTCTAGTTTTACTTTCGTTGCAGTAGAGTATTTTTTTGGACAAAAATGATGTACATGTACAATGTTCTATTTTCGTTTGGTTTTAGATATTTTTGACACAACGTTTTGGCAGTTGTGTACAAATTCGCAATTAACTGTAAAATATTTGTTTATTTCGTTTAACATACTCACATAATTAATGTAATCACAATTCTGTTTTGTAAAAATACCGCTGACCGATAGGATTCCTGTGTTTTATTGCTAAATTTTCGCTGACTTGTCAAATCTGCAATCCATGGCCTCGTCTCTCATCTTAATCAAACATTACAACATGTTTTATTAAATGTGCTGTACGTAATTAAAACAAAATCTTATTGTAAATAAAAAAAATGTGGAATAAATTGAGAAATATTATTTTAAGAAGCTGAACTTTCTTTGCAATGAAAGAACTATTAAAGATACGATCGTCGTGTTCAAGACGATGAGCCAAATGTTTCAGGAGTGGTGTGGGGAATTTGTCAAACAATCTGTATTATGTGACTGAAGACAACGGAAAAGACAAACACAGCCCAATTTTAAATTAATATATAAAAATGGGGATTCTTTATGAATATTTTCTGTCTAGAGTTGGAATTTCTCGCCAGTTGGGCCTCCTGTTGATGTTAGTGTCGACAAGGGCGCGCCCGGCTTGATTTCCGCTATGCAAATTCACTGAGCAGATTTAAGCAGCAGACATCTTGTGCTAGTTTTTGAAAGGCAATTTCTAAGGCAATTTGCGGACATGCGGTGGTTAATTGATAAAATGTTAAAGCAGATATGGTTTTAAATGTTCTTTGGTAAATTTGGAGAGGAAACGGAGTTGATTTACACGGAATTTTTGAAGTTAGAGTTGATAAAATTCTTGGAACAAAGTTGTTTACGGACGACATTCATAGGTAGCCCAGACAATATTTTAGTGAAATTTGATTCCTCCTCCCCTCCACTTCAACTGTGCCGCCATTTTGAATATTTCGTAGCCGTTAGTAGGTTTTAGTAATGTCGTTCATTGTACAAAGAATAGAATAAAATTTAAAACTTTGTCTTGATACTGAATGTGTTCTCTATTTACTTATTGTCAAGCAGGGCAAATTTCAGGTGGTTTTGTGGAGTTCTAGAGCCTTTTTTTCCACTCTTCGAAAATCTCTCTCACTCCTGTTATATATAGTTAGGAAAACAACAATTTTGTCCATCGTTACTTTTTTTACACACTGGGACTCACTCAGCAGAAATTTGTCTCGTTCCAGTCCTCACACTTGCCAGGGTGGCCAACTTTTTCGGCCACGCATAAAATATTTTTAAAACAAGAGTTAGCTTCCAATTCTCGCTGGATTTTTATTATCATAAACGCAGTTTTTTTGTCGATCTCTTTCGACATTTGGAAAGTGAGTTTATCTGGCTTTGGTCTCCTGGAGTTTCAAAGCAAAAGGAGAAGTTTTAGGGGAAGAAAAAAAATTATTTCCGAGAGCGGTCGAGTTTGGGCTTCGGCGAAGTGTGCAACCTTTCCTAATTATATATAACAGGAGTGAGAGAGATTATCGAAGAGTGAAAAAAAAGGCTCTAGAACTCCACAAAACCACCTGAAATTTGCCCTGATTGACAATAAGTAAATAGAGAACACATTTATCAAGACAAAGTTTTAAATTTTACTATATTCTTTGTTACAATGAACGACATTACTAAAATCTACTAACGGCTACGAAATATTCAAAATGGCGGCACAATTGAATGGGAGGGGAGGGGTGATCAAACTTCACTAAAATATTGTCTGGGCTACCTATGACGACATTGAGATATAAAATTATGGGAAGACTTAGACTTTAAGGTATGTATCTTAATATTACAAACGGTTACTTCGTCATACTTTGTTTTACTGTGTTTTTCGTCGTTTTTTTAGTTTGTTTTCTTAAAGTCTCGATAATTTGGCCCAAAGACCTGTACAAATCATATGGTTTATTTATGTTTTTTTACCATGATATACTGGTTGATTTTACTCAGTAACTTTTTCGGAATAAATTACAGTAGTTAAAAAAAACCGTGGAAATAGTGTTATGACTAAAGTGTAAAAATATGTACATCGAAAACACAAAAGGAAAAAAGTATGGATCGAAAAGTGAAAGCGAAATTTAGTGATAAAGATTGATACGCTAAATTGTATCTCAGAGATTCCTGAAAATCATTCAACTCAATCATAGAAAAGATGATGAGAGTAGCTGGAGAAATCATACCCTTATTATTTCCTTGGATTCTGAAATATATACTTTTGTAAAAAAAATACATTTTTTATTGCAACGGCCTAAAATACTAAGGAAATTAAAGTGAACTTTTATATAGTGCTTTTCGGGAAATTTCTTGGATTTGGGAGTCTCAAAATAAAAGGGAGTTCAATTGTTTGCATGTTGTCTTAACATTTATCTCGGGCAAATAAATAGCAAACACAGTTTTTGTAGCATTTGTGGATTTGTAAGGAATAATTGTCCAACACTAGCTATTTCGTCGCTTTTTTCTGAATGATAATTTATTCACTCGACGCTTGATATCAAACTGAGCTATTGTTTGTCGTCTTCCTTCAACTGAATCAGGTAAACTACCACTCTTTTTGGTGCTTTTTTATCAGATTTGTTTTAATTGTTTGTATTATTCATACGCAATGGCTACGGGTACGTCACTCGTACCCCGACTTGATTTGCTATTTGTACGGGAGTCAAAAATATTTTAGATTTTCACAGTGAATCTTTATCTTTTTGCTACAGAAAATACGATATAATCATTTAGATAGGCTAAACGATTATTATAAGATGAGTTAAAAGATTTTAGAATTAGTTTACGAGTCTCTAGATAGGTGACAAACGAAATTAAACGTTTGCGAAACTTCGAAAAATCTCTTCTAAAAAGTTTTGCATGCTAGGAGACACCCAGAAAATAAATTCCAGCTCTTTTAGACTGAATTTCCAAAAATATATTTTAGGCGATCTTATATTTACAGCATAGAAACGAGAAGTTTAATTTACCATTAGGATAGTTTACAATTAATTGGGCAAAGGTACTGTAGTTTAACTAGATGTCACTTCGATAAATACATATACTCGTCTCGCATAGCTGCGTTTTTTTTCATGGTCTTGGTTTGTTTATTTGTCTTGATGTAAATTTTGCTGCACGAGCTAATCAGTACTAATAATATTCTAAAGCGTGTCGGAAAAATACGGATCCGGTCCGCCAACGGACCAACGGACCAAAAATGATTTCATAATGACATAATCACAATGATAATAAAATAATAATAAAATAATAAATAAATTAATAAATTAATAAATCAATTAATTAAAAATCAATATATAAACAGACTCACTTTTCTTGATGGTTTTATAAATATTTGCGTATATACAAGTCCATTGAATGTCCGTGGTATTGAGCATTTTGCTAATTGATATATGGTTGGGATGTTGGATTTTCAAATTTTGTCCCAGTGAATATCCAATGTATAATATTAGCATTGACCAAGAATGTACTCGCTTATTTTGTATGGAAGGTATTTGATTAGCAATATGTGTGCTTCAAACTGATTTCAGAGTTTTCAAGGATGTCACAAACCCAGTGACAATTTTTTCTTCTAATTGTCATGGCAAATAACATTCCTTCTCCCCTAAGTCCGTCTGCACCACCGGAACCAGATGATTTTTCAGATGAACCTGGACCACATCTACCTCGAGCTGAAGCTGTTGATGAGCAGAACACACCACTTCCATTTCCAGATGAAAACGGTCATGACAATGGTAAGTAAATGAAATGTAAATTTGAGTTAACTAAAATCACGAGTTTTATAAATAGAGGATATTCAACGGTGTCGAGAAGACATGAAAAAATGTTTCACGAATGAGCGCCACAAAAAGATAAACTTCGTATCTTCGAACCAACGTGTTATTTTGTTTTTATTATATAGATATGAGTAATTTGTTGGAAATAGTGAATCGTAAATCACACTAGGATTTCACAATCTTCAACATATTATTAATCAAAAGTCAAAAATAGAAAAAGACGTTTTACATTTTACACTTTATAAAAAGAACAACTAATCTAGCTGATATAAATAAAGTAATAAAATTTTGTCTTTCTATCTAAACAAATGCTTAAAACAGATACAAATAAAAACTTATCAAAATTTCAAACACTTACAGGTTTTCGTCGTTATAGTTGACACTCAAAAACATTTTGCAAAAGTTTTGGGGTTAACTAGCTCTGATTTGATTTTTTTTTTTTTTTCTCTTCTTAGCTTTTTTTTCTTTTTGTGGATTTTCTTTTCTTTTTCTTCCAAAAATGATCAGAACACCACCTACACTTTCAAAAGGCTTTCGCTCGCAGTTCCGTCTAACTCTTCGATTTCTGTCTAATTCCATATTCTTTTTTTATCCCAGTTGGGTTCGCTCAAGCAATAATATCAAGAAATAAAAAAATGAAAATGCGTCATATAATGAATTGTAAAGCGTTTTGAGACTTTGCGAAATGCGCTACAACATAACAGCATTCACATTACATTACATTTGTTACAGTACGGGCGGTCCCTGTGATTGTCATATAAAGAACACACTCTCATGAATAACATGAGGGACAATTAGTTTCTAATCGTCCCTCATTCATTATGCTTTATAATGCTTTATTAGCACATCAATATTTTATTCCCTTTCGCGCTCGTTATCAAGCTGTAGATCACCCTTTACATTCGACCAATAAGAGCTTGCGGCCTCTTGCATCCACACAGACACAAAAACGTAGGGGTTGCTCGTAGGCTCCTGCTTTCCCGTCCAATTCCAATAGCTTCCTCGACGTATCCTTCCTTGCCCTCTCCCCAGGCACTCTAAATCGTCATATACAATGTTTTAATAAAATTCACGTACATTTCATTTATGTGACAGTGCTAACCATATATGGTACCGTAAGAGTGGTCACTGCTGTGGGAGTGGCATCAGCTTGGATTGGTGGTAGTGCCTATTTTCTCTATCGCTACAGAGAAAACCCCGATACTGTCATAAAACTTGTCGAGAAGGCAATCATTCCTTCCCTTGCTGCTACTGGAGCAGCCGTGCATAGAATCCTAGATGGATCGTTTAAGATTCTAGTGGAGATTAGTACGTTGGATGCCTTAGAAGAAATATGGAACAAGTATGAACAGATTATTAGACAAATATATGTTGTTGTCACTTATAAGTTTAAGGTATCAGTCGACCCTAAAAATCAATGTCCATGAAACCCTTATAGCGCGCGAGCTATTGTTATTCCTACTATAGTATACATTTTCTTAAAGTTGAATAAATGATACTAATCCTTTATTGATAAATATAACACAACAATTAAAAAATAAATTAAGAAGAAGAAGAAGAAGGATCGAAAATGTATTGATTTTGGATAAATTTCTTTTGATTTCCCGTCAAATATATGTGAACAATATTGTTTGGTAACTTCAAACAAGTTGTCAATGCCAACGCAACTCGTGGAAATTGAATTTTAGCACTATTGCTGACGAGTAAGAACGTTTGCCGCGGCGGATGCAGATTTTGAGGAGATTTGTCAATTGGTCTTCCTATGCCCTTTAGATTGGGTTTCCTGTGCTTCTATGAAAGTTGTTTGAAATTCGAGTACATTATTGTAGGTTTTCTAGCATCTCAAAATCAATAATTTTGAAGACGTTTTATCAATTAAAGAAATTTAAATCAATATTTATTCTTTTGCTTATTTGAATATGTGTGATGTTTGTTGATTTAATGCTAATTTAGCCTTATTTTTGTCCGAATGTGGTATTTTAATTCTCACGAGTTCGTGGCTTTACGTACCTTGGTTAAATCGCTTGGAAAGAAAACTCTTCTCTTTAGTTTTGCAAACTTCCACTTTAGAACACATATGGAGGATATATTAGGTCAAAAATATATTCAAGTAAAGAGACTTGGTAGTCAACGAAGAAATGACTGTAAACGGAATAGCGCTCCGCACAGATGACGTCACAGATTTGGTCACGCTAGTATGACTCAGACAAACACGGCTCAAGCGCATATCAAGTCTTTAAAATAATAACAACTATAGACTCCCTTAAAAGTACTGCTACTGTACGATTAACAGTTCTAACTGAAGATAATAGTTTACCTCGTTCTCTTTTCGATCAAGAACCGACCAATTATACTTTACATCAGTTAAAACGATGGTAAAGTGTCGGGGAATGAAGTAAAGCGGTCTGAGTGAAATGACCTCCTTACACGAGTCAAAAACTGCATAAAAGCGTAATATACAGTTCTCTCGATCTGTTATTGTCTGCTGCTACACTTTGGACAATCGGATGGTTTCATTTGGATTCCAATTCATGCTACTTCATTGAATGGACAAACATTTAAAAAATTATTAAACAGTAACTCAAAATGTTCATTGTTGCGACCAGTGAACTGTTTCACTAACTCTGAGTTTCGCACATTCAAAATCACCCTCGTCGATTTAATTACTTTTAACTTTTTTATTTGGTAAAATCCTCGACTCAACTTTACATGTGAGAACGTAGAAACGTTTGGTTTTGAGAACATGATGTACAATACATTGCGTTGTGTGATAAATTTCTATACAAACAACACGTCTAAATTACTCTGCGTGCAGAGCCACTGCAGAGTACGTCTAAATGTGCTAGATATAACAATAGTCTTGAATATAATCAATAATGAGACTATATATAAGTATTTAAACGTATAGTGAAATGTTCTTCACGACATTACGGATGCTATTATTCATACATTAAGTATTTCGCCGTTGTGATATCGTCGTCCGTATAAACCATTCGACCAGTGCCTTGTATGCAAATATATTCTTGTTTTTCTGAAATAATGGGCTGACTAGCAATCACGAACTTCTTCTTTGTCTTTTATTTCCGTTCTCAGGTCACTCCCAATATGCATCGTAGCTTTTTAAGGCGAAGAAACTCTTGCCTTCTTCGCCTTTCTTTTAAGTGCTTTCGCCTTCTTGTACTGCGTTGCCATTAGGTTTGCTTTCAACGGATCGATATGCACGACTGCTGGGCCTTTCTGTCCAACCCACTAGCGCAGGACACAAATATAAATGTTTTTCGTAATTCTCGAGACATTTAATCCCTTCCTTGAACAAGTATTTATCCAACGTTAACACTTCTCGATCCCTTGAGACGGCTTCGCGCGGGAGTTTCTTTCCCACGGCATTCAATTCTTTTAGCGACCTTGCTAATCGTTCAGGGTACCTTGAGTCACTATAACATGTTCCCCAGCAACAATACTTTGTACTGACCATCTCAAACTAAATTAGAAATGTTTTTGGGAAATGGATCAAGCAAAAAATCAATAAATTCGCGATGATTACGACTCTCACCCAGTCATTGTCTTATACGCATTGCTAATGTTTGTCTGAGTCACCGCAGGGGGTAACCTCGCTGATTCTATTTTTAGTAACTGTGCGAAGTGCTATTGAATTAAGATCGTCTAAACATCTAAACACAGCAATGTCGCCAGCGCGCACGTCAGCCACCGATCAAGTGACCTCAGAAAATCGCTCGAAAAAAAAAATCTCTCTACCGTGTACGTTTGGAGTAAGATCAAACACATTCAAGAGTTTAGATTTATATTTTAGTTTATTTATACTTTTTCTAAAGATGTCAGTTTTTATTGCAACATTAATTTACAAATTCAGATTGTCGATGAATAAAGACAATTCATAAGACAACTATGCGTTTTCGTTTTACAGGGAAATGTTGAAATCTTACATCGCGAATTTGACGTCCAAAGAATCCATTGCTGGAAATTTGTTTATCTTCTTTCTACTTTTGCTTTTGTCATAATTCGATTTGAAGATTATAAGTAAATATCATCGCCACCGGCTAAAATTCCCCATAATATTTTTATTTGTATGATTTTTGATATCAATTTAACTAAAAATAGTGTTCAATGGAAAAAAAATCATAAGACAACTGCTGCGCTTTGGTTTTACAAAAATAAGACCTAGCTTGTCATGTTGGCTCGCGAGTTTACGGACCGAAAGTTTACGGACCAGAAGTTTACGGTAGTATAGCATATCAGATGAATTAAGTCCTATCAAATTTGAAGGGTATTCGATAGTTACTCCAACAGTGATGCCAAAAAGGTGCATAAACCTAATAATTAGGTTATTTCATTCCCTTTATTTGGTTACAATGCTTTGTTTTACTGTTAGGAATATATTTTCACACAATTCTATTGATAAAAATTTTATTATTTCAATTTCTTGCAATTATGATGTAGGAAATTATTTTATTTTGTAATTAAAAATGAAAGCATTCTCGAAAAACTTTGTTTTGAAAATTCTGAGGCTGATGAGTCGCGTTTCCAAAAGGCCATACATGAATGATTAAACACTCTAAAATGTATAAAATTCATAACTTTAAAATACTTACTTTGTTCTGCTAGCGAAAGGAGCCCTCCAGCTACCAGGAGGAGTAAGTGTTTTTCTTTTGTTAAATCCATGAATAATATGGCTTACGGGCACAACACATGTGCGAAGGTGGGAGAAATGTAGGATATGAGGCAAACGATGCTGGGTAATAAAGAGAGGCCAGAGACCTCCCCCCCCCCCCCCCTCCCACCACAAAATGTAAGGGTATCAAATGTCATTTAAAATAAGAAAGTCGAGTTTGAAATACGACTCGGGCGGACCATATGGGCGGACAATCATGACATCAAATCAATGTTTGAAAAATATTTGCGGTCGGATGTGTTCATGAACTGACGTGAAGCTCGTGTAAAAAACTTCGAAGTCCATAATTTCAAAGTTATGTTAATTTGAGTTGTGTTGAGTTCGAAATTTGAAAGTTGTGTTGCAAATTAATTTCAAAGTAGTGTTACGTATTTTGAGTTGTTTACAAATTCGTGTTTGAAATTCTAAATGTCTCGAGTTCGAAATATCAAAGTCGTGTTTGAAATTCTAAATGTTGACTTCAAAATATCAAAGTCGTGTGGTAAATTCTAAATGTCAAGTTTGAAATATCAAAGTTGATATCAAAATTTCAAGTTGGGATGTAAAATACAAAACACGAATTTTTGGCGGTAATCGTACGCCATACTGAAGTGAATAACCAACCAATTATGGCATTAAAAAACAGATACCGATATACATCGCTTTGTTATTTGTCAAAATAATGAATAGGGAGATCCCTTTGCAACTAATACAATATGAATTTAACAAGAGTGTGTGAAAATGTTACAAGAATTATGCGTGATCTACTACAGCCAATAAAAAATTAAAAGCTTAGCAACGGATTCCTTGATGTCCAGTGTGTACAGAATTGTGTTTAAATTTTAATTTTTTAGTGTTTAATTTGGAATGACAATCGTTATTTAAACAATATATTGTGGCGAAAGATTTTGCAAACTTTAGACATTTGTAACTAGTATAGAAATAATGGAAGACCAATAGACCCAATAGACTACATGTAACATGTACATGTTTAAGTAGCTCCGACGGTAGTGGATTCGACTCCCGCGTATACTAAAAACTATTTTTTATTTCTTGTTTTTTATTTAATCTATCTGTTTATTTTTTCTTCATGATTTATCATTGTTTTTTACGTAGATATTCTAGTGGTGAGATGAGAGATAAACTAAAAGAAATTATTGTAACTGATGAGCTGAGAAGTCAGGCCCCAGATCATGCCGAAGACATCGACATCTCAATTACAATATCTGAAGAAGATTATTCGACTATTCGCAATCATCTTTTAGAACAATTGCCTAAAATGTTTGTACAAGGTATGATAATTTAAAAAAAAAACATATTTTTTTATACTTTCCTTATGTATATAGCTACTCAAAATTACGTTGTCATCAGCAAAAGGCAATAGGTCGGTTTCATATTGAAAAAAAGGACTGGGTTCTAGTTGAGAAAAATACAAAAGTATTGAAACCATTCCTCACGTTTTTCTCTGATTAATAATTTGAGACCATATTTCAAGAGAACTTGTTAAAAGGAATAAATGACGAAAATTCTCTTAAAATCAGATAAATACAGATAAATACAGATAAATTAATTGGTACTTGAACGTTACAAGAAATTTATGTAGTGGAGGGACAGTGTCCTTCCAAAACAATTTTCCTTCATAAATTCAATATAACAAAAAAACACCCAGCAAATGAACTGAAATAGCATAGTAAGGATGTCTATCTTTGTGTTTTCGTTATGTGAAGATGTTTATTAATGAATTATGCTTATTTTTTGAAGACTAGATCCCAGTCCCTTTTTCAATACGAAACCGGCAAATAGGTCATTGCTGCTAGGAATGATGGGTAAATGTCATGACAGAATGTAGAATGACATATTGGACAGCCAAAAAGATGAATAGTGACTTCGCGTTTTGTGAACATCGGTTTTAAGGGTTACCTGGTACCCGAAGGCGGTCCATTTTGAAAAATAAAAATTAGTAAGTGCGTAGCTTAAATTTTAATTCTTCTAAAAATTGTTATAGATATCCAGAATAATGTAAGCTACTTACTTTAGTAAACGTTTTTTGTAGTCTCTAGGTTTTTAATGAAAACAAAACGTCACACGTTTACGTTTGCTAAATTTTGCTATGCAAAATGTTCGACTGCTGGTCCTCCTTACTTCATTGATCGACTTTATTACAATACAAGTATACTTCAAGTAATTTATTTATTACCTTTCCACAGAAGGAAAACAACAAGCTTCATTACGTGAAGTAACGATATCAAAACATCTACACAACTTTCGTATTTGCTTGAAAGACAACAACAACGAAATAGAGCCTATTGTATACCAAGTTGGAAATATTGGATGGAAGGTTGCCAACAAGTTAATATCTAATTCCACCAATCTAGCAATTAACGACGGTTGTCTAACACTAGACATCTCAAATCCAGTCGAACTACTTGTGAACGCCTTAGTTGAGTTCGTTGGCAATTTAAATGTCCAAGACGAAGCAGGAAGATTTGTTACTGCTTTCTCTTCAAACAAAACACGTCGGGGCCAAACCTCCCCTTTCATGTAGCACTTAGGGCACGCAATGAACCATGGGTATTATTTACAAGATGGCGGCCCGGGTTTTAGAAGATAAAGTTAGAGCAAGGCTATTTAGCTGCACATTGTCCATAACTTACCATTCAGAAAAAAGAGGAAAGTATTCTATAACATCTCTTTCAAGAGTTTGATTGTCTTGTTACACTGCAATCTTCTGACATTTAATTAATTTTGAAGTTAGTCAATTATTGAATAGAAATATCACGTGTTACAGCTGCGTTGCAGCACTGTTCAAGAACTAGACGTTGATAGGTACTTTACCTGTAACCCAAACAATTTATGTATCGTATTTTCAGGCATGCTTTAACTTGTAGCTTACACAATTAAATTGTGAACTGAAAAACAGATTTACTACAAGCTGCATGCTGCGATGTCTTTTCTTACAAATTATCATAATCTTTTCAGATAGAAGTCTTAAATAACATTTTAGTATTACTTTTGTAGCAAATAACTAAAACAAGTGAAAAGTAGAGAAGGCACATGATAAGTTTAGCTAATTCTATTGGATAGTAATTTTATATCAATTCACTGTAAATGCATGGGATATTCAGACAGAATTACACTTCAATTGATATATCCAAAATGACCCAAACCACTGAAAAGGAGTTTAACAATAATAAGCCATATTAGGTTAAAATTAGCTTCCTATTCAGGCTGAAGTCCAATTCAAGTACTCGAGCACCACAGGTTCTGTCCGACTACACCATATATAAGAAAGCTATAAATTGAAATGTATTGCATCGAAAAGCTGAAGCGACTAAGCCAAAATCTAGCTTATTAAAAGTAAAATATGAAAGTACATGGCTGGTTGTCTAGTGTTTATTAAAGCTTACTCTCTACAGAGTAACATTGGTGGAGAAAACCCGAGTATCGATCACGACAAGGTACCATATCCTTTTGCTATGAATTTTTATTAACAATGGCTGTAACATCATTAATTGTAATTATAAATATCTCATACTTTCTTTTAAGAAAGTAAAACATTAATGTAATATAAAATTTTGTCAAAGTGTTTACTCGAAGTAAAGCGCGGTCGGCTCAGGCCGCGAACTGAGCCCTTATGCTCATAATAATGATGAAAGCACTGTTAAGCGCTCGCCATTTAAAAAAATAGTCAAATCGTTGACCAATTTTGTTAAAAATCGTTCAAAACTGCTCGTCACTAGTTCTGATAAAATTTTGTCTCGTGTCACTAGTCTTTATAAATCTTCATCTGAGTATGTTTTTGAAAATGTATCATTGCACATTCAACCTGGAAACAAATGAAAATGACTCACACATTGAACCGGATAGCTTACCACAGCCACCCAGAGAACTTCTGAATGATAACAATGATTATAAAAAAATACACCATATCCAATTGGCGAACCAGAAGATGTCAACGATAAACAAGTTAAACAATCACAAACAACAAAGGGTAAAGATTATATACATATGACAGAACAGTTGAAAAACCAGTCGCGCACATTTCAGAGTGAAAGTCAAGCAAATGAATCTAGAAATTCTGCTTTATATGGTGCTTATAACGAATTCCCAATTTTTACAGGTGAAAACGATGATGTCGATGAATTTATTTGTAACTTTAAACATGCAGCAAATTTTTACGAATGGTCTTCAACAAAACAAGCGCAAGTTTTACCTCTTTATTTAAAAGGAACTGCAAGTCGATGGTTTAATTCTTTAGTACATAAAAACATTCTGAGTTTAAACAAAATGATAGAGCAACTGAGAGAAGAATTTTAATTTGAAGCATCAAAAAGGCAAAAAGAGTTGAAACAGCGCGAACAAAAAGCCGATGAAAGTATAGACACGTGCAAAACACACATGAGAAGTATATGTGAGCGCTTATGTTTGCCTAAAACACAGCGGATGAATCATTTTGTAAAAGGTCTAAAAGGTGATACCAAAAACTGTTTATTATTACAACAGCCTACTTATGATGAACAAGTTGGAAATTTGGCTGTATTTACAGAATTAATCAATCCCGCCTAATATTAGTGAGTTCAAAGTCGTCAATGATAAAGAAATAACTGATGAAATAAAAATACAACTTGTAAACCAATTAATGTTAAACGCCAAAACGCGCGAAAGCAGAAAACACAATTTTGGTGACAATTCGAGAAATAGGTCCACTGTGTGTAACAAACACTGATGAAAAACCTGAAGATTCAAGCGAAATTCCACGAGGCAAAGTTCATAGACAGGAGTTGCAAATAACTGAAAGGAACATTTTTAAATAGAGAGCACATGAGCGCAATTTTTTTTAAATTCACTATCATTTACGATTATTTGGGTCATTCTCAGTCATTCATCATATAAATACTCATCAGTTTCTAAAACTATTACAATTAGCTCACAAACCTAGCCAATGAGGAAATTCCAATTTAAAAACCCAAACAAACAATTTCAAACCAAGATCTGAAAAATAGATCTCAGTCCTTTCGTAAAAATATGATAGATGTCCTAGCCAAAACAAGGCATGAACCCCAAACAGTCTAGGGTCAAGCATTAAGTTAGAATCAAACAGAATCCCACAATTTTGCCCACCCAAAACAAAATTTATTTAGAACAAACATTCTCACCACAAAATCAGTCCAATTTCAAGAAAGACAACAAACGCGAAACACAACGCAACAAAAGGCAATTAAATGAATAAAAGTTTACAAGCTGCCACATTGTTTTGCTAGCTACTTTTGGTACATCTCAAATCCGATCTCTAATCCTAAATTTATCCAAACATCGGGGATAAATAAACGATGGGGGATGCTTGTGGGAATTTTTCAAAAGATACCTGATGTCTTTCAAAAGGGCGTGACTTCTCAAATTTTTCATCTCAGAAAGATACCAAAAAAAGGAGTTTCAGTGCTATTCGACCCCTAACAGATACCCAAAAGTTAGAATTTGTCAAATTTCATATTTCAAACCCTAAAACATACCAAATCGCGGATCTTACCCCTAAAAGATACGACGAGCATCCCCGATCGCTTACCATCGAGGTCCCCCTCCGAACAGATATAATATAATCAGAAAATTATAGCATAAAAATAGATAAATATATATAGATCTATAAATTTCAGATTGCTGCTGACATGGATTGAACAGTCTCGAGGTTCTTCGTATGATTGAGTCTCTATTGTATACAATTATATCTATTATATACTCACTAGGAAGAAGAAATGGAATGTTTGAGTGAAAATAAAAAAAATATATTTATCAGATAAGCTAAGCTTCTGCATATCAATAGAGTGACTGCAGTCTTTTTAGATTTTTGATATTTTGTCTCAAACGTGAGAAATATGAAATTAAATTTTTATGTATATTCAATTACGTCAAAATGACGTCATAAAATATTTAAAATATTGCCAATCATGGCCTGCATATAGACTTTTGGGCAGAATGACTGAGGAAGACGTTCAGTTAGCGGTATAAGATACATTGATGGTATATATACAACGGCATGACCGAGAAATTATACATTGACCAAATCAGAAACCCAGACTGCAAATACAATTTCATTGACCAGAGCGGGAATCGAACCTGGCACAGCCGGATTGCCAGACCAACGCTCTGACCACTCGGCCATGCTGACTTCCTTAGTTCTTTTTCTAGGAAAATATTTTGTCTGACTTTCTAGCAAATTAATATTGTTGCTATTAGTGTATCACTCATGATAGAGTGCAAACACTAAATGTGTGCAACAGTTTTCTTAAAACAAAAGAAGACATGAATAAGCATAAAATAACACTATTCAGTGATATTTATGTTGCACACTTTTAGTGTGTCTAAACCATTTGATTTATCTTTACACAGGCAGCCCAAGCAATCTACTTGTCTTCTTTTCAAAATGGCGGTTCATTGGAAGTACGCGAGTTCGAATCCCACGCTGGGAGACTTGAAAAAAAGATTCTTTTCTTATCACTTGATTTTAAAACCATATTTTTCTTAGTATTTTTACTCTTAATTTGTTTTATAAATTGCATTTTTTCATTCACGTACGATTTCTATTTTTTTCCTTTATTACATATATTACATATTACTAGAAGGCCGGAAACTATCATCCATACCACCTCTTCTTTAACGGCAAAAAAATACTCCAAAATCAACAAGAATTACACAAAACCTACATCAGCATAAAAGCTGAATAAACAAGCTTCCAATAAATTGCACTTTACTTCAATTTTTCACGAAAAAAATACTGCTATTTTCTTTCAAAATTCGGCAGATTTTCCAGTCCCATCTCAATGTTGTGTTGTTTTCGAGATATACAGGTGGTTCTCAAATATTTGACAGAAGAGAAAACTCGTCTCAGCAAAGATTATTTCCTGTCAGAGGGTAAAAATAAAAAAAACCTATGCATTCATAAAAAGAAATATGAAGACATTATTTATTTATTTGGTACATAGCGTTTCAAAAACCACGAGATCTTGTTATAACATGCACTTGTAGATCTAGATTCAATGAAAAATACAATAAATTGTAAACAAGTTTGTATCGTTTAAAGGTAATTTTCTGATTGGGATTTTTATGTTAACGTCTGTAGATATTGTAACCTTACATTAAAAATTTAATTGTCGATAATGATTAACAAAAAATAACAATAAAAAAAATGAAAAAAATGATAAATAATATTCAAAAACTCATGAATAATAAATGAGTTCTTAGGCCAATTGGAATAGCCAGTTTGATCACGTGCACGAGCTTTTAAAACCGATAAAACAATCTCATTAGTATGCTTTATATAAAGAATACTAATGAACGTAAAATTTTATATAATGCATACAATAAAAAAACCCTTATCGGATGCCTCTAGAAAAGGTCTCAGTTGCATTGTCATCATAGATCTTTATTAGCGTTTGAAGATGATTCAGAATCTAGCAGTCCTCTACTAGACTACTGTTCAGTGGTTTTTCAATGTGGGATCAAAAATATCTACATTTTTACTCAACTGCTCATGCTCAATTCATGTTTTCTGACCAGCTGGCCGTTAATAACGAGATTGTTACAAAACACCACTATTTGCTCAACTAGTGTAATGCTTGCGTTACTAATGGCCGTTGCACTATTTAAATAAATAGTGGTAACAACGTACCAACTGGCTTACATAACAATCTCATTATTAACGGCCGGCTGGTTTGCGCGCTGCGTGGCCACAAGGAGCCCGACTTGCGAGATATTGCTGACTCCAATGATAGAGCCGGACTCTTATGTCAACAACTAGAGGTCACGCAGCGCGCAAACCAGAGATTGTTACGTAAGCCAGTTGATACGAACTGTAATAAAACACCACTATTTACTTAACTAGTGTAACGTCACCCCATAAGGAGAGAAGAAGGAGAGAAGGGCTGAAACGAAATTAGTGCATCTCGTAAATAGCCGACTTTCGTACAGTTGCTCTGACCCATATTTAGCTTAAACGGAAGAGTATAGTTTAACCCAAATGTCTCTTTTTTCCTCTCTCTTATGCTTGCGTTACTAATAGCCGTTACACTGTTTAAATAAATAGTGGTGTTTTATTACAATCTCATTATTAACGGACGGCTGGTTTGCGCGCTGCGTGACCTCTACTTGTTGACATAAGAGTCCGACTCTATCACTGGAGTCAGCAATATCTTGTAAGCCGGACTCCCTGTGGCGTGGCCTCTAGTTGTTGACATAAGAGTCCGACTCTACACATAGGCAGCCCAAGCTCATTATCTGTCAATATTTATAAAAAGCATTTCAGTTTTAAACTTGAAATAAGTTAAGAATACAAATCAAGGTCATTAAAGAAGTCTCAATAAATACAAAAAAAGGATTTTTTTTAATTTTTACCCTCCCCCATACTAAAAATAACAGTATGGGGGAGGTTAAAAATTAAAAAAAGGCTTTTTTGTATGTATTGAGACTTCTTTAATGACCTTGATTTGTATTCTTAACTTATTTCAAGTTTAAAACTGAAATGATTTTTATAAATATTGACAGATAATGAGCTTGGGCTGCTTGTGCTCTACACTGGAGTCGGCAATATCTCGTAAGCCGGGCTCCCTGTGGTTTTACCTTCGTTGCAGTAGAGTATTTTTTGGACAAAAATGATGTACAATGTTCCATTTTCGTTTGGTTTTATATACTAAATGAATGATATTTGTTTATTTTGTTAAACATACTCACATAATTTATTGTAATCAGAATTCTTTTTCTGTAAAAATACCAATGACCTATGGGGTTCCTGTGTTTTATTTGTAAATTACCGCTGACCAGTTGAATCTGCAATCCCCGACCTAAAAAAAATCTTTATATTGTAAATATTAAAAAATGTGAGATAATTTGAAGACAGATTATTTTGAGACGCTGAACTTTATTTTTAATGAAAGAACTAGTAAAGCTAGGATCGTCGTGTTCAAGACGATGAGAAATGTGTAAGGGGTGGTGTGGGGAGATTTGTCAAAAACTCTGCATTTTGTAACTGAAGACAACGGTAAAGACAAACACAGCCCAATTTCAAATTAATATATAAAGATGGGGATGCTATATAAATATTTTCTTTCTAGAGTTCAAATTTCTCGTCAGTTGGGCCTCCTGTGGATCTTAAAGTCAATAAGGGCGTGCCAACTTGATTTCCGCTATGCAAATTAACTGAACGGTTTAAGCAGCAGACATCTTGTGCTAGTTTTGGAAAGACAATTTCTAAGGCAATTTGCGAACATGCTTTGGTTAATTGATAAAATGTTAAAGCAGATACGGTTTTAACTGTTCTTTGGTAAATTTGGAGAGCAAACCGAGATGATTTACAAAGTTGTTTGTCTGCTTCGAGACATCGACGGCATAATGCCAAAATAATGTCAATTTGAGATGTAAAATTATGGGAAGACTTAGACTTTAAGGTATGTATCTTAATATTACAAACGGTTACTTCGTTTTAGTTTGTTTTAGTGTGCTTTTCGTGGTTTTTTTTAGTTTGTTTTCTGAAAGTCTCGATATTTTCGCCCAAAGGCCTGAACAAAGCAATAGCATATGGTTTATTTATGTTTTTTACCATGATATACTGGTTGATTTTACTCAGTAACCTTTTTGGGAATGAATCACAGTTGTTAAAAAAACCGTGGAAATAGTGTAATGACTATTAAAAGTGTAAAAACATGTACATCGAAAACACAAAAGGATCGCAGTGGCTACGGGTACGTCACCCGTATCCCGACTTGATTTGCTATTCGTACGGGAGTCAAAAATATTTTAGATTTTCACAGTAAATGTTTATATTTTTGCTAAAGAAAATACGATATCATCATTTAGATGGACCAAGCGATTATTATAAGCTGAGTTAAAAGATTTTAGAATGATTTTACTAGTCTCTACATAGGTGACAAACGAAACGTTTGCGAAAAATATTTTTAACTCGAGCGAAATGTCACGCACTTTGAAAACTTGGAAAAATCTATTCTAAAAAGTTTTGCATGCTAGGAGATATCTGGAAAATAAATTCCAGCTCTTTTAGAGTGAATTTCCAATAATATATTTTTTAGTAAGCACAATATTTAGGCGTCAGTCGGCGGAAAGTTTTCTATGAGTCGCGTACCCAGACGTCAATTTGCTATTCGTGCTGTGATTTGATTGTTTTTTTTTTTTTTTTTTCAGAAAATGAAAATGCTATTTGCTTATTTAATCTCTGCGATTGAATTTTTCAGGTTCCTGTTCCAATTAGCCAATGACTAAAAATTCGGATAAATAATACATATATAGATATGCAAACTGTAAATATGGCATTAATTTATTAAATCTCTTGTGAAAGTGAACCACTGCATTTCGACTTCCAGCAAATGCTGCCTTTAAACGTTTATCACAGAAAGGCTAGTATTAATAGTGAGTAAATAAAATGGCTTTAGTTTTTGGAAGTTCCTCCAAATGAATTTTTTGGAGCGACTTTGTTATTGACTGCTGTAAACGCAAAAATTTTCAGTTTTTGTCTGTAAAAAAATCATTGATTTTTGAAATGATGTAGCTCGCATACAAAACACATTTACGTGATACATTTTTTACCACAGTTTAACTATTTGTTCTTTGATAGGAAAATGCAAAAAGATTTACAGCCAAATTCGTTGTATCGTGACCCACCGTTTTAAAACTTTGTTTTGATTTGGTCTTTTTTGAACCATCAATCAATTTCAAGGGCAGAGTTTGTTTTAAATTAACCAATGACAGAACATGCTGGGGCAAGCTCCACCCTTTGAAATTGATTGACTGTTCAGAAATGACCAAAATGAAAACAAAGTTTTGAAACGGTGTGTCGCGATACAAAGAATTTAGCTGTAATATAAATAAAAAAACAGTAAAAATTAGTTATATTCAATTATAGCCGTGTTTCGACATTTTGGAATATACAAAAATAAATTTTTCCTAAGCAGCTTTTATCTAAGTCCAGACTCGTCAGCTCTAAACTTTTACACCAATGTATTCCTCCAATGACGCTTATTATAACTGTGTAAAAACACTTTACACTTTTTGCCCAGTTTTTGCACAGCGACCGTGGGAATTTAGCCCTTTTTGCTAAAATTAACCACATAAATATGCAAATTAGGCTGAAATCAAATCGCAGAATTCTTCTATCAAAAACTTTTATTGGCATTTTTTCGATACTGCATGGCTAAATACACTAAATATGAGCGTTTCCGTTATTTAAATGTATCCAGGGCTAAAGAAATATCACTTTATGACCGGTTTTTGAAGCCGACAACCGATATTGCTTTTACCTTTATGCAAATTACTTTTCGATGGTCGGCGATCAAAACAAAACTTTGATGAAAAAATTCCTTTAAGGTAATTCCGTAGAAATAAAACTGCCCGATGAAATTTTTTTATACTCGTTCTAACAAACAATTTTGAAAAACACTTTCAGAAAATAAAATAAAAAAGGGGGGTCACCGACTTCGTTTTTGCGCAGTATGACGCCAAAGTTCATGCATTTTGGTGGCGTGAGAACTTAAAGAACCAAACTCAAAAACTGTAGAGAAAGGGAATAATAACACAGTAATTTGTCCTTTGAGAGAAAAAATCGTGTTTTGTTTAAATGACTGCACTTTATTTTATGAGAAAAGTATGAACGAATGTATAAAAAATATGTGATATTGAAGAAATTGACGAAATACCGACGTGCGCACGAACTGCTAACTCATACGAACAAGTCCTAAGATGAAAGTATTTTGGAGATTTCTTAAAATCTAGCCCGATGTATTTGATATTATACCATTACAAATAATTTTATCAAATGAAAAACATAGGTCACCGTGCTAGTTTGCGAAATATTGTGAAAAATATTGTCATTTTGATGTCAAAAAACAGGTTTTCCGAGAGAGGACTGGGCCGAGTTAGAAAATTATCGTGTTTTCTCGCTCGTAAATATCTCAATTCTTCGGAATTTTTTTATCTAAGGCACTTTTCAAACATAATTTCACTAGATAACATGTCCTAAAACCACAAATCTTGAAACATGCACAGAATTATGCACAGTGCAAAACTACGGAATTACCTTAAGATCTGTTACTTGAAAAGAAATCCAAGTTGAAATGAGAAAATGACAAGCTGCTAAGTCCTGATAGTTAATTTTGATGTAATTTTAGTACTTAAGGCTGGTGATGACTAATTAAAAAGTGATTTTTTTCTCAAAATTCCTTTCTATCTGTAAAGAACTAGTTCAGCACTTAATAGATTGAAAGAAAAAAATTAAGGTCACCGTGCATTTTAATAACTAAAGTTATACATCATCAAATATTACAAATTAGACAAATTGTAACTGGAAGGGAAAAAATTCATAAATTGTCATATAATATTAATTTCTAAAGGAAATATCTCTTAAATCATAACACACATAATATTCTTGTAGATAAATGTCTTTGAAGGTAAGAAAATTAAAAGAAATATTTTTTCGAGAGCAGTTGAACGCATGAATATTAACATTTTCAAATTAGCTACCCTAAAAGAAATCACCAATATTTCTATGATCTTTCAATTTTAAATTTTCAAAAAACTCACCATATGAAAGATTTTTTATCACTTTATCACACAAATAAATGAAAAATAGGGGAACCCGTGCAATTTAATAAGATAATCGTTGTAAAAGCACAAAATTTTACCAAAATTTGCAAAAATTGCACAAAAGTCCCTACCCCTCCCTAGACAGTAGAAGAAGTAACAATGCATTTTGGGAGATTTTCAAGATGGTGCCCGGGAAAAGATTGTCGGAAGTTTGATAACAGTCTCTTTTGAAGCTGTTTTTTAAACAAAAGTGCATTTTTCAGGTCAGTTTTGCAAGGATTAAATGTTTTTCTTTTAGGAAAAGGTTTATGTGAATTAATTGATTGCTAAATTAGCTTGTTTCTGGACATTTTTTAACACAAAACGATCGGCCTTTGAAAGTGTTTGTTTTTCAAACTTCGTCAGCAGCATGCGCAGTACTCGATGCGCAATGACAATAATAGGCACCAACCTTAAATTTGAATAACAAATGTCTAATATTGACTATTGTAAACAAGGTACTGGAATCAAACCATAAGTAATAATGGTTGTTGTTTATCTGAATTTTTCCAACAATTGTAAACAGTGGACTGTCAACACTATAACTGTGTATTTTGACATCATATTTACTAGTAAACTATTATGTTGGTCTATTGGTTACATTCATCTTTCATTTACTGTTTAGCTGTTGAGTGTTTTGTTTGGAAATTGTTAGACTTTTGTTTACTGTTATTTTGTTTTTTGAAGTTTTACAATTTTCAGCAATTGTTCTTTTTTGCTGTTACTAGTTCAGGGCTGTCAACTCTCCCGGATAACCCGGGAGTCTCCAGATTTTGGGACAAATCTCCAGGTCTCAAGATTTCAGTGCCAAATCTCCCGGGTAAATGCGAAAAATCGATATTCCTGTTTATTTAACGTGATTTCCTCTTTATAGAAGGTAAATATACGCTGGAATCTGTAGATTATGAATAGAAAGATGCGTAGAACGTTTTTTTTTTTTTTTTTTTGCTTCGGAAAATTCCAATGGGAAAACAAAATGGCGGACATCATGGCGATCTCAAGATCAGAAACGGCCGGGGGTTGACAGCCCTGCTAGTTGCAGTTAATTAATTAACTCGTTTGTGTTTATTTCTTATCCATTTTACATATTTTTTAAATCTTAAATCAATATCAATTAATACAAGAGAAGGGGAAAATTGAAAGTAAATCAGTTGAATATTTTTTCATAAGGTATAATTTGGAGTAAGATAAGTTAAAGGAATCCCCCCTGAAAAAAAAAGAAAGTTTTTTTATATTAAATTGTCATTTAAAACTGTTTTCTTTGTTTCGACAATAAATCCTCTCTTTGCTTAAGAACTCCTGGGGCCGGTTGTTCAAAAGCCCGATTAAATCAAACTAGGATTAGGACTAAACCAAGATTAAATTCACAAATCGTAGTTTAGCTAATCGGTGTTTTAAAAAGTGTTGTTCAAAGCCAGATTAGTGGAGCGATTAGCTAAACCTGGATTAATCAAATTTAATCCACGATTAGTATCCCACAATGCACTTCGGACACTCATGAATGCAAATTTCAAGATGGCGGCCAATGGAAGACTGATTGTTTTTCGGATGGAAAAGTGCATTTTATGTAGACGAAAACAGCTCTATTATAGTTCAGAAATCTAGAAAATATTGTGAAAGAGTTTACCTTTTGACTGGACAACCTTCTGAAGATTTTGTATGAAAGGATTTACCCAAAAGAATACAATATATACTATTTTGCCATGTTTTGATGAACTGTCATTGCATCTTTGAAAGCATAAGCTAAGATATGCAACTCCTGATAACTCCTATGATTTTCCACAATGTATAAGAAAATTAACTGAAATTTTAAAGGGATTTCTCTTGTTTTACACAGGAAAAAAATTGTGATTCCTAAAATGGGTTTATTTTGGGTTTTGGTTGGGAAAATGCTACAAAATCCAACATTGGTTCAAAATTG
The DNA here is from genome assembly GCA_918843875.1 of Diadumene lineata. Taxonomy (NCBI): domain Eukaryota; kingdom Metazoa; phylum Cnidaria; class Anthozoa; order Actiniaria; family Diadumenidae; genus Diadumene; species Diadumene lineata. The sequence continues at coordinate 2,336,635 of OU974083.1, read as the reverse complement.
GGATTACCAAAATGGGTTTATTTTGGGTTATTGTTGGGAAAGTGCTACAAAAAACAAACAAAAAAAAAACATTCTGGGAATCACAATTTTTTTCCTGTGTTATTGACCAAGGAAAGGTAATAGTTATTAATGAAAAATTGAAGTCAAAAGCTTCTCAGTCTACTGCATTTGTAAGTGTTTAGCTTATTCTCAATATTGATTTTTTGTTTTATTAATTGTGTGTTTAATGTTCTCTTTTAAAAATTAATGAATTCAATTCATTAGATAGGTTGTTATATTCATTCTGTGATTATTGCTATTAAAATCATACACTCAGTCAATCAATAATGTGACAAGGTACTGGAATAATCCATAAGTAATGGCTGTTGTTTAACTGAATTTTTTCCAGCAATTGTCAACAATGGACTGTCACTATAACTGTCAGAAATAAAAATTAGGTGTATTTTGACATCATATTTACTAGTTAACTATATGTTGGTCTATTGGTTACATTCATCTTTCATTTACTGTTTAACTGTTGAGTGTTTTGTTTGGAAATTATTAGCCTTTAGTTTACTGTTATTTATTTATTTTTTTAAGTTTTACAATTTTCAGCAATTGTTCTTTTTTGTTGTTACTAGTTGCAGTTAATTAATTGACTACGGGCTTTAGGATTCTTCTTGCTTCCGGTCGTGAGAAATGTTGAACAACAACCAAAATACTCACATTGAATGCTAAAAAAAACAATCTATAAATCACTTCACCCATTCCAAACTAAAATGTTTTTTTCCAAAATTGGACATTTTCAGTGGCGTATTGGATAATATGACGAAAAAAAAAAACAAATGTGTGAAAAATCAAAAATTGAGTATATTTGTACGAAAAATAAAACAAATTTGTGAAGTGTTATGCATGTTACGTTCAATAAACTGAAATTCTTACCACATTTTTCGCGAAAATAAATCCACTTTTTAAAAACGAATTGTCCATCGAATCGCGAAAATAAAATCTCGCGAAAAATCGCCTTTTACAAATCGCGGAATTAAGTACGAATAAGGTATTTAATAGTGATAACTGTCAGATTTTACTAAAAAAATAGATTGCATTTAATTAATTTAGCAGATAAATCCATTGTAGAAAAAATAACCAATTTGAGACCGAAGTTGTTATTATGTTTACTAAGTTTGTTTGAATTTTATTTTAACATTTACAGCTCTTTACAAGTTTATATGGCTTTGTCGCCGCCATCTACACCTTCTTCTTCATCGTCGAACAATGAAAAATCTAACCATACCAGGCTTTGTCGACTGCTGGTCGATATTGGACGTCAGGTTCTACAAGATGTTTTTGACAGGATCCATCCACCAGCAACCCTCGCTGCCGTTCTAACATCAACGCCAGTACAAAAAGTACTAAAAAAACTGAAAGCAAAAGGATGTCTTTACCAGTCACAACGGAAGAAGTTATTTCCAACATCAGGTGCTGTTACTTCAGCTGATTTTGACATTACGCTTCTGTTTCTGCTGTTGAGGAACATCTGTCATCTTAAACCTCCTGCAACAGGATGGAATGGACCTCCTGCTGCATCTGATCTCAGTAAACAGGCGGACATAGTTCGAATAAAATTGTGTCGTAATGATCTATATGCTCATATTGTCGATACCAACATCTCTGATGCTCTATTTGAATCGCAATGGAATGACGTCAAAACAGCACTAGTACGACTTGGTGGATCTCGCTATGAAGAACCAATACAGCATCTTCTACACGAAAACCTAGATCCTGACAGTGAACGATGTTTCAATGTTCTGTTAAAGTCCTGGGAAGAGGGAGAGGAAAAAATTTTGGAAGCTGTTCGACAGCTTCACGTAGCAGACGTCAAGAATACTGACGACAAATGTAAGTACTTTTAACTATAATGCGTATAATGAAAATTACTGGTGGGATGAAGCTTTTAAAATGATATTTATTTTACAAACTGTTACTTAATAGTTTGAAGTAAATCATTCAAAGCCAAGTTAGTTGTTTTATCTCTGAACTGTCGATCAATTTCACAAAGTGGAGCTTGCCCTAACATATTATCATAGTGTGTAATCCGGTTTTACAAGTGTAATAAAGCTAGGTACCCTTCGTTCACTTGTTTATTGTTCAACTTCGAGGTACTGAGAGCAACTCCTACTCAACTAAATTTACAATGCTTTGATTTTTGTAACAATAATTTACATTTGTGATTGACTAGTTACTTGTCAGTCAACAAACGGTTTGCAGTTGCAACCTAAATTGTTTTCTACGTGGTGATTGGTGCAAATTAGTAACGTGTTTTCGTGAATAGATTTTTACCAGATAGAAAATGCAACAAAACACTACGAAGATAAACGAGTGTTGTAACGAAACCTACTGAGATGGTGTGGGTAAACCACCTCAACAATACTGTACTAATAAGAAAAGTAGCAAAACGAAATTAAAAGAGAAAAGCGGTATTATGATCACCTGACTAGAGGCAGCGCCCTTGTTTACTGACAAAGTCCAACCTAAGTAGTACAGCAGAAAGAGCTGTCGCAATGATCATAGACTAATGTTTTTAATAATAAGCTGTTTTGTGCATGTTAACCGTGACAATAATCCATTCAGGATACTAATAATAAAACCATTATGTCACTATATCAAGAACTCTCTTTAGCAAGTCAACAGAATTCGGCCCAATATCGATTCCAATTGGCCAACTTGTATGAAATGACACAAAGACACAATTATAACCTAAGGAGTAAGACAAATAGTTCTTAGTCGGTGTCAATACTGACTTCTTTCGTAAATATTGTAACCTCAATATGAGTTTTATAAATTGGTTATTAGTAAATACAAAGACACTTTGATTTTCAGCATCCTTGTCCATAAATGGTACCGTGCGACTAGTGGCAGCAGGTGGAGTGGTGGTTGCCTGGGCTGCTGGAAGTGCATATGTACTACGTCACTACATAAACGAACCGGATACATTCCTAAAGATGGTCAAAGAAGCCATTGTTCCCAGCATGTTTGGTACTGCAGTGATTGTGCGAGCAATACTACCAGGTTCATTTAAAATTGTAGTGGAGATCCGGTCACTTGAAGCACTGGATGAGTTTTGGAAAAGGTAACTGCAACATAGCAATACAATGTTTATCAAATAGAAGACTGAGGGCAGTTTACTTAGCCACCAGGCTCATTTTTTTAAGTACAACAAACATCATGGCCCGTAAATAAGACATTTATAAGTATTATTTCTGTACATATATTTAAAAATGTAAATATAGCTTAATTGAGTAAATAAACATTTCATTCTATGAAGAGACTTAAGCGTGCTTTGTTCAATAATAGAACACAATGTAAAGTGACGAGAGCACGAAAGAAGTGATGGGAGAAGAACGAGCTGAAACTCACTTTGATTGCTTTGAGTGCTCTCTCTACTTTCCAGAGTGTTCTACTACTGAAAAAGCACGCTAAATCCTCTTCTATTTGATTTATTATATACATGCTTAAATTTTTACGGTAAATTGTTTTACAAAAGCTGAATGACAAAGAAAACCTACATCAAAAGTTCTAAGGGAATCACGACCATTTTGAACAGAAAAAGAGCAAAACAAGCAACGGATTCAACTTGACAAAAATAATAAAAGTGACCAGAAAGTTCTTTCAACTTGGATATAAGTGTCTTCACTCAACGTTTGTGTAAAAACTTGATCGTTTGTGCTTTTTTTGCGTACAAGTGAATTGCTCGATTGAGAAACGTAACTCAAACACCAAAACAATCTGGCTCAAAACAGTAGAAAAAACGTCAGAAGCAAGTAAAGCTCAAATCTTTTTTGAACAAAATACACTAATATTTTTCTACTTACAGAAAAGTTATTTCCATTCAAGATTTGCTAAAAAGCAATATTTATTTTCATTTAGGCGATAAAAACTTTTCTCTTGCGAAATACAACCGAGATACTACATGCTTTTTTATTGGTTGAGAAGTGTGTTCTATTAGTAAACAAAGCACGCTGACATCATTTTTTTGTAAAGCGCACTCTGATTGGTCAACTGAGTAGAGCGTGCACCATTGAACAGGGTCAAGCAACGCTTTATGTCAACCAACTCTGATTGGTCAACTGAGTAGAGCGTGCACCATTGAACAGGGTCAAGCAACGCTTTATGTCAACCAACCCTGAGAGGGGTGATCGATGGTGTACGCTCTAATCAGTGGACCAATCAGAGCGCGCGTTACAAAACAAATGATGTGGTGGTTTGTTCACTAAAGGCCGTGTCACACTTGCAATTTTTTCGTGCAACTTGTCTCGCGAAAAAAAATGTTGCAGGTTGCAAGAGCGTTTTGCGTGTGTAACACCCCCTCGTGCAACTTGAAATTTTCATTTTTTTGCTGCGCGAAAAGTAGAATCAACTTCTACTTTCTGCAACAATTTTGCAAAAATTGCAAGTGTGACATGGTCGCGTGCAACTTGATTTTTTTTCAAAATAGCGCTGCGCAGACCATTCTGTCTCTTTTTTCTTATTTTGTTCGACATCTCCCATGTCAAGAATGCACAAAACAGCGATCACTAGCTTTTTAGCATTGGCATTGGCTTTGACTAGCTGCGAAAGCGACGAATGCTCGAGTATTTCAAATTACGCTTGCAACTACAAAATAATTGCTGCGCGCGCCAAGTTGCAACGGAAATTGCTAGTTTGACACCCCCCTCTTGCAACCTGCAACAAATTGTTGCGCGAGACAAGTTGCACGAAAAAGTTTGACACGGCCTTAATAGAACATGCTTTTCAACCAATGAAAACGCACTCAAGTATATAATAATTAATCATTTTATGTAAGTATATAAAACGTTTTTTTTAATATCATGATTGATTGCAATCCATTTCATTCATGTTTGAATTTTCCCCTCCATTAATTATTGTTTTCTACATAGATATGCTAGTGGTGAAATGAGAGAGAAACTAAAAGAAATTATTGTAACTGATGAGCTGAGAAGTCTAGCCCCAGATCATGGCGAAGACATCGAAATCTCAATTACAATATCTGAAGAAGATTATTGGACTATTCACAATCATCTTTTAGAACAATTGCTACAAAAGTTTGTACAAGGTATGTTAACCCTTGAAAAACGTATCATTTTTATACTATCTTTATCTATATAGCTACTTCAAATAACGTTGTCATCACCAAAAAGCAATAGGTCATTCCAATACCACTAGGAATGATGGGTAAAAGTCATGACATAATGTAGAATTTCATCTTGGACAGTCCAAAAGATGAATATTTCCTTTTAGTCCATGAAGCGAACAGGAAAATCTAAATAGCGTGGATTTCTCGTCATTAACTATGACAGTAATATTTCTACCCATCATTCCTAGCAGTCTTGTAATGACCTATTATTACCTTTTGGTGATGACAAAGTTATTTTATATAATAAGTTAGTGGTAATTTAGGTTTTGAGGCTCTTATTGCTATCTGCGTTTATATTTTCTATTTTGCAAAAACGCTGTAAACTTCACATAAATATACTTGAAATTTACATTCGGGAATAATTAATAGTTTTAGTTATTGTAAATTGTAAGTTCTAAAATGAGAGTGTGAATTAATAACATAATGTAACTTGCAATGAGATTGTTTGATTGATTGTTTTGCGAGGAATTGCATTTTCTTCATTTATGCGTTAATCTAAACATTTTTTTACTTTCAACAGAAGGCAAACAACAAGCTTCAATTCCTGAAGTATTGATATCAAAACATCTACACAGCTTTTGTATTTGCTTGAAAGATAACAACAACGAAACAGCGCCTATTGTATACACAGCTGCAAATATTGGATGGAAGGTTGCCAAGAAGTTAATATCTAATTCCACCAATCTATCAATTACAGACGGTAATCTAACACTAGACATCTCAAATCCAGTCGAAGTACTTGTGAACGCTTTACTTGAGTTCTATGACAATTTGAATGTCCAAGACGAAGCAGGAAGATTTCCGTTACTGCTTGCTCTCCAAAAGAAAAGAGAAGATCTTGCAATTCGCCTTGTAGAATCAGGTGCTAACGTAAATATAAAGGATCACGAAAACAAAGCAGCATTGATACATGCTGTCCAACTTAAATATGAAAAGTTGATTTTAAAACTCATAGAGGCTGGTGTCATTGTGAATACCAGCGATGTGGAAGGGAAAACTTCATTAACACATGCTGTGGAGTCCAAGGACGAAACCTTGGTAACGATGTTAATAACAGCTGGTGCTAATGTGAATATGAGTGATGTTAAAGGCAAGTCAGCATTGGTACATGCCATTGGTATCAATAGCCAATCATTAACGTCTCTACTTATAAATGCTGGCGCTATTGTGAATAAGCATGATATCGAAGGAAAGACACCTTTAATGTATGCAATCGAGTCTGAAGATGAAAAAGTGGTTGAAGTGCTAATAAATGTTGGCGCTGTTATAAATACATTTGACCATAAAGGGAAAACACCACTGATATATGGTATTAAGATGAAGAATGAAAATGTCATAGGGATATTTATTGGGGCTGGAGCTGACGTGAATCAGAGTGACAAGGAACTGAAAACGCCATTGATGTATGCTATTGAGACGAAGGATGAGAAGATAATAGACATCCTAATTAAGACTGGCGCTGACGTGAATCGGATTGACAAGGAGTTGAAAACGCCATTAATGTATGCTATTGAGTCACAACAAGTGAACGTTGTAAGATTGCTTCTTAAGTCTGGAGCTGACGTGAATACGAGTGACAAAGAGCTAAAAACACCATTAGTGTATGCTATTGAGTCACAGGAAGAGAATGTAGTGAGATTGCTAATAAATGCTGGTGCTGACGTTGACACAGTTTGTAAAGGAAAGTCACCGTTAATGCACTCTTTTAAGATGAAGGATACAAAGGTAACAGAAACATTAATAAAGGCTGGTGTTGACGTGAATCAAATCGATGATAAAAGGAAAACGCCGTTACTATATGCGATTCAGTTACAAGACGATAGTACTTTGGAGGTCCTGATAAATGCTGGTGCAGATGTTAATAGAGCTTGTAATGGAAAGACACCATTAATACATGCTCTGGAGACAAAGAATGAAAAAGTAATACAAATGCTAATTATGGCTGGTGCTGACGTCAATCAAAGCAATGTAAAAACAAGGCCGACGGTAAAACATGGTAGTGAGTTACAAGAAGAGAGCTTATGCAGAGAGCCGATGAGATCTAAAGTCAATAAGAGTGCTAAAGGGAAGACACCATTAATGTATGCAATTGAAACAAAGAATAAGAGGATTCTAGATCTGCTTATTAAAGCTGGTGCTGCCGTCAATACGAGATGGTGGGAGGGAAAAACACCAATGATGTATGCAATTGGACTACGAAACAAGAAAATGGTTGAAGAATTGATAAAGGCTGGTGCTGATGTGAATTGTAAGGATAACAAACGGGAGACACCATTAATGTATGCAATCAAACTTCGAGAACATGAAATTGTAAACTTACTGATAAAGGCATGTGCAGAAGTTAATCATAACGAAACTTCTAAATCTCCTTTGTGGCTAGCTATAGAGTCAGGCAAAGGGAACATTTTAAGGTTGCTAATAAATGCTGGTGCGCGCGTCCACCAAAAAGATGTACACGAAAAGACAGCGTTGATTTATGCTGCTGAGAAATCGAGCAAAGAAGTTACACAAATTATCTTAGAAACTGATCAAGATGTTAATGCCAAAGATTCCCGAGGAATGTCTGCGTTGCTCTATGCAACGGAAAGATCAAGCACAGAAATAGTAGGGATGCTCTTGAACGCTGGCGCTGACGTTAATGTTCAGTATGAAGGAGGAAGGACAGTTTTAATGAACGCTGTTGAACGATCAAGCACACAGCTAGTAGTCAGAATGTTGCAATGTGGTGCAGACGTTAATATCAAAGATTCCCATGGAAAGACTGCACTACTCTTTGCTGCTGAAGGATCAAAAATAGAAGTAGTAACAGCACTCCTAGAAGCTGGTGCAGACGTTAATATCAAAGATTTCCAGGGAAAGACTGCCTTACTCTATGCAACGGAAAGATCAAACACAGAAGTAGCAGGGATGCTCTTGAACGCTGGCGCTGACGTTAATGTTCAGTATGAAGGAGGGAAGACAGTGTTAATGAACGCTGTTGAACAATCAAGCAAACAGCTAGTAGTCAGAATGTCGCAATCTTGTGCAGGCGTTATCAAAGATTCCCGGGGAAAAACTGCACCACTTATTGCTGCGGAAGGATCAAACATAGAATTAGTAACAACACTCCTAGAAGCTGGTGCAGACGTCAATATCCAAGATTCTCAAAATAAGTCTCCGTTGATTTATGCTGCTGAAAAATCAAACATTGAAGTAGTAATGTCCCTTCTAGAGGCTGGTGCCGAGGTCAACATTAAAGATCTCCAAAGCAAGACTGCTTTAATACATGCAGCTGAAAGATCAAGCACCGAAGTAGTCAAGATCCTGTTAAACGCTGGCGCTGATGTTAGCATTAAAGATTTTCAAGGAAAGACTGCGTTAATTTATGCTACTTGTAAATTACACGAAGAAGTAATAGAGGTGCTGTTAAAAGCTGGCGCTGATGTTAATTCCAAAGATAAAGACGGTGGAACGGCTTTGATATATGCTTGTAAACAGAATACAATTTCCAAACATGATTTTTATGAGCCTCCATACTATACACCAAGAAATAGACAGTTCTTGATAAACATTGTTAAAACACTTGTAAGGTACAATGCGGATACTAATGTGAAAGACAGTCTTGGCAAAACGGCTTTGACGTACACTGCAGAATTATATGTCAATTTGAAAGAGTCACCATGGAGATCTGATCGATTTTATGACGAAGAAACAATTGATTTGTTTGAACTATTTGAAACACTGATAAAAGCTGGTGCTGATGTTAATGTCAGCGATGATATGGGAAAAACACCACTGCTTTATCTTGTTGAGAAATCCAGTTTTATCGTAGAAAGACAAAGATCAGGAACTGGTGATGGGAATGGAGACCTTTTTCGACTATTAGTCCAATTAATAAAGGCTGGTGCTGACATTAATGTTAGAGATAAAGCAGGAAACACAGCAATGACCTATGCAAGTAAAGCGCATAATCAGGAAATAATAAGTTTCCTAATTCATTACAGTAATGTTTGTCGCTCTAGACAAACGCTGAGCACAATGTACCAAGATGTTGATGACTCTTCTAGTACTGCTTCAGAAGATAGTGGTTGTGGGTCTCATCTCTCTTCAAGATGTGGAAGTTATGAACACGTTTTGATTTCTCCCGATTTTATGTCACAAGAACAAGAGCAATCTCCTGGTCAATTGTTGAAACAGAGACAACTATTGGGTGTTCCTTCTGAACAATTAAAATCAATACGAGTGTCAAAGAAGCTGAAAGAAATTAAGGCAAAAAAAAGAGCTGAACAAGGAAGCCTTTATAAACTGAAAGAAACTAAGACGGATACAAAAGATGTAATGCAATGGCCAATTGACCCATAAAGGTACAAACGTATTTTTATGTATTTTTGCAAACTTGCAGCAAATGGGCCGAAAAATAACATGACATCTATTATTTATATTGCCACACTCTTCTCAGATGGACCACTGTTAGTGAAACTATGACATTGGGTACTAACAGTCCTTCACGTGGTTTAATAGCATTAAGAGTACTAGGCCATTGAAATATGTTGACACAAATTGATAACAGACCATCAAGTAAAAAAAGTGGCACACAACGCAAACATGCTAACCTCAGTCAACCAACAAACCAGTGGTCAACCGACTAACCAGTAGTCAACCAACCAACCAACAACCCAAACCGTAGACAGTCAACCAACAAACCAACCAACAAAACAGTAGATAGTCAACCAGCCAGCTGTAGTCAACCAACCAACCAGCCAGCTGTAGTCAACCAACTAACCAGCCAGCTGTAGTCAACCAACTAACCAGCCAGCTGTAGTCAACCAACCAACCAGCCAGCTGTAGTCAACCAACTAACCAGCCAGCTGTAGTCAACCAACTAACCAGCCAGCTGTAGTCAACCAACCAACCAGCCAGCTGTAGTCAACCAACTAACCAGCCAGCTGTAGTCAACCAACCAACCAGCCAGCTGTAGTCAACCAACCAACCAGCCAGCTGTAGTCAACCAACCAACCAGCCAGCCAGCTGTAGTCAACCAACTAACCAGCCAGCTGTAGTCAACCAACTAACCAGCCAGCTGTAGTCAACCAACTAACCAGCCAGCTGTAGTCAACCAACTAACCAGCCAGCTGTAGTCAACCAACTAACCAGCCAGCTGTAGTCAACCAACCAACCAGCCAGCTGTAGTCAACCAACTAACCAGCCAGCTGTAGTCAACCAACCAACTAGCCAGCTGTAGTCAACCAACTAACCAGCCAGCTGTAGTCAACCAAACAACCAGCCAGCTGTAGTCAACCAACTAACCAGCCAGCTGTAGTCAACCAACCAACCAGCCAGCTGTAGTCAACCAACTAACCAGCCAGCTGTAGTCAACCAACCAACACGCAAGTAGTCAACCTACCAACCAACAAACTTTAGTCAGCCAACCAACTAACCAGTAGTCAACCGACTAACCAACCAACCAGAAGTCAACCAACTAACCAACCAACCACTAGTCGACCAGTAGTCAACCAGTAGTCAACCAACCATCTAGCCAGCCAGTAGGCAACCAACTAACCAACCAGCTGTAGTCAGCCAACCATCCAACCAGTAGTCAACCAACCAACTAGCCAGCCAGTAGTCAACCAACTAACCAAACATTAGTCAACCAACCAATTAACAACCTAACAAGTACACAGTCAACCAGCCAACATACCAGTAGTCAACCAACAAACTATAGTCAGCCATACAACCAAACATTAGTCAACCAACTAACCAACCAACCAGTAGTCACTCAGTAGTCAGCCAACCAATCAACCAACCAGTAGTCAACCAACCAACCAGCCAGCTGTAGTCAGCAAACCAACCACACAACCCACCAACCAACCAACCAGTAGTCAACCAACCAACAAGTAGTCAGTCAACAAAGCAACCAACCGACCAACCAGTAGTCAACAAACTAATCAACCAGCCAGCAGTCAACCCGAAGTCAACCAATCAACCAGCCAACCAGTAGTCAACCAACCACACGGCCAGCTGTAGACAACAAACCAACCAGTATTCAACCAACCAACTAACAAACTCTAATCAACCAACCAACCAGTAGTCAGCGTACCAACCAGTAGTCAACCAACCACACAGTAGTGAACCAACCAATTGCAACCAACTAACCAGCCAGCCAGCCAGCCTGCCTGCCAGCCAGCCAGCCAGCCAGCCAGCAAAAAAAACAACCAGCCATCCAACCAGTCAACCAACCACACAGTAGTGAACCAACCAATTGCAACCAACTAACCAGCCAGTCAGCCAGCCAGCAAAAAAAAAAAAACCAGCCAAACAACCAACCAGTAGTCAACCAACTAACCAACCAACAAGTTGTCAACCAACCAACGAGCGAACCAACCAACCAGTAGTCAATCAACCAAACAGCCAGCCAGCCAGCTAGCCAGCAAACCAACCAACCAACCATCCAGCTAAGCAACCAACCAATAGTCAACCAACCAACCAACCACCAACCAGCCAACTGTTGTCAGCCAACCAGCAAACCACTTAACAACCAGTAGTCAACCAACGAATCATACAACCAGCAGTCAGCCAACCAACCAACCAACCAACCAACAAACAAACTGTAGTCAAGCAACAAACCAACCAACCGGTAGCTAACCAACCAAACAACCAATATTTAACCAACCAACCAATCAACCAGTAGTCAATCAAGCAATCAGTAGTCAACCAACCAATCAAGCACTAAAACAACCAACAAGTCAAACATCCAACTCACCAACCGGCCAAGCAGTCAGTTGCACTCAGACAGTCAATCATCCAACAATACAATAGTCAATGAGCCACCCAGACATTTTAAATATTTTGAGACGTTTATTTTATTATTTTTAACAATAATTACATGCTAGATTTACCACACCTGCTAGTTGTTTAGCTAATTGAGGCGGGAGTGGTAGGTGACACTTACAATAGTTCATGTATATATTCTTAACATACAGTCAGCTATATTATCTAAAAACAATGCAGAAAAATGTGAAACAAACGCGTAAGAGAAAGGATAAAGGAAAAGTTAGACATTTAATCAAGCTAAAAACCAGTAATTATTCACTCAAATGATCAAACAACATGCAGAGAAGCTTAACATCGATCTTTACTGCAGTTTTTCGTTTTTTCTTTCTTTTCTTTTCTTCTTTTCAATTGAACTCATATATATATATATATATATATATATATATATATATACACTCGTTTGCAAGAACGTTGTAGTATACATTTATACATTTATACAAATATCTAATGAGATGTAAAAGGCAAAAGGAGCCGTTTTTACACACGAAACCAACTGTTTTCTAATCTGTACGATAAAGTAAACAGGAAAAATATTTTTTGACTTTCGTTGAATGAATCAAACAATAAATAAAGCGAGTTTTCTGTTTTGCATATCATTAAATATACCGAATAAATTAGGTATTTGTATAAATGTATACTACAACGTTCTTGCAAACGAGTGTATATATATATATATATATATATATATATATATCTATATATATACCTTTTGCAAAAAAAAAAAGAAAGAAAAAAGAAAGAAAGAAAAACTTTGTCGAGGAAAAAAGGTAGACAAAAAAAGGAGCAGAAGTAATTGTACTTTTCCTTTGATTTGCTAACACATCGCTGTTTTTTTGTCGATGTTCAATTGTTTTTTTTTTAACATGCTTCCTTTCGGTTATAGTATGATATCGCCTTTCACTTCGACAAAGTTTTTTTTAATAAATGTATATTGTGGTAGCCACTTTGTTATCGTGTTCATGACAATGGTGACGGTAACAGTCGTACAATTTGATAGTCATATCAAACTTTTGTTGTCGTTTGTTCGGGGTTCCTTTAGTTTTTGCAAGGTGAGAATAGTCCCTCACTTCAATCGAATTTTTCACAATTTATGGCTGTACATAGTGAACAATCGCCACGTCCAAAGGCATTATCAAATAAGTTAAGATTACCAAACATGGTATTGGATGCGAATGAAATTTTTAAAAGTTTGATATGAGAATTAGATCGATCAAGTTCTATAATATTGGATACTAAATATTGGTATTCACATTTTGAGCAATAACACAAGTTTTTTTTATAATTATACTATACATGTTTAGGTGCTCATAACTTCCCTCGTGAGTGAATGTCAGTTAATAATCAGCATAACCTAGATAAACAGTTAATAACAACACGTGAAAATATGGTGCTTAATGAAACATGACTTATCAGTGGTGCCTTGGATACAACTGAACAAGATTATACTTGTATATATTTTGAGCAGTTAACACAAGTTTTTTAATAATCATACATGTTTGGGGTACATAGCTTCCGTCGTGAGTGGATGTCAATGACGTTATAAATCAATATATCCTTATATTTTTAACTAGATCATGTGAAAATATGATACATGCATAATGTAAATTAACAAATAAATTAGGTAAGGCCTACTCCGGGACCTAAAGTTGCCGAATTTTTTGGCGATTAAAGGCTGATTATAAGCGATTTAAAAAAATTGGCAAAAAGCTCTTAAAATTAAAGGCATCTTTATGCGATTTTGAGCGATTTAAGGCGACTTTGCGACATTTTGGGCAATTTTACTCGATTTTAGGCCACTTTAGCTCCTGGGGTTGGCCTTAGGTATATATATTGCTTAGCCTGAACAATAAAGCTGATTTTAGTGTATACAACTTGTTTCACCGATGCATATATTTTACTGAATGTTAGAAATTAATGTGCGTGTGCTTGAGTCCTCTTTAATGATTTGAATTATACTCCTAATCTATTTCAAGTTTAACACTGAAATTATTTTTAGAGATATTGACATAATACGTTTGGGCTGCCTGTGATTAAAATGCCACCGTTTGCAGGACTGTCACTTGTTGGACGCTTATATCGTATGGATTGTTTGAGTAATTATATATACGAGTGAATATTTTATGAGTTGCGAATGCAGGATGCGGATTTTAATGCGTTCAAATAGCAAAATTGCCAATTAGTAAGATCTAATGAGTCATTTATGACACGACGCATAAACGTGTTAATTTTTCATGATCAGTTTCGAATAAAACGCAAATAAAGAGCAAGGATGGCACAGTTGGCTAGTGTGTAGCCGTCTGCGTGAGAGGCAACGAGATCTATTCACAGTGGCTACACTTCTTTGTTTCGACTTCCTTCTATTTTGTGTACCTTGAAATAGCTTTAAATACCCTTAAAAAGAGTATTGATGGAAAGAGGGGGAAAAGTGTGCACCATCGACTTCCTGGGAAACCAGCTTCAAGCTGAAAGAGCTACGTTAAATATAGTTGCGTTGCCTAACAGAAGTTCAATAAAGATTAATTTATATTTTTGAGTCAAGAAGCTTAGAACTTGATTTGAGTTTTACATCTTCTGGTTGCTGTTCTTCAGTCTTTTGAAAGATTTCAGGTGTTGGCTCATTCCTTGTTTCTGGTAGAGTAAGAGATAGTATTCCAGTAATGAAGGCAGTGATCGCGTATATAGAGTAAGGTAGCAAGACATGGATACGAACCTGTCAAACAATAAGTACATATTGTATTAGATCATGATGGCGGTGTAATGGTTGTCAGTGCGGGTTATTATGATAGCGATTGCGATGCTGATAATTATGACAGTGACGATAGTAACTATGATGGTGATGATAGTAATGATGATAATTATGATGGCAATGATAATTGTGATCAACGTAGTTATGATGATGATAATAGTAACTACGATGGTGATGATAGTAATGATGATAATTATGATGGTAATGATAATTGTGATCAAAGTAGCTATGATGATGATAATAGTAACTACGATGGTGATGATAGTACTGATGATAATGATGATGGTAATGGCAATGTTGATGATAGTAGCTCTGATGATGATGATATTAACTAAGATGGTGATGATAGTAATGATGATGGTGATGATAGTAAATATGATGATGATGATGATTGTAATAGTGATGGTGATGGTGATGATAGTAACTATGATAATGATGATGATGGTAATGAGGAAGGTGATTATAGAAGTAATGATTGTAACTATGATGGTAATGACGATAATGATGATGGTGGTGATAGCAACTATGATGATGATGGTGGTGACAGCAGCTATGAAAAAGATAGTAACTATGATGGTGATGAAGGCGATGTATGTGGAGTGGTGGTGCTTTGTGTTTCATCATGATAGTAATGATAGTGATACTAACTATGGTAATGATGATTGTAGTCTTCAACAGGCTACTTTTGAGATGCGTCTTTCAGTTGACTATTAAGATGCAACTACAAATACAGCTATTGTTGAAAAGGTTGCCCAGTTAAAATTCTGATTTAGCCGAATGACAAAGTCATTTGCATATCTCAAGTTTTCACTTTTCTTGTTTTAAATACAAAGCTACACATGTTATATAGTTATATAGTTTATTATACTTATACGAGAAAGTTATTTTGTATACATTTTGACTCATAATTTCTGTTAAAAACTTCAATCATGAGGTATGCAAATGACTTTACTATTCACTAAATCAGTATAACCATTTCAAGAATAGCAGTATACAAGAATTAGTTGCATATAGCTGGTAAAAACGAAGGAAATCTACTAACATACGTAGCCGGACTATATAGCTCTGAAGTCAATTTTATTATTACTATCTATATTAGCTTAATATTTTAGTATTTTAAACCTAGAATTAGATATTTTTTATATATTATCTCATCACCAGTTGATACCAGCGTACTCTTTTTCAGCTGATTGTTTTTTCAGTCTAAATAAATACATTATATTTAATATCATTATTGTTATTATAGAGTGCACGCACTAAAAGTGCGCAACAATCGTCACTATTTGGTAGTGAATAGCACTAATTAAACAAACGAAAATAACAGCGGAGCTCCGCGCGGAGCACCATAATTAAGAGAAAATGGTAAAACATCGAGGTCATTTTTCGTGGACCACCACAGGAAGCCCGCTGTACATCCTTCCGTACGAGCGTGCCAACAGCGCGCGAAGTTGATAATTTAGCCTGCAAAGTTATTTTTGAGCAAAAAAAAAAAAAAAACACGAGAGAAAGAAATTTAAAATTCATGTTTAGCTGTTAAAATTGTCTTTGATGCTTAAAAGTCATTCAAAGATGAAGATTTTGCAACTTTTTCGAAAACATAAAGTTTGTTTGACAAGTTTGCGAGCTTTGTAAAAGAGGCTGGATTCTTCATGGATTCTTTGCGGCGTTTTTCAATTTTTACTTATCGGCTGACCTACTTTTAAAAGTAAAGAGATCGACGGCCAACAGAAGTGCATATAAAAGTGCGAAAAAAGAAATATGCAATATGAAGATGGCGGTGATGATGATGGTGGTGATGACGGCGATGGTGATGGTGATGATGGTGATGATAGCAAGGTCTAATCGCCTACCAGCTCAGCTACGAATGCTGCTGGTATCGACGATGTTGGTGGTGAGATTTATGTTGTTAATGGTGAGTGATAATCGCGTACCAGTCCAGCTACGAATGGAGCTGATATCGAACCAATGCGACCTGCAGCAGACGACGTCCCCATACCAACGTTCCTATTAAAAAAGAAATGTATTTTAAATAGATCTGGCTCAGAAGAATATTAGAATAGTGGTTATTTACTCGCCAGATTAACTTATTTACAATTTATGATTTAGAACAAAAATATAATTACAGTATCATAAAAATGGATGGTGACATGAATTTCAGTGAAAGGAAATGCAAACTCCACCCAAAAGTCGATTTTTTTTAAGGATCTGGAATCTTTCGAAATTACAGCATCATAAAAATGGATGGTGACATGATTCCCAATGAAAGGAATGCGGACTCTACACAAAACAGAACCTTGAAATCCGGCATCCTTAAAAAAATTAATTTTGAAATCCTATTATTCTGGTAGAGAAATTTGGATTCTAGAACTCAGTATCTGAAATCCAGTGCCTTGGAAAAGAGAATCCAGTGCGTTGCTAAATTCCCGTACATGTACATTATTTTCTTGTTAATAATCATGGAGGGAATTGGGGGGGGGGGGGGGGGGGGTTGTTATGTCTGATGCTGGCGATACAATAGAAGTCATATTTACGTTGCTCCATACCTTATAACGGTGGGGAAGAGCTCCGCCGAAAAGATATATATCACACCAAAAGACATGTTAATGAAGAACTTTGCTGTCATCGCCATTATGATGTTACCAACAAGAAAACCTGGCATTATAACGTAGTAAGCTCTTTGGACAGTGATTATGATAGTGAGGTTGATAATGATGGTGATGATGATGGTGATAATGGTAGTGATGATGATGAAGATATACGGTTATATAGATTGTTGATCAGAAAAGGTTGATCACGAGCGTTGGTAAAGAAAATGTTTTAACGGTGATAATAATAGTCTATTCAATGTGATGATGATGGTGGTGATGATTATGATGATGATGATGGTGGTGATGATGATGATGATGGTGACGATAAATGTTTATGTGGTTATATAAAATCCTTTCAGTTCGTTGGAATGCAGCCCAACCTGGAGGACAAAACAATGGATTTCATCTCCCAAGAGAGCAAAAATCTTTTGTTTTGTCCTCCAGATGGGGCTGCTTTGAAGTTATATGCAACAAATCTATAGATAGCTGAAACTGTTGATCACGAAAGTTGGTGACGAAGATGTTTTGATGTTAATATAAATGATGATCTCTTCAAGGTGATGATGATGACGATGATTTGATGAAGATAATAATGTAATATCTTCATCTGACCTGTATTTGATGAATCTCTTTGAAGAAGAACCGCTCCAAGCGCTGCCAAAGCGGCAATAATCAAACCAACCAAAAGAGTCTTTTTTCTTCCAAACCTAATATGTAACAAAAGATGCAATGTTAAGTAAATAAAGTTCTTTTAGGTTTCATACGAACACACTAGCGTACCTGTCCATTAGTTTAATGGCTGTATAGTTTGATGGTAACTCGACAATAGAGACCAGGAAGAAGACCAGGTAACGATTACCACCATAATTACCAGCACTAAACAATACACCATAGTAGATCAACGCATTGGTAGCCCTGGAAACAAAGGAATATGAAATCGGAACAGATAATTTATGTAGTTATGATATTGCTCATAATGTTGATGATGATGTACGTTTATCATGGTATCAGTGATGATAATATGATGCTCACTTTTAAGTAACTTTCCGAGTAAGAACTAGTGTAGCAAACGGCAATGGAATGCATAAAGGTGTTAATTGTGTATTGTTTAAATGCTTGATCTGATTGGCTAAAACAAGAAAATTGGCCTTTTTTCAAACTTTTGGGATATTTTTCCTATATTTTATTTAAAATGTCATTTCAGTTTTATTAAAGCGATCTTATTTTTTCTATGAGAAAATGTTACCGTGGGGCTCACTATGAAAAGCAAGCGTCTCCTAGCCATTGTTTTGAGCAATTATGATTGGAAAAAACCATTAAACACAAAAGAAACACTGTCTTGTAAACAGCATTTTGTAAATTTTACTTAAGAAATGTGTAACTCTTAGCTTGATACATCAACATTGTGAAAATTAAAGAATTTCTACGTGGGGAAGTTTTTTTGCCGCAGAACAATAGAAACCTCACTAGTTCTTACGCGCATTGTTACTTAAACTTTCAATAAACGTTTTCTAAGGGTAAGAAATGTTTAGAGAAAAATATCATATGCCCTTGGCAAGATTTGAACCCACGTCTTCGGTATTCTAGTCCGATGTGTTAACCACAACACCACAAGAACAACCACGCTGGAAAAGCAGCTGAATTGTTCATGGGGTGCACGGCAACCGTGAGCAACCCAGAGCGATCTTATATAATATTTTTTCTCTTAACATTTCTTTCATTACTGCACACCGAACGCATTCATAAATTACTACTTTTACTAAGTGTAACTATTGAGTATCGTATAGATTTTCATTTTGTCATGAGTAATTGTTTACCAGCAAAGCCAGCTCAGAAGGGTAATACGAGTCATCTTCCAGGTGCGAAACAAGTCTCTTACATCTCCTAGTCTTTGTTTCTCCTCGACGATGACAACAGGATTGGATGGCATTTCCTTACGGTTGACTTTAGCGATTTTAGTGAAACATTCTCTCGCTTGAGTTTCTTTCTGCTGGACAACAAGCCATCGAGATGACTCGGGTAGAAACCTGAAAAGAGATTTTTGCTAAATGAATGAATGAATGAATGAATGAATGAATTAATTAATTAATTAATTAATTAATTAATTAATTAATTAATGAGTGAATGAGTGAATGAGTGAGTGAGTGAGTGAGTGAGTGAATGAATGAATGGATGAATGAATGAATGAATGAATGATTGAATGAATGAATGAATGAATGAATGAATGAATTAATTAATTAATTAATTAATGAATTAATGAATGAATGAATGAATGAGTGAATGAGTGAATGAGTGAGTGAGTGAGTGAGTGAGTGAATGAATGAATGGATGAATGAATGAATGAATGGATGGATGGATGAATTAATGAATGAATTAATGAATGAATAATCTGATACAAAATCAATCAATCAGTCAATCCAGCAATCAATCAATCAGACAATCAATCAATCAATCAACTGAAATTTGCTTACCACCAGAAAAATACTTGTAGTAGGCCAGGAACTGCCCCAGCAATAGAAAGCATCCTCCAGTCTCTAATCAGATATCCCCATAACGCCAGAAGCATAAGAGATAGAGTGAAAAAATACCACGTACTTATGCCAGCTTTGGCTCGGTGTTTGATACTTACATACTCGACAATAAGAATAAACATGGACAGAGATGAACTGCCTGTACAATAAATGACTTAATAATTATACATGCATTGCAAGCCATGACATGGTTCTCAAACGGCATGTTCAACGTACAAGAAACTTTCAACGCTTATCTACGCATTGAAGCGAGAGACTTGATTGATAGAACAGATTGAATTCTAGACTAAAATCAGTTCACTCTTGGACAAAGGAAAGTGAGAAAGAGAGAGAGAAAAAAAAAGAGCTAAACATATGAACGGAAGGAAGGAAGCAAGCAAGCAAGGAAGGAAAAAGGTTGGAATGGAAGGGAGGAAGGAAAGAAGATACGCCACATGGCTCTAAATGAATAAAGAAAAGATTTAAAAAGAAAGTACTATTCTACATACCTATACACACGCCAACCAGGCCTCTGAGCACAATAAACGTCTCAAAATTAATGACAAAAGAAGCAGCCAAACCCAAAACATTACAGAGAACAGAGGGAAAATACACAATGGGTTTTCGACCAAACTTGTCCGACAACACACCGCCCAGCAGAACACCAACCATATATCCAGCAAAAACGACACTTTTGGACAGGTCTTTGAGACTTGATCGATCACATACCAAATCCCACTAAAAGAAACAAAAAAAAAAAAACAAAAAAAAAAGAAGTGATATTCAAACACATGCAATAATATAATGTGTCATTTTGATTTTGGTGTTGAATCCCCATCCCCCCCCCCCCCCCCGATTATGGAAACGACTTCCTGAACACATTAAAGATGAAGTCACATCAAATTAACAGTTAAATTATAGTTTTCAAAGATTTGGCATTTACTGCCACAAGCATTAGAGGTTTTAATGCACTATATAAATGTACATACGTATAAAGCAACGTAGCAGCAAATCTTGTAATATTGAAAATTGCTTCCATAGAATGCCAAATCCATCATTTTTGTGGGACTACATTTTTTGTCTAAACTGAAAGATCAGGTACAAATCGTGCTTGTGATGCAGCTCAAATTTTTCCTTTTAAAATCCGACTTTCGCATCAATTTGGTAATTTTACGTCGCATCCAAATTTGTTAATGTCTTATTTGGTGGTGACTTTCGATTCTATTTTGGTAATTTCTACTATCTGCGGCCACAGGTTTTGAAAAAAAATGATGAAAACTTCCAGACGGATTGCAGTGAACAAATTTGCCAAATTTGCGGTCGTGTTGAATTACGTTTAGAAGGACAGGAAACCAGAACATAAGGAAATATTTGTACTAAAAAAAATATGAAATGTGGTTCAAATTTGACAAAAATTGAGTGAATGTTGGCTGAGACGTGAGCTTTTGGACGTAACAGCGTCTCCATAGATTTTCTGTAATTTTACCATGGCAGATATTGTTACATGTGACAGCTTATACCTCAGATGTTATCATAGCTCATGTTTATGCTAGCATTTTCTGAAAATGTTATTGAAAACCAAAAGTTAAAAAAAGGTACCATGCAATAAAATAATTATTCATTTCGAATTTAATTAATTTCTCGTGAATTAAGTGATTTATGAGGATTAAAAAATCACTACCGTGAAGACGTTTTCGACTCATATTGTCAGTTTGAATAAGGCCGTAACGTAGGGAGAGTTTGCTTTGAATTCGCTTTTTTCTGTCTTTTCGCGCGTTTGTTATTATATAACATAAATCAAAAACATGTTTCCATGTTTGATACTCTGATCAAAACACTTGGGTGGTTTAAAGAACACTCGAGAAGCTGTCGTGGTTTCCTACGCCCCTCTCGTGTTCTCTCAACATCGCGTGTTTTGATCAGAGTATGAAACACGGAAAACTGTTTTTGATTTGTTAAATAAAAACAGCTAAAACTAAGTGTAGATTTCAATTATTATTTTTCCTGTGCTAGCTTCACACATCCTGACGAGGTTCACCTATTGTAAATAATCATTTTACTTACCTCTGCGACTATCGATGTAAACTCTTTTGTATCAAATTCCCAGGCATTTCTTGGAAATTCACAGCGCAATTTATACCCATTTTGCCCCGGCGAAAAGGTTCCAGTCATGTTACAAACAGAACTATTCGACACACACATCCACGGTGGTTCTGCAGCTATGAAACTTGTAATCATCGCTTGAAAGCCGTCACCAAAAGTCTTCATGAAACCCATTACCATTAAGAGACGTAGTTGGTAGCGTCCAAAGCCACCAACTTTCTCCAAAACCTGATCTGGTGTAAGACTTGATTCCATTTTAAAACTGCAAACAGGATAGATTAGTGATTAGCTTAATTTTTTTTCCTTGTAATTGTTTGTGTACACTTTTCACGCTTTGTGCATTTAAAGAACCACATGCAGTCTGTCTGCGGACTAGCTTTTAAAAGCTTTGTGTGTAAGTGTATCAAGCGTAAAAGTCAGAACCATAACTGATCAGATTCATAAACCCCTGTGAACTTAACTTACACTAAAATTAATACACGTTAGTTAGTGAACGTGAATTCATTCAGTGTTTTTGAGAACCATTACATGCAGCACAAGAACACACTCATATTTCCGTGAGCTGAAATTCCTATTAATTGATGATGACGTCATTGAATCGAATATCTTAATTGCATGCAATAAAATGTGCATATTTTTAGTATGGTTTTAGATCAGTTGTAAATATCTAATAATTGTACGTCTGCCAATTGTTCTACTTAATAGAATTGTTTAGGTATGAGTTTATAGGCACCGGATAAATCTAAAAACTGTCAATTTTGTCATTCGCAATTTTCTGCATTAGCCACAACAGAGCCTGTTATTTCGGTTGTGATGTCCACTTTAAGACCTGAGGTGTGTTTGACAGTTTTTATGTGTAAAAAGCTTTAATTCTCAATTCAGTCATATTTGTAGGTCGGTCAAAGAAGAGATTCTGTATATAGATTTTTATTATTTTCTTGAAAATTCAACGATACTAGTACTGCAGTAGTATGCTTTGTAACCATGGTTATGATTAAAGGACAAAGCAATTTGAAAGTGGTTATGGTAAAGAGACAGTGGTAAAATGCACACTCGACTTGCAGGAGTAATTACTTGTCTAAAATAGTGTACTAAGTACATGAGTTTAGTGGATGTAATATCACGCATCGTATGGGGCTGACGATGTGTGCAAAGCCCAGTATGGTAGATATGTTCTCATTGGTTGTTGCAAATATGGGCTGCGAGCACAACTCATACCGCAACGAAGTGAAATTGCGATGCTCCAACTTTGACCTGCAGATGTGCGAATATCGCGAACGCGTATCCTTTTTTTGATTAAAATGCAGAAGAAACAAAAACTTTTTATATCTTATTATGTACACGTATCAGCCAATTTAAAATGATTGAGCCAAGTTTTGCCGAAGTCTGTCTAATTAGCACGATATCGTTGCAAAGAGAACGAGTCAACTGGAGCCAAAGAAGACGGTGCGCTATTTATCATACTTAAAACGTTTGGTTTCTCAATATTTATACCAAAATTAAGAGCAAGTAAAAAAATCATGAATAATTAATGAGTAAAAGAACAACACAAAAACATAGCCAGACCGAGTTTTTAAATCAGCAAGAGATTCGTCCTGATTTGCATAAAACTTTAGCTTGAATTTTCTCCTCCCAAAAAAATAATATTTGTTGTTGAATATTTCAGCTAAATACGATTTAGGAAATGATTTATATTGTATATTTTACATAAAGATAAGTGGATGGTGGTACTAAGTCTGGATACATTTTATCTACTGGATAAACGTTGCCTCTGTGAATAACTTCATTACACTTTATTAGCCTGCGTGCAACCGGTTTTTTTTTCACGTCACATAGGCTACAGTTTATCCGCTAAATAGGAATTTATTCGCTGGATAGCGCTATTTAGTAATCGTGCAACCGGCCCATAGGTTTATTTAATAGATAATCACTGAGGTACACAGCATTCGTGGGTATAATGCAGGCAGCTGAGGGCGCAGCCCGAAGCTGCCTGCATTATACCAACGAATGCTGTGTGACGAAGTGATTATCTAGTATAATTATTTTTCTTATCGTTGTCTTATTCGTTTTCGTTATATTGACTGCTAGGCGGAACTCGCTGCATTATTAAAAATAATGCTTTTAGCTAGAAGCATTATTTTTGATAATGCAGTTTGCTGTTTGTTGAAGTGTGACCTAATGCATTCGTTGGGATAATGCTGAGTAAAAACAATGGGTTGTGATGAGAACAATGATTATTAAAGAGTAACTGTTTTCTTTTTTAAGCTAAGAAGTGCACGCATGTAACCCAACAATTTATTTCTAAAATCCGGGATTCTTCCCTTGGGATCCGGAGTCCAGACTCATCGAGTTTAGTATCAGGAATCCTAATACTTGTCATCATTGTGAACAATGGATATCAGTTTTAGAATTAAAGAGACAGTAGTAGAGGGTGAAGTAAAGTTTGAATACCTGCATACGCACGCGTTCTTCGATCTATATGTATATGCAGTTTGCGTACTGTCGGTAGCCAATGCGATAGGTTTCTAGATTAAAATAGACTGTTTCTGGACGATTGAAAATCGTTGCTAGGCCTGGCGTAAGCACCCATTTCTTCCATCCCCTCCCCTTCACTTGGAGGATTGTATGAGGCCTGCTATTGACCCCTTGCAGTTCGTTGGAATGCAGCTCAAACTGGAGGACAGAACAATGAATTTTAGCTCCCAAGAGAGCAAAAGTCTTTTGTTTTTTCCTCCATATTGAGCTGCTGCTTTGACGTGACATACAAGAACTTTATTCAGGATTCTCCAGTTTCTTTATTCTCTTGCCCAAAAAGGCAATTATATGCATGCTGCTTCTACAGAGATCTCGTAGATCTTGGGAAATATTCAGAGCTGAAGAGTGAAAAGTTTTACCCCTTGAAATCAATGTTCGAAGTATGAGGTAAGGTCAAACTAATTTGAGAGTGTATCTGAGGAGGCCACAATATTATGAGACAGTTATTGAAGTGGCTGATGACTGTTGGTAACGTGGTGAGTACATAACACAAAACACACACTCATTTCAAAAAACGTTGTACTAATTAAGAAAAAAAGTGTCTCATCAATTTGATAGTTTATTAAAAATAAGGTATTGGTCACATGGTTCGTTTGCTATGTTTCAAAAGTTCGAACCGTGGGTAAAGTTGTCTAGCTTAACAGATGTGGTAATATTGTATTACATTTTCTGTACAAATTATTATCACTGACAGCAGACTACCACAGGAAAAAAATTGTGATTCCCAAAATGGGTTTATTTTGGATTATTGTTGGGAAATTGCTACAAAATCCAACATTGGGTTAATATTTGTGATTCCCAAAATGTATTAATTTGTATTATCTTTGGGAAAGTTCTAGGAAATCCAAAATAGGCCCATTTTGGCTCTTTTTGTTTCTGTGTACAGATATCGATTATTGCAGATTTCCTTATTCTGCGAACTGGAACACTTGAACTCTAATCGTCCATCAAAACTGCGAACTTCAACCAGCTGCTTTCGAACCTTGTTTAGACCCGTCTACTTATACCGACGTTTGTACGAACATAATCAAGATGAATTATGATTGGTTAGTTTTCATTTGAGTGGTAATCAGAGCACTGATTGACAGGACCAAAATTAACAAATCACGGCAAGCGTTGAAGTGTCTGAGTTCTCAGACAACGAAATATTGCAACAACAACAAAATAATAATGATTTACAACTAATCTGCTAGTTAATTCTGTTGCCATGTTTCATGCTTGACCTCGTTTTTTCGATCGTTTTTCCGTTTTTCCTGCACAAGTTTTTTCATAATTTTTCTAACAATCTGTTCCTCAAGGAGACCAAAGAATCACATGCTAGATGGTCGGAGTAAGTGTTTTTGTGTTATCAGGTCCTAGCAGCCAACACGAACATTGAAAGAGGTACGTCTTGTGTCGCTTATCGTCGATGACTTTAATCTGAAGCAAATAAGCACATTTTAAATAACCGACTGAATGAATGAATTGGTGAAAGTAAAAAAATAATTTGATGGATGCACGAGAGACCAAACGAATGAATGAATGACTGAATGATAGAATGAATGACTGAAAGAAGGAACAAATTAGTCAATGAATGGAGAGATGAATGACTGAATGACTGAATGACTGAATGACTGAATGACTGAATGAATCAATTATAGACAGCAAACTAAGACACGTGGTTTAACGATTTGTAAAAGAGAAGAGTATATTAAAGGTAGATCAATTTTGATAGTGCGCGGCCTTCTGTGCGAGAGGTCACAAGCTTGTTCCCACCTCTTCCTGATTGCAGTAGATACTTCTAACAAGGAGCATTGATGGAAAGAGGGCGAGAGTACGTACCGTCGACATCGTGGGAGAATACCGTGTTATAAAGGTACTATCGATACTAAATAAACTGGCTTTTCTTTTCAAACAACATTAACCCCTTTACCGGTAACCATAATTCTTTTTTTTTGGGGGGGGGAGGGGTAGGTTTTGTGATGCAAATAAAACCATTTGTTTATATTCAAATGCAAAGGATATTAATGACAATAACCCCCTCTCCCCCCCCCAAAAAAAATCAATCAATGAAAAAATCATGACCTATTGTGGACTAGTGAAATGAATAGACGGACTAAAAGATCAACAAACGAGCCAATAAACCGATCATAAAAGGCTGTTGGTATTCCTGTGTAATTCTACCTTATCGAGGAACCAACCCGATCCAACACCTTGGTTGTTATGTCTGACGGTCATTCTGGTCAGCATTCCAATATCAGGAGATATGACGTTGAACGTGTCTTGACTGGACAAAGAAAACAAAAATAGTTTAACGAGGTGCGTATATTACTAAATAAAAATAATAATCTAAAGGTGGATTATCCGGACTTTTCGATTTTTTTCATGAATATTAATGATGCTGTATTCTAGGTGTTTTTTTGAAAAAAAGGGGGAAACAAAAGAGATTAGAAATAGCTGCTAAACATCTATAAGAGTGATAGGTATGCATGTGTATGGCTGTGGTCGATATCATTTACCATTTTATTCCAACAAAACATTGGATCAAGTCATAGGCAAAAATGCCACCACCCCACTCCTCCCACAGTAAACAAAGTATGTATTGTAGACATTTACCTTCCTTGTTCAAAGTTTCTTGCCTTAGAGAGTAGTTGCACCTCACCCGAACCAGTCCCTTCATCACCATGGTTACCATATAGCTCAACAAATACCTTGGCGTCTGTACCCGCGAAAGTTTGGGTGCCAGTATAGACCGTTATGTGGAAGTTATCGACTGAGAAGAAAACAAAAATTAAACTCGATTAAAGGATGGACTATGATTGAAAAATGGATTGAATGAATTAATGAATACTCGGGTTGATGGTTAAACGAGCATACAAATATGGATATGAATGGATGTATGGATGGATAGATGTGGATGGATGGATGGATGTGAATGGATAAAAAAAAAAAAGGATGGATGGATGGATGGAAAATCTAAATACCAATATACGCGATCCCGGTACCAACAGAGTTTGCTTCTCCAGCCTGCTCCCTCATATCAAACCATGCAGTTAGTTGTGAAGGAGCAAAAGCAGGATCGGAACTGTTGAAAAAATTGTTGCCTTTTTGCGTGAAATCGTTGATATAGAATCGTCGAGGAAAAAAAAGGTGTGTAAGAAGCTACATTGGAGCTTTCTCGTGTGTAAGGGCCTTTATGAGGAATGGATACATGAATCAAGACAATGAATTAATGAATGATTAGGTGAATAGATGAACGAATGAATGAAAAAATGGATGAATGAATCAATGAATGAGTGAATCAATGGATGAATGGATGAATAAAAGGATGAATGGATGAAACATGGTTGAATAAATGGATGGATGGATGAGTGAATAAAAAAATGAATGAAAGAATACATGGTTGAATGAATGAATAAATAAATTTATATGATGATTTATTGAGTCATGGATGGAAAAAAATGATGTAAAGACTGAGCGAATAAACACAAAATCAAAATGAGCAAATAATCAATACATGAATTAAATATTGACCCACCTTGTTCTTCCGTCTGTGGACATCGATAAAGTTTGTTAACTTGCATGACATCGACAGCCGAGAGAGAACTCAGCGATCCTAGCTCCATGTTAGGGTCTTGTAAAGATTCAATCGTGTCCTTTCCATTTTTGCTAAACTCTTTCCGATGGTAATGCATAATTGATCTAAAGTCGTAAGGTTGGCCAAGGCTGGTCTGTTCGCCAAGTCTTTTAATCTCGAACTGCCAGTCATTACCTATGAAAGAATGTCCATTTTCTATAATAGTTGCAATACTACGCTCTGATTGATCGAGAGCTGTGTGTTATTTGAGACCAGACACACAGATGACATCACAACGGATATTTCAATTTTTTTAGCACACGTTCATTCGCAAAGTTTAAACAGAACAAGAACACACAACTTCATTTATATTCCATTTTCCGTGTGTTTGTATTCTTTTAAATGTAGAAATGACGTCAAAATATGATACGCAAAACAGTCACGCAGTAGGCTGCGTTTCATGCGCGAGTTCTTTTTTGTTCTTACCTCGTCATCTCTGCATTTATAAGAGTACAGACGCACGAGAACAAAAGAGAGGGATAGAGTGCACGCTACATATAAGCGTGATACAATTCTTAAATACCAGAAAATATTTACTGTTATGTACAAACTAAGGATTCAACATAAATAAAGACAGCTTTTATATCAATTCCTTTGTGGTAATGTGTTTATGTCTCGGTGAAATCTTACTTAGTGCATAACTAAATCTCATCTGACAGTAAATATTAAGAATTGTTTTGCGATTATGTGGTGTGCGATCTAATCATGGGATCAATTCGAGTTTATATAAATGAATAGGATAGCGGAAAACGCGAAAAGCTTGTCAGCGGATCTACAAATGTCAATGACCTGTTTACATCAATACGTTACAGAGCCGATTAACAGGTTAGCTCAGTTGGGAGAGCGTTGGCTGTTAACCGGGAGGCTGCGGGTTCGAACCCTCAACCGGACCATCACTCAGGGTCTTTAAATAATTGAAGAGAATGTTCTTCGATTTATAATTGTAAGGGTTCGCGTCTTCTCGGATAAGGACGATAAACTGGAGTTCCCATCTCGCCACACTACACATTAACCATTAACGGGGGACGTAAAAGAACGACTGAGGACGCAGGTAACGACCATCCTCGGTAATAGGCCTACACTAATACATACTAATTACTGATGAACCTCATGCTTGTTGAACCGATTTACATACTATAAATAATAGGAAAATATTGTGAAGCGCATTGAGACTTTAAAATGCGCTATATTAGCACCTACATTACTTTACTTACTTACTAGTGCAAGTTAACCATGTTTTACCTGGTTTAATGTTATCCCATAATATCTTTACATAGTTGTCACGGTCGGGTCGAGTGTGTTCGTGGTAGAACCCAAGAGAATGCATCAATTCGTGGGTGATGTGACCAGGGTTTCTGCAACCCTTGCCAAGGGATATGGTCTGCTTCCCTCCTGTACGACCGACGTCAGACTCACAAAAACCCCTGAAATGACAATCGGTTGGTCAGACTGAGATGCATTCCCTTTTTCGGAGTACAATAAAGGGACCAGGGCCGAGGAAAGAGGGAAGGAAGGAAGAAAGGAAGGGAGAGAGGAAGGAAGGAAGGAAGGAAATGAGAGAGGAAGGAAGGAAGGAAGGAAGGAAGGATATCTACTGCTCGTCTTTTGCATACCTGTCATCTTTGTAAAATTCAATGTAATCTCGTTGTTTCTTTCTCGGTATAAACCGCACACAAGTGTGTTTCTCAATGACTGACATGGCTTCACGAATATTCACTTCATCACTATCACCTATAAGCAACGACAATAAAGACAGAAAGAAAAGAAAAACTGAAAACAAACGGAAATCAATGAAATAAACTGCAAGTCGAAGATTTTTCTAAGAATGGTCTTGTGGGCGGTTCTGTTAACCCGTTACTTACACCTTTTATAGAAAGGCTTAAAAAAACCCTCAGACACTAGTATTGTTTCAATTCATACCTAATCCTCCCCACCACAGGAATCCTTTCTTCACAGTATACGGGATATTCACACGGAGCACTTTGTAATCGAAGTCAATGACCGCTGGCCATAACAAACGCATACGATTGACAGCATTTCGTTTGGCGATCACGTGATTAGCATGTATTGTACCTACAAAGAAAAGATGAGCGAACGAACGAATGAAAATAAAAAAAATGACTTGATAAATTATAATTTATAAATACGGATGAATGTATGACTCGATCAATTAATAATTACATGATTGAATGAATAAATGAATGAATCATACAATGAAAGAATGAATAAATGAACAAATGAATGAATGAATAACTAAATGAATGGATGATTGAATGAATAAATGGATGAATGGATGAATGGATGAATGGATGAATGGATGAATGGATGAATGAATGAATGAATGGATGGATGGATGGATGGATGAATGGATGGATGGATGAATGGATGAATGAATGGATGAATGAATGAATGAATGAATGAATGAATGAATGAATGAATGAATGGAAGAATTAGCGAACGAGCGGTTGAACCAATTAACCCATGAATGAATGGATGTATGAACGAATGAATGATCATGAATAAAGGGTGAAGTTGCCTATGAAATCGCACAAATAGTTTTCCGGTTCGAGACCTTAAACAGTATTCAGCATTCCCCTTCCCTCCCTCCCCACCCACAAGATGTCAAAAGGTCAGCGCTTGAGAGGGCGGCTGAGAAGTGCGCTCACAAGGCTTTCACCGATCAATGATTTTCAAATGTGCACTGAAAAGTCCTGAAATCGAATAATTCAAATAAATATTATTGAATGAGTACTTATTTCATGGGCAAAGCGACTATAAAAAAGAAAACGATCTTTTTTAAAGCTGAAAGAAAGAAATATCATTTAAATGTCACTACACTTTTTTCTTCGCTCTGCTTGCTACGTTTGTGCTTCAATGAATTATAATTAAAATTTTGAATGATTTAAAAAAAAGTTTAACAATTAAATAAAAAATATCTAATGGACGGAACAGTTACAAAATAATAATAAAACAGACAAATCATTCAACCTTTCAAAAAAGCAGCATCTCTTTATCTCCGTTCTTTCTTTTTGTCTTTGCGAATCGATTCAGTTAGCAAACACAAACAATCCGACTCACCAAAATGACCTATAAAAAAAACTATACAATAGTCACAACTAGGGTTAAAAAAAACAACAACTTTAACTTACTTTTACTTGTAGATTTTCCTTCGGTAAGGATAAACAGAACGCTTGTTAGCAAAGTTATAAGTTGCATGTTGTTTGACTGAGTGTTTCCTTAGCAAAAACCGTTGTAATGATTAACCCGCCAAAATGATATCTTATCTGCTTGACTGACCTGGATCGAGTCGTCTATTAAAGACAGGTATTTGGTAAATAGGGACCAAGGTCATGCATGAATAATATTTGGAAAGAATCTCAAATAATTATCAAATGTAACCCCAAGTGAGCTAAGAATCAAAAATACTAAAAAGTTCCTCCTGTTATTATTTTTTTCTTGAGAAAACTACGATTTTTTGTTTTTCGCGTTTCGAAGGAAATTTCACGCCGTTTTAGCGTAAACTTCACGAAAAAAATGTAAAAATACTTACGGCGGAATTTAAAAATTAATTATAAAGCAATAGTTTCGCTACAATTTCAGTTGTAAGGAGATGGATTTTCCAGCGGGAATGGTTATTTTACAGTTGTTCAAAATTCGCTATTTTCTCCTTGCGATAGTTTTGCTTTAAATACAAAAATCGCTCTTTTCTATAAAGATCTGATAATGAGCCTAATAATTGAATGAATTTACAATGCTTTAAGATGCAAAAAGTGCAATAAACGTTTTGAACTTTCGAAAAGCAGCAGTTTGGGACCCCTCGTAACATATATCCACTTGAAAGGTCAAAAAAGCTCGTTCATACGCAATAGCCGACGAGCGAACGTGTTGACAAGTTCAACTTAGCACAAACCAACTGAAACTGAATATTGAAGTTCTTAACAAACAAACAAAATATAAAATCACCATATTTTTCATGATAATTTTCATAAAATCTCGCTTGAAATTTGACCATATTTCCTTAAATCGCCTTAATTAGTTGCCTAAAGTTCCTTATGTCGTCTTAAAATCTCGCTTTAAATTTGACTATATTTTCTTGAATCGTCTTAAGTTGTCTTAAATCGTCTTAAGTCGCAGTAGAATAAGGCGATTTAACGTCCCTGGGCAGGCCTAGTGGTTGACCAACTACTGTCCAGGTGGGGCCTGATTATAAATAACACAGTCTGAGATGATACTAAGACAACAGCAAAATAGCCAAATATTTACATTTCAGTGCTTGCACTTTATTTATACTGGACCAGCTGACTGCAGATGTGTTGATGGCCTATTTCATTCGCTCTAGAGCAAATGGTTTCAATTGTTACTTCGACTCGAGAATCATACACGTTCAAACTCATTTCCTCGCCCAATTCAATAGATTCATGTACCATCTGGATGTTCAGTGAAAAAGGGACGGGAAACTGGCTTTCGCTGTTTCATTTGATAAAATCGAGATGCGTGTAGAAGTGACAGTCGCAAGAGAAACGTTTTAGCTTTTCTCCCATGTTTACCTCACTTGGGACTACATTCGAGAAATATTATTTTGTATGACCTTGGTCCCTATCAAATTGAAAATGATGTCATTTTCAGATTCCGGCCGCATTTTCTTGTGGCCTGCGGCGAAGAACGAGGGCTCTGGCATAATCCGATAACCCAAGCCATGGTTTTTGCTTCGAGGGTAAACGATCGGGATGCTCGTCGTATCTGGTAAGGGGTATTAATCGGCGATTTGGTCTCTTTTAGGGTTTAAAATATGAAATTTGCTAAATTTTCACTTTTTGGTATCTTTTAAGGGTTGAAAGTCACTGAAACTCATGGTTTTGGTATCTTTTAGGGATGAAAAATTTAATGTGTCTTATTATATTGATCAAATTTGAAAAGCAATCAAAAATAAACATATGTTGGTTCTTTGTGATTTTAATTCATTTGCAAATAATCTAATACGAAATTTTAATAATATAGCCACTATTGAAATTATTTTTCCAATTAAGAATCTACCGAGTGTAGGAGTGGATTTCTGAGGTGAGGGAGGGGTAGGGTGGAAATACGGTGGAATACCAGGCAGATTTACAGTGTAAAGTCAACTGTACGACTTGAGTGTTACGTTGAGACCCCCTACCCCTCTAAAGACTGTGTAAGGACTGTAAGAACTTTAGATGGACCGGTCGAAATTAAGACCGTATATTTTGATGGCTACTTCGTTTTGTGGACCTGTATGCGTCAGTTTCAAGTTATTTTCTACGAATATGGTTAAACATTTTGTATTTGTTGCCTGACGAAAGAGAGTGAGCAAAGCATTTTGGTAGTCATAGTTAAAGACATCATCATGCAAATAGCCTGAAAAAGTCTCTCACGGCCATGATCTATCGCGTTTAAGCAATAGGCTGTTTTGATGTGATGTCATAATGAAATAGGGGAAATGCGCATCATGTGCAGTGTATGGCTCATTGTATGGATTGATTTTCTACATCTCGCTGAGAAACTTCATTGAATCTTTAAGCTGAAAAGACATGAGAAAAAACAGTAAATGTTTTGACTTTTGAATTTGCAATTGATTATCATTATTATTATTAGCATCACAGTCAAGTTCATCATACCGATCAACCTATCAGTCATCTTCATCATCATTTGCATCATCATCATTGTCATCATCACAATTAAAAGCGCCATTATCATCAATATAGAAGGCCAAACATGGCAAACTGCCCTCTTGAAAACGCGCGGGCGGTGGGCGTTGGTACCGCTTCGGCCGGCAAGATTGAATCTAAATTATCTCGCTCCGGCTAGGCGAAAATGACGCTACTCGGGCCACAAATAAACAATATTAGCTTATAGTCCTTATCATCATTATCACTTCTACCGTCATCACCATCACTACCAACTCCACTAACAAAAATATCGTCATCATCACCACCAACACTATGACAAACATCACCATGGCTACCATCACCACCACCACCATCTCTCACCCTCTTCACTAGCTCCTCGTTCCCAGACTTCTCCGCCAGCTTCAGAGCCTTGTCATATACACCACGTGACTCATGTGGTCTACCAGCCAACGAAACTGCTTTAGCATATCCTTCTAAATTATCAACGTCAGTCTGGTCCAGTTCTACTAATTTCTTGAAGTGAGCTGCTGATTTAGAGTAGTCTTTGAACGAGAAATACGCAGTAGCAAGATTGTACAGGATGATCTGATTGGAAAGAATGCCAGCGTTATTAAATGTCACGCTGCGTGACCCATTGTCACGCATATTGTTAAAGTCATGTTCATATGATTTCTGAAATAAAGCCATTGGTTCTGCGTTACTCTATTTTCTAGTGGAATATCAGGAGCAAACAGTTGAGTTTTTTTTCAAACACTTGTAAAATGCACTTTAGCGCATTACACTTTAGCACGCTTCATTGTACACATTTTCGCCATTCTAGAACCCAGACGCTCCTGTGCTTCCTAAGCAGAGAAGGGTCTTAGTTCTAGAATGACATTTTCGCTTACAACACCTGCATGAAGAATGCAAATATTGATGGATTATTTTTAATAATAATGATATAATAATAATAATAATAATAATAATAATAATAATAATAATAATAATAATAATAATAATAATAATAATAATAATAATAATAATAATAATAATACAAATATATTTTTTTAGTTAGCGCATCATAAAACAAGGTCTCTGAGCGCTTATGATATGGTATGGTATAAATAAAAGTGTGATAAAAGTGTAATACAAGTGTAAAGACAGCGTTATGGGAAAAAAGTCAGAGTTCAAAGTTAATTGTCAAATAAATATGTTTTGAGAAGCTTTTCTGTTTGTTTGCAATTTTCAAGTAATCGATGGTGCCCATTTTATTTTTCTGGTAGTTTGTTCCATAGGAGTGGTTCTACGGCACAAAACGCTCTATTACCATAAGTTGCCGGTTACGATACAATACGGCCTTATTGTTAATACTAAATCAACCTAGTACTCACTGTATCTCCAGGGAACTTTTCATGTGCTTTTTGCAGCAATCTCACTCCTTCCTTCTTGTGATTCGCTTTGACAAACGCTTGATAAGCATTGTTATAGTGTTCGACACCAAAGTTACCGTTCTCTAAGGCTTTTAACATGTCGTCTGCTTTACCGTCTTGGGAGTAGTGGATTTCTAATCGGCCGAGGATCATAAGACTATTTGGAAACCTGAGAGGAAGATCAAAATAGGGAAGTTCATGGTGATGATGATGATAGTTATGGGATGGTGATGATGGTGATGGTAATGATGATGGTGGTAATGATGTTGATGATAATGATGATGATGATAATGATACGGTTGATGATGTTGGTGATGATAATGATGATGATGATAATGTCATGATGATGATGATGCATGCTGATCTACGGTTGAAATAGAAATGTTGTGATCATGAATTTAAGTTGTTTATGCTGATGACCTCGAACAGTGTAGACTGGTATTGAAGACGGTGATAATGTCCATACTTTATTCAAAAGGGACAACATTATTATGATGTTTTCACATCAGAATGGATAGTTACTTTTCGATGCCATGATATATCGTCTGTTCTCTTGGTCGTTTAGGTCTCTTGTTTGCTGGTAATTCACCATCGAGATAATCTAGAGCTGCAAAGTCCCTATCAGTGGCAAAGCTCGCCTTGACTATACGACCAAACAGTAGGCGAGCTTCTTCATTTTGTCCTGAGTTTAGATAATAGTCCGCCATGGCTGCGTTCATCTTACCGATTGATGTGTCCATGCGGTTAGTCGCGTCTTTTCTCTCGCCTGATAAAAGTGACGCATGTTAAATTAAGAAAGATGGCGCATATGAGCATATACAAATGGAATATGCGCCTTATAAATATTAAATTATTATTATTAATTATTAAAGAGGAATGTCTGTTGTGTAAGGATGTTGGGTTAGACACTGAAGGAGGGAAAGGAACGACGAACAACAGATTAAACGAGGAAAGAAGGAAAGAGCAAAGATGAACAAATGAACTGAAAGATTGAAGGAAAGAAGTTCGGGAAGAAAAGAAGAGAAAAGAACCCAGAACTGAAGGAAGGAATGGATGAAGGAAGGAAGGAAGGAAGGAAGGAAGGAAGGAAGAAGGGAGGTTGGGAGGAATTAGAAAGGAAGGAAGGAATTTAAGAAGAAAACAAAAACAGGCGAGAAGAAATAAAAGCAAAGACTCAATTACAAAATAAATAAAGCAATACAGCAAAGAAACTATAATTTATTCAAACTATCAGCATCAAGCTCGTACCAGCTCTTTTGAAGTATGGATGAGCCTCGTCTGGTTTCTGTATATATAGATAAGCCAACGCAATGTTTTCTAAACAGTTTAATGTATGGATGTGATCCAAGCCAAGACTGTTCTGAAAGATACAAAAAGTACCATATCATGTCTTGCTCATGTTTCGGGCCATTTAGAGACATGCAAAACACACAGAGAAAATAGACAGATTATAAATTGTAGAGGTAAAAACTAGCACAAAAAACTAGCAAGGACTGCGTCGGTGTTTCTAAAGAAACAATTGTGAATATAACGATAACTTGTACACCGTAGAGAGATTCAAGAAAACTGACGTTCGGACGTAAGTCCTTCGTCGGAGTAATATAGTCCTTCGTCGGAGTAATACGGTATTACTCCGACGAAGGACTAACGTCCGAAACGTCACTTTTCTTGAATCTCTCTACTGTGTACAAGTTATCGTTATATTCACAATTGTAGATTATAAATTGTGATGACGAGACGACGAACAAATTATAAGACACTCTTACATTAGTTCCATGGAGGATTCAAAGTACAGTCAATGTTAAAGTGAAAATATCTCATAAAAGTGACGCAAATTTTGCGCCTCAAAAAATTCACACGATTTGATTTTCTTTATCTATTCGTATAATTCGTACGTATTCGTACTCGTCGTCAAACGTAATCTCTTTAATATTATATATATGGACAAGACACTCACCTCATATATAGTTGCTGCTCTCTTCGATACTTCGGCTGCCTTTGCTGGATCATTTTGCATTAAGAACGCAGAGTAACTTAGAAGGGTTTGGCCGACTTCATGGTGGTTTTCTCCATAAGCATTTTCACGGATCTTTAGGGCTCTGTCCAGAATACAAATATATTCACAAATAAAATACGGATTAATCGTTTGGCTAAGAGACAATTTGTGTATAAGTCAGATACTGGTGATGGTGACGATTATGGCAATGGTGATGATGGTGGTGACGATGTTGGTGACTAATGTTCATGATGGTGATGATGATGATGGTGATGACACTGTTGAAGGTCACTGTAAGCTACTGTAGCAGTAGTGAAGATATTGCTTTTTTGTTGCTGTTGGCTTACCGGAGATAGAGTGCTTCAGCTTCACTAGTTTTGTTCAATCTTCTATAAGCCATTGCTAGGTTTACTATGGTACCACCAACATCTGCAGGCAGTTGACCGAAGTACGCTTCCTCATAGATCTAGTAAGTAAGTAAGTAAGAAAGTAAGCAAGCAAGCAAACAAGCAAACGAGCAAACGAGCAAACGAGCAAACGAGCAAACGAGCAAACGAGCAAACGAGCAAACGAGCAAAAAAGCAAACAAGCAAACAAGCAAACAAGGAAGCACAAGCAAGCCCCTCTTTTACGTCCCCACGTTACTGTTTAGTATGAAAGCGTGGCGATTCGAGACTTCCGATTTTTAACGTCCTCAATCGAAAGAACGCGAGGCTTAACATAATCTTGTCTAGCTGATGTTTCGAACCCACAGCCTGCCAGTTGATACACTAGCCAGAAAACAGAAAAACCACAATTGACACAAGCTTTTGTACGTAAATTGTTTGATAGAGATGTAATGCGGTACCTCTAGGGCTTCTTTCAGTACTTTCACAGCATTTTCCCATTGTCCCATGCCGTGGTAGACACCCCCTTGGTTATTCAAGATGTCAGCAATCTCCTGGCCAGGTGACCTCGCCTCGCGGTGTTTGTCTATTGACTTTTGATAGTAGTCTAACGCCTATGGGCAGTATGACATTCACGTATTAAAACTACATCGGATAAAGTCGTTTTAGCATGCAGAGTGGGAAACAGAACCATATCGTATCGTAGTCGTAGTAGTTTAGAGTCGTTTTCGCTGTAGTGTGAAATGGTACGGTTACGATACCGCTACGATACGGCAGATAATTCAAAGGTTTTCTTAGAAACTACGGCTACGATACGATACAGTACTGTTTTCCACTCCTACGAAAACTCCAAGAAACATTCGAATTTTCTACCGTATCGCAGCGGTATAGTAACCATACCGTTTCCCATGGACTCACGCGAAAACAACTCTATGAGATGAATGAAAATGAAAGGCTGAGTGTTCTTAGTAGTGGGCAGCGGAATACTCACGTGAGAGGATATGTGAAACAGTCGAGTGCCAGATGGGTAGGTTAATGGGAGCTCGCCGATGCAAAATACACAAAGGGAAGCGAACATGGTTAAAATGCTTCTTAACAAAGGATGCTTGGTATTGGACAAAATGCATGACAATGACTGGTGATATAAACAAAGATAGTCATATCCACGTATCGAACAGTACAGATTGTAAGTAAGTATATATTCCACATTATATTCCGGATGTTACACAAACTATTTTATCCAATCTCAGTAACCGTTCCAACATTAGTTATCGGCCTATCAAAAAGGATTCACGGGAGAGGCCCGACGATCCGAGAGCCATAGCGGTACATTACCTCTTCATATTGTAGTTTCCTAAACATCAGAACACCGAGGCCATTCAAAGTCTTTGCTAGTTCTCGCTTACCGTCTGTAAATGTATTCTCAAAACTGAAACAAATTGGACATTGTTAGAGAGGAGAGGAGAGGGGAGGGGGGAGGAGAGGGGAGAAGAGCTAGTACATTAGTCAATTGATGAACAGTGCAAAGTCCTTCAAGGCAGCAACGTTTACCATACAGTAGCATAGAGAATCCATATAGAATAGGACGTACTTCTGTTTAATTTCTAGCACTTCTTTGTGAAGCTCCTCTGCTTTGTTGAATTCTTCAATGTCTACGTACAAGCATGCCAGTGTATTGGCGATGTTCACGTAATCCAGAGCAATTTGTGGGTCATGTTTTAGCTCGTCCGCTCTGTGCATCGATCTCTTAAATAGAAAGAAAGGGTATTTTATAAATTTGCCAAATAGTTGCCTATCATCATCATTATCGTCATCATCATTACTATTATCACCATCATCATCACTATCATCATCATTGTCATCATCATCATCACTATCATCATCTTCATCACCATCATCATCACCATTATGATGATACCTTTATCTGCAGTGCTCGTTCCATTATGGGTCGTACCACCCCCGTGTAACCAGCTGTTTCGAGAAATTGTGCCAGGTCATACACATAGGGAAGAGTCTGCAAGTCAAATATACAACATGTGTTAATACTCATTTAAAAATACAACGTTTTATCACATTATATTTATATGGGTATGTGTAAATTATATCTTAGTTTTCTAAGAAAGAATGAAAAATTACGAAAGTGGCGAAATACACGCGCTAGTTTTCAATATTTCTCGCTCCTGCAACAAGCTCCCGCAACATGCTTCCGGAGAAAGCTCGAGCTCCCTCGTGTCTACCAAAGATTTCATGCGATAAAATATGTTGCGCAACAAAACTTTTTAGCACTAATTAAATAAAAGAAAACAATAGAATTAGCATAAAATAGCACTATTTAGTGGTATTTATGCTGCACACTTTTAGTGCGTGCACTCTCTTTAGTTACGTTAATAGTCCAAGCTTCCGGATTTCAAACCCATCTTCAGAGAAACATGTGTATTTCCAAATCTCGAGATTATAACAAAGACGTTGAGCGAGCTTAAATGTCCCGCGTACAAGAAACACTTCAACTGATATAAGTATAGAAGTTATTAGAAACTAGCGCACCTCCCCCTTCAAGATTTGTAACTTCAATTTCCATGGTAAAGGAACGGAGTGTGGTACTTACCATAGAAAGAGCATACTTGCTATCTTGCCCTTCCTCTACACCTTGGTTATAGAACATTGTAAGTTGATCATCGACCACCTTGGTGTGTTTAGCGACAATATCTTCACCAGATAGACCAGTAGCGTTCCAGTAGTTGATCAAATCATACATGTTTTCACCGCTAGAAAAGAGACGGCTATGATTATGATGATGTCTGCAATGATGTTGATGATGATGATGATAGTTATGCTGGCGATGATAGTGATTGTAATTTTGATGGTGATAACGATGATGATTATGATGATACTGATAATAATAGTTTAATGTCGATGGTGTTGATGATTATCATTATGTAGGTGATGATGACTATGATAGTGATGATAATAATCAGTCTGAATTATCATCATCATTATTATCACCACCACCACCATAATAATAATAATAATAATAATAATAATAATAATAATAATAATAATAATAATAATAATAATAATAATAATAATAATAATAATAATAATAATAATAATAATAATAATAATAATAAAAATAATAATAATAACGCTGAGAGCGCAGCGTTGTGTGACACACGTGACGGTTGCGACAGCAACTACTTATGACGACAAAGATGTTATTAATCAATATAAAAGTTAAGACACCATAGCTGCGAGGTTGATGATGATCAAGATGGTTACCTTTTTAGTGAGTAGAATATTGGTGGTTTTAGTATACAATCAACCAATCGTTGCTTGTCATCTAATTTGGTCAGTAGGTAAGGCAGCTCCATGTAAACACGCTCTGGTATTGTGGTGTTGTATAAATCACTACGGTCCTATTAACGAAAGAAATATGTATAGTCAAAGTCCTACACAAAAACATATCATGGTCATCAAGTGAAATGTATTTTCACACATCGCCTTTTGCTCATTTTTTTGCTCCCTACTTTTCTTCAAGGGCCACATTGGAAAAAAGACATATCAAGACTTTATGTGTTTACCCTAATAAAGTCAATCAATCAATCAATTCATTATATCCCTTCTTCCCTTACATACTTACATACATTTTCTCCTCGTTCCTTTTTCTTTTTTTAGTATATAAACGTCTTTGTTTCGTTCTCTCCTTCATTGCCTTACTTCTTTTATCCCTTCATTTCTTATGCTTCTTCTTCCCTTCTTTTCCTTTCTTCTTTCCTCCCTTCCTTTTTCCTTCCTTCCTTCACCCCTCCCTTCCTTCCTTTCTTCATACTCTCGCTACCTTTTGCATGTTTTCCTCTGTAAATTTATTGATCAAACACTCACCTTGAGCTTAGCATCAAAGAAGTCAGCAACTCTTGTTACGTACTTGTCCTTGTTCTTGCTGTCTGTAAAGTATCTCTTGGATACAGCCGTCTCTAGCTCGTCATAGCCAAAACTGAAACAATGTAAAAATAATCGTTTTCGTAAGCATATTGGGCATTGCCTTAATATAGAATCGTTTTCGCATGAATGAAAGGGTACGGTAACGATACCGCTACGATACGGTAGATGATTCGAATGTTTTCTTAGAAACTACGGCTACGATACGATACAGTACTGTTTCCCACTCATACGAAAACGACTCTATGTACCATCACCGCCACCTGTTCCGAACTGTTGAGATCATCAATATTACGGAAATGTCCATCATCATATCACCATCGGTATAAGCATAACCATCAACATAATGATCATCATCACCACCACGTCCATTATCGTCATAGTCACCATCGCCACCATTATCATTATCACCATCCCCATTATTATCATCGTCACCATCATCATCATCATCATCATAATCATCATTCCCACATAAAGATCATCGATATTATCGTTATCTGGATAAGCATGATCTTCATCATGATCATCACCTTTATCATCATCATCACCACCATCGCCATTATCATTATCACCACCACCATTATTATCATCGTCACCATCACCACCATGATCATCATCATCATAATCATCGTTCCGACATCAAAATAATCGATATTATCGTTATCTGGATAAGCATGGCCTTCATCATCATCATCATCACCACCATCACCATACTCTACGTCATAAGCACCATCATAATCATCGATCACTTGACTATATTTCTATCATCATCATCATCATAAGCCATACCTATATAGTCCATTTGCTTCAGTCAAATAATCATCCATGGCAAAGAAGACGGACGACCAAACTTGGTTGTTAATATCGAGAATTGCTTTGATTTCATTCTCTGACAGACCTTGTCTTGACACGTGAATACAGCACATTATCTATCAATAAACAACAATAAATATTGTCATCCTTCACGTGTCGTCCCACAAGAGTCCCTTATACAAACCGCACCGAAAAAACGTATTCTTACTATAAAATGCCGAATTCTTGTGGACGCGAGAAGGTCCACAAAATTCCCGAATCGGAAATAGAAAACAAAACATGGTTAACAGAGTTTCCTGCAAAAAGTAGAAGAGGACGCTCTTAGGGCTATTGCTCTCACCATTCATCTTCTTTAACTAATCAATTTAACAAACAGCAGAGTCAATATCCCAACATTTTATTTTGCAACACATACAAACACATCATTCTACGGATTCCAAGGACAAGAGCTTATAAATATCACTTGCGACTCTCCCTCCCCTCTCCCTCCACTACCAGAATGCTTTGCTTACTTTCTTTTGAAGAGTAATTAGCACTCATCATTATGTCAATCTCCACAGAGATTAAGAGTATACGAAAGAGAATTTTTAAAGAATACTGGTAGTCGTTACGGTAGTAAAATGACGCTATATATGCA
The DNA here is from genome assembly GCA_918843875.1 of Diadumene lineata. Lineage (NCBI taxonomy): Eukaryota > Metazoa > Cnidaria > Anthozoa > Actiniaria > Diadumenidae > Diadumene > Diadumene lineata. The sequence goes on along the minus strand of OU974083.1, from coordinate 2,293,732 downwards.
GATAGTCTATTTCCTCACCTCTTCTATGATATTTCCATTGTAGTTATCTGGGTTGTAGTCTTTCTCGAGTCGCTCCAAGAACTTCAAAAACAGACCTTCAGTGCTACAACACAACACATAATCATTTAAGTTACTTATGCAACGTTTACTACTTATAACAACCAGGTAGTGGAGTGTGGTTTAGTTATGTCATTTTGATCACGCTTATACCCTGGTTACACTATGCCGGATATATTTGAAAACGCAACATTTGTTCCGATAAAATCGCTCGTTAAACAATATAATTAGCATAAAACTGTTTCGGATACACGCGTTTTAGTGTGGGCGGAAGCCTTACCGGATTAATAAAGTTGCGTTTTCAAATTTATCCAGTTAGTGTGGACGTAGCCTTAAACGAGGGAGGTGGGTATTTCAACAAAGCACTTCTCCGTCAATTAGAATGTATTGATTCAATCATGCATTTTCTTCCATTGCAATACAGTCATGTTTGCATGATATACACTGATTCAATTAGCCTGCGTAGCGGCTCTCTTGGGGAAGGGAGAGGGGATTTGGGGCAATGAAGGGGATTCTCCCCTACCCAAGAGAGCCGCTATGCAGGCTATGATTTACTAGGGGATTAAACGACTGGTTTTAATTTGCTTTTTGGCACGTTAAGACCCTGGCTACACTATGTTAGATAAATCTGAAAATGCAACTTTTGTTCCGATACCGTGACAAAAATTGCTCATTAAACAATACCATTAACATAAATTTTTTTCGGATTCATGCATTTTAGTGTGCACGGAAGGCCTAACCGGATAAATAAAGCTGCGTTTTCAAATTTATCCGGGTTAGTGTGGACGCACTTGCCTCGTGGCATATAATGGTTTATGCTCGTTAGGTAGCAAGTGATCAAACGGAATATCATCTTTAATTTGTTTTTGTTTTTCATATACTCTACACATATTTTTTCTACTTCATTCTGATGCCACAGCGTAGCCGAAACGTCAACCTACAGAACTCGCCGTGTTTCTAACCGAAATCTGACCTTGATACCTTACAATGACCAAAATACGCGGAAAACCTCCAGGCCACTGGTTTTGTTTTGATGTTACATGTATGAAATGATTTGTTAATACAAACAAACAAAACATTAACTATGCACACTGAAACCACTAAAGAAAGAATAAAAGCTATTATTTAACTTACTCGTTGGCTTGAATTAGACTGTCAATGTAGCTATCGAGCTGGAAGAACTCTCCAAAACTGACAAGCTCCTGAAACAGTCACGGTATGGTAATGGTATATAAAAGATGATGATGATGCTAATAATGGTGGTGATAATGATGCTAGTGATAATGCTGATGGTGATGATAGTTTGGTGATGATGATGATGGTGATAGTGATATGGTGATGATGGTGGTGGTGATGATGGTGATAATGATGGTGATGATTGTTGCCATAAAGTTAACGCTGAGCAGCGACGTTTTGATGATGATAGTGATAATGCTGATGGTGATAGTTTGGTGATGGTGATGATAGTGGTGATGATGATGGTGATGATGATAGTGATAATGATGGTGATATTGTTGCCATAAAGTTAACGATGAGCAGTGACGTTATGATGATGGTGGTGATAATGATGTTGATGACGATAATTATGCTTACATCAACATTATAAAGGTAATGATAATGATGGTTCATGATTATGCACGATGATTGAAATGATAGTACAATTACAATAATACCTTCAAAAGTGTTTCTAGATACAGAGGATTTTCTGTTTGTTGTTTCTGAAAGATTCTGGCTCGCTGCTCAGTCGACAGTGTTTTACCACGCTTTTTCAACGCTGCCTAAAAAGTCATCGAATAGAATGAACCACTTGTTTATTCAAAGTCGATGGGACAATTTACAATACCGGTATAAATCAGAAATCTTCCAGCTTTGACAAAGTAAGGGAAATTGACCGCTCAATCCAAAAACTCAAGGCGAAGAATAAAAGCCTATTAGGTTGATGGATAGAAACTGGCACGGGTGCAAGGACTGAAATATCAGGGACAGGGACATCAGGGAGGCAGCGACAGGTACAGCAATGCGACATGGGAAGGAACAGCAAAGAGATATAAACAGGGACAGGAATGAGACAGGGACAGGAATGAGACAGGGACAGGAATGAGACAGGGACAGGAATGAGACAGGGACAGCAATGAGATAGGATAGGCACATCAATGAGACAGAGACAGCAGTGAAACAGGGACAGGCACAGCGTGGGACATGGACAAAGACATGGAACACCAACTAACCAATGCCATCTCTTCTCGTTCCAGTAGTGTAAGTGGTTTCATTGAGATTGTTGTCGTCTTGTGCCTTTCTTTTAGTTCATTGATGCTATCTTTGTCAGATTCTCGCGTCGATAGAAGGAAACTGACTTTATCGGGAATCTCCTTAGGTAACCAATACAAGGGCTGAAACAGAAATATATAATAAATAAAGATAATTATATAATTCCAGTAAGTTAATCATTTTTTGTCCACTATTCCACTTCTACTATTCATGGCTCACAACTTGTCTACTGCGCATGCTTAATTTACATTCTTCATGAGCCGAGTCCACATGGCTTATTGACTTAACAAATTACAGTCGTTCGTTGGGGTTCCTGTGTATTTTTGTATTTTTTTTTTTGGTGAGTTTCCTGTCTTTCTAAACGAAATTTAAAATGGCTGCCAGTTTGATAAAGTTGTTCACTGCAATCTCTGTAAGGTTTCATCAATTTTGTTCCGTTTATTGTGGCCGTAGATAGTAAAACATCACCAAAATAGAATCTATACTCACTTCCAAATAAGATAAGATTACCAAATATGGTTATGGCTGCGAACGACAGTTTTCTTAAGATGATTGTTTGATATCGTGGCACTTAACATCACAATATATTGCATCATTACTACCTTCATTATCTGTCCGGCTTCTTCGACTTTGTTCAAAGCATCGATGACAATAAAAGCTTGACAGCCAGTATTCTTGACTCTCAACATCAAGCCGTTTAGCTTTTTTATCAAGTCTTTTACGTCATCGTCTTTGCTTGGTTTCAGACTATCGTCATGGACTACTTTGTCATTTAGTTCATCATGCAGCTCATCGACCAGTCGAGACAAAATAAATCTTGGATCTGAAGTGATCAAAACCAATCAGAATGAATGAATGAATGAATAAATGAATGAATGAATGAGTAAATGAATGAATGAATGAATGAATGAATGAATGAATGAATGGATGGATGGATGAATGGATGAATGGATTGATGGTTGGATGGATGGATGGATGGATGGATGGATGGATGGATGAATGAATGGATGAATGGATGAATGGATGAGTGAATGAATGGATGGATGGATGGATGGATGGATGGATGGATGGATGGATGGATGGATGGATGGATGGATGGATGGATGGATGGATGTACTACTGAATAAATGAATGAAGATCAAGCGAAGAAGCGAAAGAATTGGATACATGGAATGCTTGAACGAGCGCATGAAAACAACTATACCAAGAATTACATGAATTTGTGAATGAATGAGAGAACGAATGAATACACGCACAAAACACATCAAAACACATATCCAGTGTGCTTACTAGTTCCACCGCTGGTCGATCCAATAAAATGATAAATTACGATATCATCTGTGTTTCGTATTTGATGTCGAGTTATCCAGTTACTCATCAAACAGGACTTTCCACTACCTACGAATAGAGACAAATATACATATATTTTATACATTTGGGCCACGTAGCACTGCCATACGATCGACTCAATTACTAGCGTCGATCACTGCTGTTATAACGGTTGCTGGTATTGGATAAAACGACAAAAGACAAAGAAACCCTTCATTACGTATTGAACGTATTACAATATGCTCAACACGTGGATTTCTATCTTTGTTTTTTTTCTAATCAGTCATTCTTATTTTGTATATTTTATTCATTGCATACCTGCGTTCCCAAGCACCACCACGGTTTTAAACTTCTCATCGCCATCATCATCGAGTAAATACTTGTCAATCATATCCAAGTATCGATCACCACCAACGTACGTCCCCCCCAATCCAAGGCGACTTGCTAAAAACACGTCATGCTGCAAGTTTTCCTCGTCACGCGGAGTGAGTTGGACACTGGGGCGAGCTAGTAGGACCTCTTTCAAGTATTTTTCAATCGTTTCAAACATCAGTCGTGCGCCTTCTTTAGGGTTGGGATAGTTCATATGGACAGCAAGACACTGTGGGATAAATACTTTTAAATATTGTAATGATAATATAAATGCGTCTGCAGAGGCACCATACCAAGCGGGTATGGAACACTGATTTTACAACAGGAAAAAGATAGATTTAACAGCGTTACACCTTATTTTGAACCCTGGGACCGGGACAGGGCGAAAGGATACCAAATCCTGATCTGTTTTGGTTTTGATTTTGGTGATTTGTGTTCCAGGCACTGGTGTACTAACAAACTGGCATTTCGTTCCCTTCAAGGCTAGTACACCATGGACCTCCGGCTTAAAATCCTTATCCGAGAAGACGTGAATTTCTTACCATTTGCAGATCTAATTACAAGGGCAGGAATTTATCTCTCAATTAAGATCCTGCATGAGTGTTGGTTTGGTAACGGAGATCGACTAACCCGTGACCCTACCACATGATAGCCCGGCGCTAAACCAACTAAGCCAGCCCGACTGCGGTTACGGCTGCTGACATGAAAGTTTCTTTGAGAGTCAGGGGGAGGGGAAAATGTTTTAATCGGACTGTCCAGAAGAACAAAATTGGTATTACGGGTATTACCTTGTCCTTGGTATTCTCTATTCTTTTTTTCAAGTCGTCAAGTAGCTCAGCAGCGTGCGGCCCATCCGTTGAAGATATGTACTTTCTCATCTCTCGCTCGTCACCAGTCTTCGTAGCTTCCTCGTACTTCATGTCATCATAGGACTGGGAACAACAAACAAGAAATGGGTAAATTTCAACTCAACAAAACATCACATTTCTTTATCACTGCGAATTTGATCAAAACGCAAACGCTCAAATCATTTGAGCTATTCCATCAAATCGAACTGATCACATTCTAAATTCAAGCCAAAATCCAACGTCACCAACTAAATTTCCCACCACTTCTATACCTTGTCTCTGAAGAAGAAACAGGCAGCTCTCGCCCCAGGGTTTCTCAAATGACCGTGCAGGTACTCCAGCTCAGTAACGCTCTTGCCTCTATAGTCGTTCAGCCAGGGGTAGTACTCAACAGCTACGTCAAAACTTTTCTGCAGAAGCTCATTGTCGCCATGCCAACCATAACGCTAAGAATAAAAGGAAAAAAGGATATTATAGGAAACGCAGGAAAACCATGAAATAAAAACAAACAAACTATAGTAGAATTTAAATTTAAAACTATTTTAATTTCATTAGCACTTCTTATCCTTTCTTTTCAGGATGGGGTCGCCTCTACAGCGTTGCAAACCCGCTGTCCGGGTATTGTTCTGGATCAGTGATATGGACAATTTGCTACTGAATAGCTACTATTTGTTAATATTTAGTTTGTTTTATTATTATTATTATTATTTTTTTTTTCGAGTCTGATCTATTAGCCTGATTTGTTAAGTTGAAGCTAAGTTTAGGGAAATATTTACGTTACTGTTTCAATAATAGCTGGATATGTAATAACGCATCAAAAGCACGGCACATCATGGACATGTAACAATATAGCATGTCACATCACAGGCAATAGAATTACCAATAATGCAAACATCCGATCCATCCGTATCAGCGTAATTACCATCAACACTATCATGACATCACTACCGTCATTAGTATTATCACTAATATCATCATCATCATCATCACCGTGCTTTAAAACAATATTATCACGTCTCCGACATCATCAATGCTGCTATCACCAACATCATCATCATCATCATCAACAACATCATCATCATTACCAATATCAAAACAATTTTACTATCCCGTCTCCAACAACACGAGTGCCACCGATCATAACCATCACCAAAACAATATTATATCAATTCTTAAACATCCCACCACCACCATCATCATCATCATCATTATCGTAATCACCTGCCCAAAGAAGCCCACTATCATATCAGATCTGTCCATCTCATTCAAACAAACTTTGATTGTCACTGCACTAGAAGACATTTCAGACGTAATACCCCAACGAAGATCAACAGGAATGAAATCGTAGCCAGCTCGGTTGCACATGCTCTCCAACTTGGGCCAGTATTTCTTGGTAAGTTCTTCTCTTTCTTCTTCAAGTCCACCGAACGGAGAGCTGAAGAAGACGCGTGCCGTCTTTCGCTCCAGCTTTTGAGCTCGCTTCAGCGAGAAGGAAAATAATTAATTGAAAATTGAAATTGTAAAATGGTTGACCGCAGATAAACAATTAGCGGACAATAAAAAAAAAATGAATGAATAAATAAATGAATGAACGAACGAACGAACGAACGAATGAACGAACGAACGAACGAACGAACGAACGAACGAATGAATGAATGGATCAAGGAATGAATGAATGAATGAATGAATGAATGAATGAATGAATGAATGAATGACTGAATGAATGAATGAATGAATGGATCAAGGAGTGAATGAATGAATGAATGAATGAACGAATGAACGAATGAATGAACGAATGAATGAACGAATGAATGCATCAATCAATCAATCAATCAATCACTATTAGGAGTGGATAGAGGGAGGAATGAATAGACATGGAGGAGGAGATGGACAGATTAGCGAACAATTATCTTGACTCAACACAGCGAAATAGAAATGAAAGAAAATTTATTCGTCTTGGACATGTAGTAGGGTAAATTATTACCAAATTGAATGCATGGATGCATATTTAAGTAATTTTGCCGAACACCCAAACATTAATAATACAAATATACAATCTTGTTCAGTACGAAAGAAAAAAAAGAATATCACTCAAAATTGCATAATTATAAAGTGCTTTTAGAAATACAATATATACATCTAACACTACTTATTCACTTATTCATTCAGATTTACTACTGAAATGTAAAAACTTATTATTGTATAATAATAAATGTCATACACGAACGGATTTGCAATTCAAATAATCTCAACAAAACAACTTGTCAACAAACTGCTTCCTACAAGGTGTGAATATATAATCCGATCAGTTGTAAGTAGTAAGCGATAGTTGTAAAAAACTCATGCAACTTTATAATTTGAAATCACTTGATTAAACTTCGATTGATAGTATGTTAAAGATTGTTTCTAGAATTTTTCACTGCGGATCAAAGGAGTGAAAAGATCGATTTAAGAAAAGTTTGATAACACTTACCTCTTTTCTTTTCGTCATGATCTAATTTCGTTGCCGTCAAATTCAAGCGATACTAAATTTTCCTTCGTATGGCTCCAATCTGATGGAAGCAAAAAATCTTCCAAATAAAGTTATATACATGAATTGACAACTGAAGCTAATTGTCAATGCTTGAGAAAGCCGATAAAATTCCACGCTCGAAAAACCTGCGTTGATTTTCAATCAGGCCTTGTCAGAACGTCGAACAAATGATTCAGTGATTATATTTTTGTAGCTTTTCCATTGAGCAAAACATGACGAACTTGCAGGAAATTTTTCAATGCAATAAGAAAATTGGCGATTACAATTTTTACAACTTCTGTAATTAGAAATCATTTGAAGTATGGTATATGTTTATCATAGTCGGTCAGCAATGCGTGACATGACAAACAGCTGAATACCATGACAGTGGAAGTCACAAAACAGTCTCACGTGATCACTGGTGCAAATCTGAAAGAGAGGAGCAGGGATGACTCCTGAAATTTTGAGGGGGGGGGGGGAGTTTTATTAATCAAAAAATGAGCAGGAAATTTTGAAAAGGGGGAAGCACAAATCGAAAAGTTGAAGATTATGGGAGGGGGGGGGGGGTCAACAGTCGCATGCCCCATTGCGTGCCATGCCTCTAGTGCAAAAAAAAAAAAAAAAAAAAGAAAAGCATGTCTCAAATTCCAAAAATTTATTTCAATAATAATGTCCTATAAATATGTATTAAATATATAAAGTGAAATAATGTCAGATTGTATTATTTACCTGTGAAATAGTTATAGTTACCACCCGCTTTATGAACATATTTTCAAATAGACTAATTTTTAGATATTAATTCATTGTTACTTATGATAGATATGTGTTTTTATCTTTTGTATTAATAAAGACTTATTATTATTATTATTTATTAACTAGATAGTGCTAATCAGAAGTCAGAAAAGCATTAAGAATTCATCATAATAAGCCTGAAGCATGATGACATTTTACCCTGTCTCTAGACCAGAATCCTTTTCACATCACTTTTGTTTACTAACTAGACGATCTAAGATCGCTTACATGGGCTTCCCAAATATTTGCATGTGTAGATTACCGTTAAAAACTGATGGCGTCAAATGAAAAATAATGAAAGACTAAAATCTGTCGAAAGACTAAACTGATTGTGATGTTTTATCGGAATATCAAAGTTATCACACATTGTTCGATATAAACAGCTACAAAATGGAGCAAGCAATCATGAAGGAGTCTTTTTGAATGCGACTTTTGTATCTTATTTCTACTAATTTTTACAAAAGATGAGAAAAAAACATGCACAAAGATAAATTATTAAATGCTCTAAATTTTTCTTTCTTAGTAGCAAAACCGCAAGATTTGCAGCCCCAGTAAATTTTGCATTATTTTCAAAACTTTTTTATAACTTTCACCCCCCAAATTGTTTTGAAGTCATTTACATTTTTCATTCTATTTCCATCTAAATGTGCAATTTATTCTTATAAACAATACATTGTTTGAAAGAATCGAAACTAGTTTATATGATTCTTCATCTTTTATAATCCCAATAATAATTCAGTACTACAAGTCAAATAGAAAGTATTTTAATGAAATTTTCAAACAATAACAAACACCACTATAAAACAGTACACAACTATTTCATGCCAATTATATTGTTTTCTATTGGTTCCACATGGAAAGCAAAGCTAACAAAGGTTATAAAAACCTTACTACATCGTGTTCAAAAGCAATAAATACTATTAAAGGAAAAATAACCCCCAAAAAACTTACTGCAAGGAATATTTTAAAGTATTGACTTAAGAAAATCAATCATTTGTAATTGAATCCTTCGCGATGACAAACTATCCAACATGGCGGCTTTCTTGTCTATCACGATCGATCGATCTTCTTGGTAAGTTGCAGGCTTTTTCTTGACTTCAGGTACATGATTTCTTCATTTCAGCATATATGGAGTCATTTGTTATGTCAGTTGTTTTAGTTTTGTCAATTGTGCTGTCGTTGTCATTTACAATTATTTCAAATCACTCTAGCTCTCGAGTGAGTACGATGTCCAAGTAAAAGAAAAGAATTCGGCGGATTTGTTTAGAGTGTGACCGTAACCGTTGGCAACCGTTCCCAGTCCTCGCGCAAATTTCCTATTTGAAGCGTAAAATTCAAAACACGGGTAATCCTAGACATGGTCTTCCACAGGAAGCCCATGTAATTATGACTATTGTCCCTGTATTTTTCAGGGAATATAAAATTCAAATATGAAAGGATGTTTAAAAACTATTGTGGTATAGAGCCAGGGGTAAAATACATCTCTCTCCAGGACTATGGTCCCATTTACCAATAGAATATTCAACCATTATAAAATACAATGCAAAAACTATAATATTAAAATAAGAATTCAATTATTAATATAATTTGATGGTACAATGTATTTTGTTTTCAAAACCCCATGGCAAAAGTGATCAACTAAAACATGATTAATAAAGAATTTGTCCTGATTTTCATAAGATTTAGCTTGAAATATTCGACTCTATCTGCATGAACTTTCAAACAGCTTATATTATACTGTTTAAAATCCTCATTCAGATTTCCGACTCACATTGTATATATTACATTAGAAATCTAATTAAGACATGTCATAATTTGATTCATGTTCAATTGTACACAATGTTTACAAGACAGTGCTTTATTCAACAGCAGCAATTTCATTTAATTTCATAGTTGTCATATTTTAGCCCAGACATCAATTCAGACACATGGGAAGTTGTTGCAGCCGATCGCAGTAACTGGCGCCTAGTGGTGCAGAAAGGTTGAAGTGAGCAGAAGCAAGAAGAGAGCAGTAATGGCTGGGCAAAATTGAGCGTCAGAGAGCAATAACAGCCTCAAAACCCTCACTACCAACACAGTACACTTGCAGTAATAAAGGGCTTTTCAGTTGATGGTGCCCCACATGGAATCAAGTCCATTGTCTTTAGAGACAAATAGAGACAATGAATGATGTTTTAATTTTTTAGCCCTTTAGGATAATTAACAGTAAATAGTTTAAGTGTGTTTGATTAATTTGAACAAATAAATAAATGATAGCTCTGTGCTCTTGATTCCACATCTAAGAATTCAAAGAAGACGAGGAGGGGGAGCATGTCCACTCTGTGCACCCTCCTGGTTACGACCCTGCTATATAAATCTAATATAATATTTTCATTATTGATATATTCAAGTTATTGTTTCTCTCTCGCAGCAATAATTAGACTTTATATATTTATTATTTATTATTATATAATATATTGCTTAAAATGAATTTCACCATGACAGGTTCTTAAATTTTCGGTTCTTATACACAGGTTTTCACTGTATTCTGTGGAAGAAATGTTATATATTATAAATATTTAAAGCTGGATATAATTGATAGCAATTCTGTGTCCAATGCAGTCCCTTAATCTATTCACAATTGGTGCAGAGAAGTCACAATATTATAAATATTAAAATATACTGTATATAAAATTATCAAAAATGGAAACAATTCCATCTATCATCAACTGAGGCCCAGAACTTTTTTCTGTTTGAAGTAATTCTCCAATCTTGATGCTGCATATTCCTGAAAAGTAAGATTTCAACATGTTTTCCAAAGATTAGATCTTTCAAAAAATGTTCTTCATTTGTAGACAAACATATTGTCTGAAGGTAGCAAACACAGAATCTAGTAGGAAAAGTTCCAATGTGATATTGGTCACGTGGGAGCTTGTTTCCTCATATTTAACCAGTGTAAATATGAGGAAGCAAGACCCAGAAGCAAACGTTAACTTGCCCTAATTCACTATGACATCGCTATTATTTTACATGAGGGATAGAATCACCAATTCAAATAGAAAATTCAAAAACATTTGCTCCTAGCAAAACGATATCTGAAATGACCTGGTATTCATATAAAATGTGTTTTAAAATATGTGCTAATAATATTCAAAACATTTGGCCACTATTTTATTTTTTTCCTAGATTAATCTGACAGCTGCCATGATCCTTGACATTAATACAACAGATTGTCGTCGTGCATCAACAGTGTTTTGTGCTAGTTATAGATTAATTTCCAAGTGTTTTGTACCATTTTTCAACAAAAACAGCAAAGCCTGAAGATGAACTGTTCACCTAGATGACTGACTATATCCTTGTTCGAGATCATCTGCCATTTTAAATCCAGCAAAATTTTATAGAGTGCACGCACTAAAAGTGTGCAACAATTGTCACAATTTAGCAGTAAATAGCACTAATTAAACAAAAGAAAACAATAGAATTAGCAGAAAATAACACTATTTAGTGGTAGTTATGTTGCACACTGTTAGTGCAAGCAGCATTTTCCATTTTAAAGGACAACAATAATAATTTGTTCAACTGACATGGCTACAACACCTAATTCTAGATAATAATGAGCAAAGTGACAGCAACGTTTATCACTTACCAAATATCCAAATTCTATGGTTGACATTTTAGCTTGCACAAGACTCCAAATTCCCCATAAAAGATGGGACACCAACGTAAATCTAATAGACAGATATCATTAGCCATGAATGAACTGATTTGACAATGTGGATGGATGAATTCATGTTACATATCAATTGATGTAATGCAACACTTATATACTGAGTGAGTAAAGGAAGCAACAAAGTAAGAGGGGAGGGGTGGGAGGGGGATGGGTATCAACAGACATGGGTGAATAATAGGAACAAGCCGGGAAAGATAGCAGGAAAGAATGATAAAAGGGAGGAAGGGAGGAGGGAAGGAAGGTGGGAAGGGAGGAAGGAAGGATCGAAGGGAGGAAGGGAGGAAGGGAGGATCGAAGGGAGGAAGGGAGGAAGGGAGGAAGGGAGGAAGGGAGGAAGGGAGGAAGGGAGGAAGGGAGGAAGGGAGGAAGGGAGGAAGGGAGGAAGGGAGGAAGGGAGGAAGGGAGGAAGGGAGGGAGGGAGGAAGGAACATCAAATGGACAAATGAACAAGGAAGAATTGAACAAATGAACGAACAAAAGGAAGGAAGAAATGAAGGAAGGAAAGACAGAAGAAAGGGTGGGAGGATTGTATATAATACCTTTTCACTTCTTCCAGTATCTCTTGTTCCTGTGCTGTTGGAATTTGACAGTTTTTAGATTTACCAAGATATTCTCTGATAAATATCAGCTGGAAGAAATACATTGCAAAGTTGAGAAAGTTGACTACAAGAACACCGATGGAGATGGTAAATATTGGTCACATAAATGCACAACAATCTATTGAAATGTATATCATATATCATATGATTAATTCAAGAAATTGTTTTGTATTTTTTTTTTAATTGTACACAGCATGCCAGACACTTAATAATATAGTGCACAGGAATACCATTATAAAATAGCCTAAATGTAGCTTATAAATTAAAGTTATTGGTGCTAGTCTTAGTATAGAGAGCATTAATCAATCCCAGTTTTGGATTAAGAGATGAGGTGTAGTTTCAACAATATTTCAACTTTTAATTCAAGTCATCATCAAGTCCAATTTGAAATTCAAGTCAAAATATTGTTGGAACAATGCCTCGTCTCTTAATCCAAACCTTGGATTGAAGGATGTTCTACTTACTTGGACTAGCTTTCATACTAAAGACCTTAAGCATGAGAACGAGAGAGACAACAATGACAATGACAAGTTTAGATGTTCTTTTTGTTCAAAAAAAAAAAAAAAAAAAAATGTCCAATCTGTCATGTTTTGTGAAAACATGTTCAATGTTGACAACAGCTTGTAAAAATGCAACATTCCCCTGAAAGAAAAAATTCAGGACACATGTGCGTCAACTGAGTTTATGGCAACTTGTCGTCTTCTTTGCCTCTTGTCTTCATGCTTAAGGTCCTTACTAAAAAACATAATGTACATGAAATTGTCAGATCAACATGGCTTCCAGTCTTCTACCTGCTGTTCTTCTGTAGGGAAGTCATCAGTCATTGTGAAGTATGGGGGTTCTTTCTTTGTGTAATCAATTATCCATTCATTAAAATGATTGGCAATATCAAAACTTCTGTAGTTGTAAGCACTGTATTCAAAGTCTATAAACTGTAGGCTGTACTGCTCCTGTCCTTCATTATCTGTTTCTTGTGGGATAACAAGAATATTGCCTACAGAAATGAAGGTGATTCAATGTCAGTATTTGGAGTTAAAGGTAATGACATTGGTAGGGATTATGATTTTAATGGTGATGATGATGATAGTGATAATGATGGTGAAAATGGTGGTGATGATGATGATAGTGATAATGGTGGTGAAAATGGTGGTGATGGTGGTAATGGTGACAATGATGGTGAAAATGGTGGTGATGGTGATTATGGTGGTGTTGATGGTAATGGTGATGTTGATGATGATTAAGGTAGTGATGATGGTGATAGTGATGGTGGTGGTAATAATAGTGATGCTGATGATGGTGATGATTGAGGTAGTTATGATGATGATGGTAATGGTGATAAAGATGATGATCTTGTTGATGATGGTGATGATAGTGGTGATTATTTTTATCACGTGACCAATAAAATCAACATGGCCGACAGTCACATATCAAACCAGCCGGTACCAGGGTCAATGTGTGAGCGACCGCCATTTTGAAAAATGAGCGAACAGAGTGGCCCTGGGGACGAGGTTGGATTAGTGTGTGATGTCAAAAGTACTATTAGGAGTCACTATTTTTTATCATACCTTCCTGTAAGTCATTATGACAGAATCCCACTGAACAGTTAAATGACTCTATATATTTTCTGCAAGACGAATAACTGACGATTAGACAGAGTTTGAATAATAGTATTTACTGTACATTATAATAATTATAATTTAAATAATTATTATTTATATTTGTCATTGGTACTATTTACTGAAGTTGCTATACTTTTTTGTGAGGACATTACAAACAATAAAACTGTTATTTCTAATTAAATAATTAAAAATCAAATGAAAGGAAATCAGGGCTGTCAACCCCCGGCCGTTTCTGATCTTGAGATCGCCATGATGTCCGCCATTTTGTTTTCCCATTGGAATTTTCCGAAGCAAAAAAACAAAAAAACAAAAAAAAAAAAAAAGAACGTTCTACGCATCTTTCTATTCATAATCTACAGATTCCAGCGTATATTTACCTTCTATAAAGAGGAAATCATGTTAAATAAACAGGAAAATCGATTTTTCGCATTTACCCGGGAGATTTGTCCCAAAATCTGGAGACTCCCGGGTTATCCGGGAGAGTTGACAGCCCTGGGAAATACTAAAAAAATATAACAAACTGCATATAATTAACAAGTCAGAAATAAAACTTTATTATTAATATAGCATACAGTGTTTCTCTCATGTGTTCAGTGGTGATATTCCTATTTATCAATTTGTATTTTTATTCGGCCAATCACAAAGCAAAATTTACTTTTTAAGCCAATCACAAAGCGACTTTTTGCGAGAATGTTATATAATAAACAGAATAATCAGGGCATCTGGTATAGTGCGGCAAAAAATCCAAAATTATGCGGCACCTATCCCTTCATTATGCGGCAATTAGGACCAATTATGCGGCAAATTATGCGATTTTATATAAATCAATATATATGATCATTTTGATTGATTAAATGTAGTTAACAGTGTCAGATATTATTTATTTATTTCATGGGCGCAGTTATAGCTATAGCTGAATAAATAAACAAACAATTAGATTATCCCTTATTCTTTTTAATATCATAAGCATAACTTTATTTCCTACTTCCTACAAACAACGCATGTAGCAGAGGATTGTTAGTGCATAAATACATGTTACGTATGCTTAATTATATTGAATAACTCCCTGACGAACAGAGTTAGACGAAACGTTTTGGAGAAATAAAAAAGTTTGCAATCATTTTCTGCATCAGTAGTGCTGCTCATTGGTTTATATTAAAAAATTAAAAAAATTGAAAAAATAAAAAAAATAAAAATTTCAAAATTTGAAAAGTAAAAAAAAAATTAAAATTAAAAAAATACAAACAATAAAAATTAAAAAAAAATACAAATTTTAAAAAAGTAAAGAAAATTAAATTTAAAAAAAAATTAATTAAAAAAATTTGTGGATTTATTAGCATCAATGATTGGTTAGTCCCTCAAATAAATAAACCAATCAAAAACGATGTCATTCAGCAATACTCGGCCCGCTCTCTGCTCTGTCCTGCAAGGAATGCCTTGTAGATCGATCCGCATCGTGTTTTCGTATTTGAAGTTTTCTACATTTAATCAGTCGATTCTACTGAGAGAACACGAAGAAAGCAATGTTATTTACGTCAACAGTTTGCAAGACCTGGAAAACCTAAAGAATGACTGAGTTTCCACCATCAAGCCATGGCCCAATCCGTGGAAACACACGTAACGTCATGACAAGACGTGGCGGACGTGGCTCTTTTGAGCCGAGACGAGTTACACGATCAACGGCTAAAACCTAGATAAGTCCATATTATAATTATGTTTGATAATGTACTTTTTTTTCTTGCCATTCACAATGAAGAACTCAATCGCTAGAAATAATCATAAAACTTTATTTAAAGAACTACCGTACTGCAATGTAAATATTATAACTACTCATGGACAGTTTAACAACCTTTTACCTGATTCTAATTTGCCAACAAAAAAATATCTTGACAAGCTTCATAGCTTTCATGATTTTGATTTATTCTCTCTGAATTCTAGAGTCGACTCCAGCATTGACCCTGATTTACAATCGTTCCACAATCAAATTCGTACAAATTATTATTCACCATATAGTTTCAATGAACGCAAACAGTCAATTCTGAATTCGAATTCAAACTCTTGTTTTTCAATTATACACAACAACATAAGAAGTCTTCGCGCTAATTTTGAAGACTTTCAGAATCATTTATTAATGGAGTTAGACTATAGATTTGATATAGTAGGAATTTCTGAAACCAAGATAACTCAATATAATTTATCAAATATTGATTTTAATTACAATATTAATGGTTATACTTTCGAACAAGTTCCAACACCTCTTGCTTCTGGAGGTGTTGGAATGTATATCAACAATGAGATAAACTATTCGGTTATTGAGAAAATATCTAGTTCATCTTTTCAAGCGCTTTGGATAGAAATCTTCTGCAAATCTAAGAAAAATATTATTTGTGGTGTCTTATACCGACAACACAACTCTCCAGAAGAATTTATTCAATACTTGGATCGTTCTCTCGAAAAATTTTCTCGCAACGGTAAACTTGTATACATACTTGGAGACTTCAACATAGACCTACTCAAATTCGAAACTTGTAAATACAGCCAAGATTTTCTAACAACCTTACAGAGCTATTATTTTTCACCTTGTATCGACAAGCCTACTCGAGTATATGGCAATTCGGCAACTCTGATTGATAATATTTATAGCAATTGTGGTGAGAACATCTCGATATCTGGTAATATAGTTTCCGACATAAGCGATCATTATACTCAGTTTTGCGTATCTTCCAATCGTAACTATTTTAAATCTAAAACTAGAAAAAAAAATCCGAGATTATAGTAAATTTTCTGCGAGTGATTTCATTGATGACCTATCTGATGTCGATTTCTATTTAAATACGAACAATGTTGACCAGATGTTTTCGCACTTCTATAAGAATTTGAACTCTTTAATCAACAAACATGCTCCTTTGAAAAATGTTTCAAACAAACTAATAAAAAGATTCAACAAACCATGGATAACAAAAGGTATTCAAACTTCTATTAAAACAAAAAATCAATTATTATTATCTGGTGACCGAAATAAATATAAAGCTTACCGTAATAAATTAACTCAACTTATAAAACTAAGCAAAAAATCATATTTCAATACATATTTCCAACAAAACATGAATAATATAAATAAAACATGGAGGGAATTAATATGCTAATTATCAACAATAAAAAGCAACATAAGTCAATATCAGTTCTAAAGGATCCTGAAACTAATATAATCATTGACTGTACGACCGAAATACCTAATATTATGAATAAACACTTTGCATCAGTCGGCCACAAATTAGCAAGTAAAATCAAACCATCTACAACTAAGCACCATAATTATCTAAAGTCACTTAATATTAAAGATTCTTTCTTTTTTACACCTGTAACCGAATATGAGACTATAATTGAAATTATGCTTACCCCTGGAAACAAATCATATGGACTTTACTCGTGTCCAATCAACATACTTAAATTATCTAAAGACTTCATCTGCACACCGCTAACAAAAATTTTCAATACTTCAATCGCAACAGGGCAGTTTCCTTCAAAACTTAAAACGTCCAAAATAGTTCCTATCTACAAGTCAAACGACGAAACTGACCCTAGCAACTATCGGCCTATAGCACTACTCTCGGTCTTCAACAGACTTTTTGGAAAACTGATGTACAATCGTTTATCAAATTATGTAGATACAAACAATTTATTAATTAATGAACAATACGGCTTTCGCACTTCTCACTCAACTTCACATGCCATTCTAGACATAGTCACGACAATACAAAGAAACATGGACCACAAGCTCTTTTCGTGTGCCGTTTTTATAGACTTTCAAAAAGCTTTCGATACTGTTGACCACTCAATTTTAATTAGTAAGCTTCACTACTATGGTATTCGCGGATGTATTAACGATTGGTTTAAATCTTATCTTAATAAACGTTCTCAAACAACTTCAATAAATAACCATATTAGTAACAAGGAATTTAACTATCATGGAGTCCCACAAGGCTCTGTGTTAGGACCCCTCCTGTTCTTGATCTATATTAACGACATAGTAAACGCTTCCAAACTCCTTAAATGCTTCCTTTTTGCTGATGACACTACCTTACTGTATTCTCATAAAAATCTAAATGTACTTGAGAACGTTATTAATACTGAACTCAGTAAATTGACCGAGTGGCTTGCTGCTAACAAATTATCATTAAATATTAAAAAATGTAACTTTGTCATATTTAGGCCTTACCAGAAAAAAATTAATTATAACATTAATGTCAAAATAAAACATGATAACTCTCAAAATTTTATTTCGTTAGCAAATAAAGATTATGTAAAATACCTGGGCTTGCTTTTAGATAGTACTCTATCATGGAAACACCATATTAACTACATTAGTTCAAAAATTAGTAAATCTGTAGGACTTCTTGCTAAACTTAGACACTATATACCACGCTCCACATTATTATCATTGTACTGGACACTAGTGCATCCTTACTTAAACTACGGATTAGTAGCCTGGGGACAGGCATCAAAATCCTCCCTAAATAAACTCCTTATTATTCAAAAACGTGCTCTTCGCTTGATATTTTTCTCTCATTATAAGGATTCTGCCATCCCTCTCTTCACAAAAAGTCAAATCCCTCCACTCAATATTATGTATTTTTTATCGCTAGCTAATCTCATGCACGACGTTGTCAATAAACGTGCTCCTTCCAATCTCTCTAACTTGTTCACATCAGTGAGTCATCAACACAATTACTCCACTAGATCATCAACTACCAACAAACTCTTTATTCAATCTTCAAATTTGAATGTACATTTGAATTCATTTTCTAGACTAGGTACTCGCTTATGGAACTCTATTCCACTTGATATTCGAGATAAATCTAAAATCAACTTCAAAAAAGCGTTAAAGGACAAGTTGTTTAAGATATTCGAACAAGAGAGGGACTATGGTGAGGTTTCTAACTTTATACAAGCGCTTTGCAATAATCGTAATCGGTAATTACTTATAAGCAAACTAATTGTTCAAGAGTATTATTTGTTTTTTCTGTTATTTTCTGTTTTTTTTTTTTTTTTTTTTTGGGGGGGGGGGTTGCCTTTTCTTCCCTTTAATATTCAATATTTTCAAACTATAAATTTTCAAACTATATATATATTCAACTGAATATTTACTTTAATAATAATATTAATCTTCTATATTTAGTACATTACTGTCCTGCCTCGACTAGCATTATGCTATCTGCAGGACAGTTAGCATTGTAACAAATTTTAATTCATGTGAAATAAAGACATCATTTGAACATTTTTATGGCATTTTCAAGGTAAATTGCTATTTAAAAGTCGAAATAACCTCCTTTTTTAGATTTAAAAAAATATTTCATCAAGGATTTATGTTTCATTCGGAAACATTTTTCTTAAATTATGCGATTTTTCTTCAGTTGTGTGATTTTTAGGAAATTATGCGATTTTATGCAATTTTGGTCTGATTGTGCGAAATCGCATCATCGCACTATACCAGATGCCCTGAATAATACATGGTCGCTTGGAGATATGAAATTTATCTTCTTGTGTTCAACTCAAAGATAAATTTCATATCTCCGCGCACCCATGTATTATTCTCTATATATCAGATTGATTCTTGTTTCACTATCCTGACTGTATTTTGAAGCAGCTATAATTACAGAGAAAAGACCAGAAGTGCTAAAGGGTACCCTTCAAAACATCATTATTTTCTTTATTAAATAAATTTTCAACATTGATCAGAATTGATTATTTGAAGACCTCATTTAGGTTGATACACAGAAACAATGATCGTCCGGGTGGAAATAGTCCCAACAAGGACTGTTTGGTGTGTCTGACATTCAACTGCCTATGCATTAGTCATCATCAGCTAGAGTCAGTGATCTTCTTTGTCAGAAAGGGTCTTATACAGCCAGTTGGATTACTAGATGTTAAGTAATTAGCGGTGTTAGATCAGTTAGCGTCATCATCATAGCTGCCAACTATCTCCTTGATTGTTGCTGACTTAATAAAATTTTTTTAAATTAGGATCTGATAACTTGATTGACTGTGTGAGTGGTGTTTTCTTTAATTTAAACCCACTTACAATGATAAGTTGTTGGTTATTGTTTGTACAATAAATTATAACTAAAGATAGACATTTGCTAGATTGCCAGTGCAGTTTCTGCTGTCAGCCAATATGAGAGCCATGTATAACAGGGGCACAGAGGTGTGACAGCATATTTAGCTTGCATTTTATTTATGTGATTGTACAAACCTTATGTCCTTTGTTTCTTTGCGCAAATCATATTGTTTGCACATTTGTTGTAGAAAATGTGTTCTTGTATCTTCTTCTAAAATTATTCTATCCACATCTTCTAATAATCTGAAAAAAAGCAAATTTAATATACCATCTTGTAATTCTAATTTCTGCAAAACGGAAAAGGGATACCTAAAAGGGACATTTTTAGACAACAATTCCAGTCCACTAGCTATCAAATGTATGCTTAGGGGACAATTTTATTATTTCTAAAATTTATGAATAATTTTATAATGATTGATTTTCAACGCAAATCAATAACCATGACGACTTCTATAAAGTTCTACTAATTAGATATAGAATTTAACTAATTTTCATACACTTAAAACACTATGTTCATAGTTTTAGAAACAATTGATAAAATTTAAATTCATGTTTTATTGGCGCTTACAGATATGTGGCTTTGCCATGTAGCTATATCTGCAGATAAAACACTCATTCTCAATTTGTAAAATTAATATCATTAATAGTTATAGTATACTGTCTAACTACAATAAATACTTACTTTTCTGTAAACTCCCATATCCACTTGGGCTCTCTACACAGTGGCAACGACATTATATGGTACTGCCTTAGCTTTCTTGCTATTTTCAAGGAATTCTTAGGCATTTTCATTTCTGCCAAGGAAAGTGGCTGCCCCTGCAAAGAATAAAATTCCATGTCTATTTAATGAAAATCATTTGAAATGAATAGGGGTGTAGATTGTTGCAGAAAGTTTTCAATAAGTTAATGTCAAGGCAATGTCATAGTTTTAATCATCATCATCATTATCACTTTCATCATGTTCAAAAACATCAACATCATATCACAACGATACAAGTAAACATCATCGACAATGATCACTTGATCATCATTAATTATCATCATGAGATGACTCCAGGGGGGGCATGGTGTGCCGGTGTCTCCCCTTTTTATTTATTTTTATAGATAATTATTTTAATTTTTGTTTGATAATTGCATGCTTATTTTTTATTTGCTCCCCTCCCCCCTTCATTTTATTCCTATTGGCACCCCTTTACAAACTACTCAGAATTATATTGAAATTATGATTATCATTCCGTTTCATTACCGGTAAAAGTTCTTCAAGACGTCCCTCTGGAAATATAGAATAAAGTTGAGGGCCAACCTTGCGTTCAGAGAGCAAAGCAAATACTACCAGGGCATGAACATCATGGGACAGTTCACCGTATAATTGTCCATATATTCGTAACAAGACCTTTCTGTTTTCTTGTTTACCAATTGGATAATTGTCAGGCAGTGAACAGATAAATAACTCGTTAGAGAGACCGCCACTATGACAAAAGAATAACTGTTAAAAAAAGTCATTTATTTCAAAAAAGGTTAGTGAGAGAATGCTTGATGCCAGATAATTGTCAAATGTCCCTTGTTTATAGTTCAAACCAAAATTAAGAAATTTGCAGAAATCTGGGGACCAATTTATTGGCATTATTTATATATATATTTCACTATTTATTTGAATTGAAAACACATATCAATTAAAAGCTGACGTGAGATTAATTTTCCTCTTGCTCTGCGCGGAGCACAAAACAAAGCACGATCGAGTTTCTGATCAAATTTCGACAAAGATATTGCATATTTTACCTTAAAACATGGATGCTGAATTGATCAAAGGATACCGATTTCCATGAGCCACCGAGATATTCTTGACATAGCCTAAAAGCTTGCAGTTTTCGATTGGAAAGAGAGACCAATTCATTATTACTTTTCGCCATGTTGTTTTTTTCGTGATACGTACCTGCGCTGTGGGACTGATCCACGTGACTGGAGTCCATAGTACATTTTGCAGGTTCGTTTTGCATTGAAATTCAATCGATAAATTCTTGTGAAGTCTTATTTTTTGCAAATTATCAACATCAAAATTATTTTTTTAGACTATGAGTCGGTCCATGTTCCGACATTTTCAAATTTGGGATTTCATTTACCGGCTTTCTTGCAAAAATATACCTAAAACAGAAAATGACAAAATATGAGAAAGATGTGTCCATTATTTTATAGATTTAAATAAAAAAAAACATATATTTATGATAACATTCCAATTCCATTAAACAAAGAATAAAAAATAATAAAATAAATTACAGTTTTGGAATTCCTGTGGTTTTGAAGTACGGAAAGAGCCTGGGTGCTGTAGTCTCGAGTCTGCGCATTGCTGGATTTCTTTCTCTTCACTTTTCAAAATGGTGGGTAGAGACATTGAAGAAACCAAACGAATCAATCCTTTTCCATCCTAAAAATCAAAATACCATCACACTTAGATACTTAATTTTTAAAATGTTTAGTTATCAATCTATCAATTATCAAAATTTGGATGTATATGAGTGATAATTTGTTACAAAAAATTACATTTCTTGTAGACGGCTCGCCTGAAGAAGACGAGAAAGCTTCGAGGCCATGTGAGTCACGGCCATGGAAGAATCGGTGAGTTAAACATTGCAAAAAAACCTCTCCATATTTTATTGGATGCTCTTAATTGTAATAAAAATGTTATTTTCAAAATGCGTTTGAAAGTCCTTTCTATACGTATAAATGCTAATAATAATTTGATCATTTTGACCTATGTTTTGTTACATAAATTTAATGATTTTCACTTGATTATTATTTCCATTGGTTTGTCAGCTTATTGATTGAGTGGCAACCGAAACCTATCGAATAGCTGTTGAATTTTTAGATATTTAATATTGTAATAAGATTTGTTTCTGATCTGGATTTGGTGCTGTGTTGGACTGTACCCCACTACAATGCCTCAAGGGGATCATAAGTGTATTTTGATCAAGTATTGCAAATATAGTAAGTTACTGGACAAGCTGCCCTGTGCATTTGTGTCAGCAATGGGGATTGCATAAAAGTGTTATTAAAACTACGTTTTCATTTTTTGTTGTGTCTAGGTAAGCACCGTAAGCATCCTGGAGGCCGTGGTAATGCCGGTGGACAACATCACCACCGAATCAACTTCGACAAATAGTAAGCGATATTCTTGTTGATTTGCATCTCAAATGTTTTCATATGAACTATGTTAAAGTATTTGTTGTCTTTAAAGAACTGTTGTTGTGCACTCAGGTTTATTTTGTTGCCATTATCCCATGACAAGGCTCCATATCTGCCTACTAATGCCAAAGTACAGATCAAATTGAATATTTGGCAGTCCAAAATGATTCTAGAAAGCCAAAAAAAAGTTTATTTGATCAACAATAAATAAATGTGACTAAAAGCACTTTCTGAGGTTGATTGCGGTATATAGCTTGCTTACCAGAGATTTCTCCAGAGAAAGTTTGGCAAGGACATGTTGTTAAACATTAATTTGCAGTTCAACAGCATTTGCAACGTTTAGAGAAAAGTAGTAACATTCTTTAGTGTTTTGTGGTGTTGACTAGGGCATGCTTGAAAGAAAAGTTAACAAGCCCTTGCAGATGTTCGTTTGAAGAAATCTCTATCAAGCAGGATAGCTACCATGATGTAGTAATCAAATACATATATATAATACGTAATACGAGGAGATTTTGCTCATTGCTTGCATGAGAAAAATATCACAAACTCGCAACTTATCCACCTGTATTACAGGAGAAAACATCTAACAAGATAATTTTATTCCAGCCATCCAGGTTATTTTGGCAAAGTTGGTATGCGATACTTTCATCACAAGAAAAACCCTGAGCACAAACCAGCTATTAACCTAGACCGCGTCTGGTCACTAGTCAGCGAACAAACTAGACTCAACTACAAAGACAAGAAAGATGGACCTGTGCCAGTCATTGATGTTGTCAAAGCTGTAAGTTATGATGATAACAGAGTTAAACTCCTTGAAAACTTACTAAATAAATTAAATTCACAAATTTAAGGGTGCTTGACTACCTCTTAAAAATGATGGATCCAAAAATAACTCCTTAAAATTTCCTTAATTTTTTACAAATAGTACAAGTCAACTTGGTAAAACGAATGGAATTCAAAAATTTATTCAATAGAAATATATAGAAAATTATTCGTCTGAATATCGGTTTCACCAAAAAAAAAATGTTTGGAGGCAATATCTGAAATAAAACTCCTTGAAATTACAAATTTTGTGCTTGAAAAGTGTTTAAAAAGTCCTCCAGCTTTGTGCTAAAATTGAAACACGAACCCTGTATTGATGATAATTATGGAAATGTTGGTGCTAATTTGTCATGACAATGGTGGAAACATTACTGATAATAATATGATGATTGTGGTAGAGTGCTAACACTAAATGTGTGCAACAGTTGTCACGATTTAGTAGTAAATAGAGTGCTAACACTAAATGTGTTCAACAGTTGTCACTATTTAGTTGTAAATAGCAATAAAATTATCATAAAATAGCACTATTTAGTGGTATTTGTGTCGCACACGTTTAGTGTGTGCACTCTAGTGATAATAGTGAAAGTAGGGATGATAATTGATTTCTTTAAATTACACAAACACAATATGATGTTTTTGTACAACTGTTGAAAAATGGATAGAAATGAAGAGATGGTGGCAACTGTGGTGGCAGTTGTAATGATGATGATGTTGCCAGTGATAAGCACAGTAATAATGATTGTGTTGATAATGATGAGATAGTGGTGGTGATCACTACAGTGCTGGGGCCGGATGCACAAAGCTGGAATAAAGTTATCCACTCCAAAGGATTTCTTTAGCATTTATCTGGTGGATAGTGATTTATCTGGTGGATAGTGATTTATCCGGTGGATAGTGCTATTCAGGCTTCATGCAACTGGCCCCATGATGATTATAGCGATGGTGGTAATGTCTGTGGTAATGCCATCAAAAATGAACGTTGATAATAGTTTTAAGAGTATTAGTGCTTATTGTCACTTGGTGCCTCTGCTCCTGACAAAGCTCAGTATTTGACAGAACTGCATGCCTACAAAAAACATTTTCAGTTTTCATTCAAGTGGTAATCAGAGTTAAGATAAATGGGAGCAAAAACACCAAATGGCAGTAAGCATTTATCTTTCCAAGTTTGCAGAAAAGAGAAAATTGTAGAAAGCAATTCTAGTATTGTAGAGTTAAAGGAATAGGCCTTTTTCGCTTCCATGTTTATTTTCCCATAAAATTTCAGACCATGTGATGTCACTCTTGGGAAATGATTCTTTCAGGTGTAAATATTTCAACATTTTTTTCATAAAAGAACCATTCCCTAGAGAGTGTCACGTGGTCTGAAATGGGTACTTTGCATACAAAGCTAAAAAGGTCTGTTGTGGAGGATTCCTGACAAAACATGTGTATTGATCTCCCTTTTTGTTCTCTCTCTCTTTGAAGGGATACTTCAAGGTTTTAGGTAAAGGACTTCTCCCTAAGCAACCCGTCATTGTGAAAGCCAAGTTTTTTAGCCGACGAGCTGAAGATAAGATCAAAGCCGTAGGGGGTGCTTGTGTCTTGATGGCATAAATTACAACCAATGCTTTGTAAAATACCAATCAATAAAATTATCACCACAAACTGTGTCTTTTGCCTGTCTGAATCATTGGGTGTTGGTTGGATAAGACTGCAAGAACATCGAGTTGTACAAACTCATCATTTGTTCAGAATCACGCATACGGGTAGTAATATTTCACATTATAAAATTCATGAATAATTAATGAACCCAGAACAATAGAAAATCACTACCGTGAAGGCATCTGTATATTTGATACAGAAATCGGCCAAATTAAATCTAATTTCAAGAACAATCTGGAATAGCAGCATTAATCTAGACATTTTATAAGTAATATACAATATTTGTGTCCGATCTGTATGGAATACAAAATGTCCCGACTTTGGCGCAACATTGTATATTCAATGCAGATTGGCTGATCATATTGTATCTATTAGGTAGATGTTTCGGAGTTGAATATAGTTGTATTTGCTTGTCACTATTTGCATTTTGAAAATTTTTTTTATCATATGACAAAACTAATGATTATGATGTAAAACTTCAGCTTGTACTGGTACTCGCCATTACAACCAAACTATTCTCTATTTAGTATCAAATAGCCTCTGCATTCATCTCCTTTGGGTTCCCTGCATCAAGCAAAACTGACTGAGAGCTACTGGAGACTAGTCTAAAAAAGACGGTGGGGGAGGGGGCGGGGCAGGTAGTCTTCAGATCTCGATCCAGTCTCTCTCAATCGCGTCCACAGCAAACCAAAACGGCACAAAAATGCCATAGAAAGCCCAAATAAAGAAAGGAGTAGTCTGTGAAGGAGGCTAAGTATCAAATATTCTTTTTGATACTAAATAGAGAATAGGTAGTTTCATGTTCTCATTAAGTGCTCAGGCTAAGCCTTGATAGAATGCAATGTTTTCTTTTGTACATGGGAATGCACCAATCCAAAAAACAATATAAATACCAATGGTTGTCTCGACTCCTTTGTTGATTTACCTACAAATGAGGCTTAGCCTGATCAACAAAGAACTTGAAGTTGGTCTGTTACTTGGTCGTTTCAAAGGTTAACAAAGGCCACTAATTGGCTAGGGCATGACGATGACTTTGACTACCCAATATACAGGGAGCCCACCTTACAAGATAATGCTGACTCTCATGTCAACAACTAGAGGTCATGTAGAGTGCAAAACAGTCAGCTGATTGTAATGTGTTTGGTAGGACCTACAATAAAAGACCACTCTTTACTTAACTAATTTAACATACACTTGTTAAGTAAATAGTGGTGTTTTATTACATTACAATGTGATCTGGTTTTCCCGCTAGGTGACCTCTAAAGTGTTGATATTAGAAGCTGGGTTTCCTGTGCCCAATTGACTGGAGAAGATAGGTACCAACAAGCAGGTTCAACCATTTTTATTTCTGCATTCATGAGATCAAAATGTATCTGATTAAAACGTTCATTGCAGTACTGGCCGAGTGAATTTGGCAGTAGATGATTTGCATGATGATGTAAAATACTACCACTACCAGAATGCTTTGCTGACTTTCTTTTGGATCGCAATTAGTGCAAATTGTTTTATTTATCTCCAAAGCTATTAAAAATTTGAATAACAAAGAGAATTCACAAAGAATGCTGGTAGTGGTAGGAAAATGACACCATAATGCAAATTGCCTACTGTCAACAAAGAGACTAACCACTGTTTCATATATTTTAAAGGAAACGTTCTTTATCAATAGAACTGGGAAACCCGATAGGAAACTTAATGCAGGTTTTGTACTACTGGCCCCAGAAAAATTTTCCACCACCTGGACACTTTCAGCCTGGATGAGAAGATTGAGTCTAAGCTGAATATGTCCACGAAAACTGCCCCCTTTGATTACGATATCATGTTCACAGTCTGTCTTTTTCTGCTCTAAAACAATTTCAAAACTCAAGAATGATTTTATAAGTTAGTGTATCATAATATCCTACACAGAGCCCACGTTTTCTTTTGACCTGCAGCAAACAACAAGGGCTCTGGCATAATCCAAACCAGAAACCATGTTTGGCCAAAATGTAAACATTGTATCAACAGACCTTTCCAAGGATGCTGTACAACAACCTCTTCCTCGCCAGCATGTAATCATTCTTTACAATAATATTAGATTGCAATCTTAATCCTAGCCAATTGTTCACCAATGTGTGAATTCCTCACATTACCACAGACTGTAGTTGAATTCTATAGAATAATTACATGATGTCAAAGCTGAGGTTGTTGTACAGCATCCGTGTTTGTGGTAATTGGCTAAAATGTAGGCAGAAGTATGCAAATACTAACATAAGATTGTTCACTACAACTCATCAAACTTTCCAGTGTTGCCTTGTAATGAACAGGTTTATTTTTCAGCACAAAAGTCTTAAACTATTAATGTTCTTCCACTCAAGCACTGGATATTCAGTAGTCTCACAAATAATTGTAAAAATTGAGCTAGTAAATAATTGTGTATCAAGTGTTGAGTGGTCTTCAGAAACAACTGTGAAACAATCTTTAAAGTACCATATCACACTTTCTTGAGAATGGAAAGATTCTAGGAGCCGGTAAATGGGAGATTGGGTGTCCCAATGGTATTCTTTTGTTATGGGTTGTTTATATTGAGTGGGCCAGCCCGGTTTAGCAGGCTAGGGCTGGTTGCACGAAGCCTGCATAAAGTTATCCACTTCATAGAATTTCTTTAGAATTGTTTCCGCAGGATTATCGATTTATCCAGAGGATAGCACTATTAAGGCTTTGTGCAACCGACCCGTTTCTTTTGTGTTCAAGCTCTCAGTCTGAGCGTAAAAACAAAAGAAACCAGCCCACTACACCAACCTGACTCACTCCTTATAAACAGCGCCTTAGTTATCTTGTTTCAAATTCTCGTTTACACAGTATTAGCCTGCCCTGTGTTACATCTGAAATTTTCTTTTGAAAAATTAATTCTGGATGCAACACATGCTACATTATCATTGACTAAACATAAAATATTGAGACAGAATTTAAAATGTCTTTTTCACACTCACAAACAAGTCTGTTACTGAACAAAAATATATGGTAGACTTGTTTTCATGTTGGGGCATTCTTACTGTACAGTTTCCCACTCGTGAAAATGACTATATGCCTTTGAAACTGCGTAAAAGAGAATTTGAAACTGGACAACTGTGTTCCTTGCTGTTTCAAAAGTACAGTCTGATTTCAATTGTAAACTATAGACCAATCTAAACGGTAGCATCTTGTCAGAAACTCATGGGATGAAAACTTGTAGCATGGTTTCAGGCTAGACTAATTAGCATAGTTCTGACATCATATTTGGCCATTATTTGATACTCCAAACTAATTCAAAATGGCCTCTTGATTCTACAAATCGAACATTTGCAAAACTTCATGAGATTTTAGATATTTTCCTTTAGAACTGCACAACAATATGTGTTGTTTATTCGGTTTTTAAGCCTTTGGAAGCATAATAGATATTATTTACTTGAGAAACACTTTTCAACAAACAAAAATGAATGTTCCAGAGTATGGAACCAACTCATTTTAGTTATTTTGGGAAGTTGGTATAATTATTGTAAAATGAGCAAAAATGTCTCTTGTTCTCTCTTCTTCATTGTACTGTTGCCACACGTTTCAATTCCCTAATGAGTTTCTGGTACTTCTTGCTGGGGTCCCAAAACAATGGATATTTTCAACCCCAGGCTGGAAGTAAGAAGTAATTTGTTTTCCTATTCCAAAGCACTGAAGACTTTGCTCTTCTTGAGAGAGGCTGAAAACATCCATGTTATAAGACCTTCCCTGCATTGGCATCACTGACCACAAAACAATAGATTTACATCAAGGCTCGAGTGAATACAATACAGAGAATGTATGGATTTATACACTCCAGCCTCGGTGTAAATCTATTGTTTTGTGGCTAGTCAAGCAAATTCCAGGAAGGTCTACTATCATGTCCTTGTAGTTACAGCCAAAATCATTGTATCGCGACCCGCCTTTTTAAAACTTTGATTTGGTTTGGTCTGTTCTGAACCGTCAATCAATTTCAAAGGCAGAGTTTATTTGACAGATGATGTTAGGGCAAGCTCCGCCCTATGAAATTGATTGACGGTTCAGAAAAGACCAAAATGAAAACAAAGTTTTGACACGGAAGGTCGCAATACAACAAATTTGGCTGTAAAGTAACAAAAACACTAAAACACAATAAATTTTTACACTTTGTTCCACATGTTAAGAAAGCCACTCTACTGACGTACTAATAAATGTAATGTATATATACAGTATTTATCACAAACTCTGTATGAATGTTTTTGGGTCTTCTCTTTTCTTTGTTAAAGTGGACGCATCAAGCTCTGGTATTTCTATATTGTCTGGTAGATATTTCTGAACCATTGTCATAAAGTACAACTCTAAGTTATTGCCCATGCGACCAACCTCTGAGTTTTCCTAGAATGATGGTGTAAAGAACATTACCTTATTTAGTTATGGTTGGGTGGAGGAAGGGAGGGAAGGGGGTGGAGTGGAGGTAAAGAGTGAATGGGGCTGAGTTGGGGGAGAAAGGGGTTTAAGTGGGGAGGGAGGGGTTGAGTTCAGGGAGGGAAGTGGTTGAGTTCAGGGAGGGAAGGGGTTGAGTTCAGGGAGGGAAGGGGTTGAGTTCAGGGAGGGAAGGGGTTGAGTTCTGGGAGGGAAGGGGTGGAGTTCAGGGAGGGAAGGGGTGGAGTTCAGGGAGGGAAGGGGTTGAGTTCAGGGATGGATGGGGTTGAGTTCAGGGAGGGAAGGGGTTGAGTTCAGGGAGGGATGGGGTTGAGAATGAGTCTGATGAAGTATAAAACAACAACGACCTCGTAGACATGAGAAAAATAAGCAATATTAATTTCACTGTTTCCATAACTTACATCGTTAAAAGTCTGGCAATTCTGGAAGATTAGTTTACAATCCAAAAGAAACTCATTAATGTTAGTGTAATGCTGAAAATGCTGCGGCTGAAGCTTGGCGTGGATGGTAGAGAGATCCATGGGATTGGCAATCACTTTGTAGTAATTTGGTACCTTGAAATTAATCAAAATTAGACCTGTTATAGAAAACTGCTTTTTTATTACACATTGTGTCTGTATATTATTAAAGAAGACTAAACTCTATCTTAATAGACCAATATATGTTGGCTTTATTATACTTGATATTAAAGTGCACGCACTAAAAGTGTGCAACATAAATACCACTAAATAGTGCTATTTTATGCTAATTCTATTGTTTTCTTTTGTTTAATTAGTGCTATTTACTACTAAATAGTGATAACTGTTGCACACAATCATTTAGTGTTTGTACTCTATAAGTGTGCAACATAAATACCACTAAATAGTGCTATATTATGCTAATTCTATTGTTTTCTTTTGTATAACTGCTGCTATTTACTACTAAATAGTGAAAACTGTTGCACACAATCATTTAGTGTTTGCACTCTACTAAATCCAGCCTATCACTATTTCTTGGGCACCTAAATATAATGTACCAGGTACTTACTGATTTACTGACTCGTTCTTGGAATGGCATGCTATCAGCATGGCAAAATAGCTCCAGCAAGATCTTTTCACAGATCTAAACAACAATAAAATAATTATACATTATATTCAATGTTTTAAATCATCAATAAATATTAACCATCAAATGATTGGGCATCCTTTGATTGGTGGGGAGCTTTGTGTTATTACCACCAAATTCACAGTATCGCACGGGACACTCCGTTTCAAAACTTTGTCTTCATTTTGGTCTTTTCTGAACCGTCAATCAATTTCATTGGGTGGAGCTTGCCCTAACATGTTCTGTCATTGGTTAATCTAAATTAAACTCCGCCCTTGAAATTGATTGACAGTTCAGTCACAATATAATGAATTTGGCTGTAAAACATAGTTTCAAACAATGAATATTTCAAAAAGGTCGGACTAAGTGCAATAATTTGACATGTAACAACTTTGTTTGTTTGCACACAAAAACTAAAATATCCCTCAATAAACGTTAAAAACAATCAGATTTCAAGCATTGCACAGACAAGCCACTCTTGACAAAACCAGGAAATGTTAGTGGAAATGTCTTGTTTATAGAGTGCACACACTAAAAGTGTGCAACATAAATATTACCACTAAATAGTACTATTTTATGCTAATTCTATTGTTTTCTTTTGTTGAATTAGTGCTATTTAATACTAAATAGTAACAACTGTTGCACACATTTAGTGTTTGTACTCTACCTTTTGGGTGACATACTTTTAAGTTACCAATTTAGCATTAAAATATCTAGTTATGGACAACAACAGCCAAACAAACACAACACTGAGGAACAAATCAAATAACCATAAGATGTTGTGTTTTTATTCAACATTGTACCTTTCTCTCCCAGTCCATCAACCCAGATAACGATGACCGTCTCTTGCTGCCAGGCATGCTATTTTTAGATTCAGCTAAAAGATAGACAGTTAAAGCAACATCAGAATCATTCAGCCCTGGGGCCCCTAAAAACTACTGTCCACAAAACACCTTACACCTTACCTTATAATAAATAAATAGGCATTTTCTTATAAAACCTTTTTTTATATAATTCATAAGAAAATCCTGCCCACAAAGGCATCTGTAAATCAGATACAGATTCGTTCTGACTTGCATAAAGTTGAACAACAATTTTTTTTCAAAATCAAATGCATTTGTTTCCAATTTTTTTTTTTTTTTTTTTTTTTTTTTTTTTTTTTTTTTTTTTTTTTTTTACACAAAAACTGTCTTGTACCCAGTTGGGAGTCTGTTCTGCAGCTCGACATTGTATATCCCATACAGATCGGCTGCTCAACTTGTATTATTACTTAATGATCGTAGAAGCACCAATGAAATTACACATATAAAATATACTAATAAACGTTTTAATTTAACAGACATGTGTCAACATTACAAATGCCATCCTCAGTGAGAATGAGTTCGTTATAATTTTGAAACTATATATATACTAGTACAATGATTGACAGTAATGATTGACAACTGATAATTGTAAAGTAATTAAAAAGATAACAGAAAGATAAACAAGTAAGGTTAAAGGCCCAGTTCAGACCATTATGCTTTGCGCGCGTCTATTATTGTTTTGATTTGCATGAAAGCGAGGTACCGCTTTGGCGTGTGTTGACTTTCATACTCAGCTGAAGAGACGACGCGAGAAGTTGTGGCATGTGTGAGCTTTTTGTATTCAAAAAGTTTGTTCTTATCGGAAGAAATGTTATCTTTGAAATGGAAGCTTCAATAGCAGATTAATCGAATGCAAATATAAAATGCTGATAGTTCATTTATCGACTCAAATCAAGAATAGAGTTTGTCCGAAGGCTCGACACACGGATCCAACAATAACACCGAGATCAATCGTCTAAGAATTAAACTCCAGGTCAAAATGTTTGCTTTACTTTATAAGCAAGTTTTAAGGTAATTCCGTAGTAATAGAACTAGCCATAGAATTTTGATAAAACTTTCTACGGTAAAACATTTTAAGTTTTTCATCAAAACTATAAAATAAAAAAAATGGGTCACCGTATTGGATTTTACGAGAAAAAAATTTTAAAGTATACCCACTTTTGTCAATTTAGCGTCAAACATTCGAAAATGGGCATCATACATAAAAATATCTCTTGACTGAGATTGGTCAATACCAAATATTTTTAATGTGCTTAAATGTGCTCCTTATACATTGGGCTACCGATGTGAAGCAAAAGATTTTCACTAAATTTCAACAGCGAAGAAAAATAAAGCAAAAATTAACAAAATGTTCGAATTTTTACGGGCCTCATTAACGCTTTGAAGGAAACACTTTTCGAAATGTCGAAAAATCTAGCCATAGAATTTTGTCATCGATCACATATGTTTTAAAAAACATGATTTCAAATGATATTATGAAATAAAAAAGATAGGTGCCCGTATTGGTTTGTGAGATATTTTGAGAAATATTCTCAAATTTCAATAATATCAAGGATTTTCCGAGAGCAGAATGGGGCGAGTTTAAAGAAATTCGTAATTTTTCGCTTGAAAATGTGAAAACTATTCGTATTTTTACGTTAAAGTGTTTCTCAGACATAGCTCTGTATCTATTGATGATAAGAAATGTAAAACTCTAAAATTAGAAATATGCGCAGAACTGTGCGCAGTGCAAAACTACGGAATTACCTTAATAAACCATTTAGAGTTTTTTTTTTTTTTTTTTTTTGAAGGATCGTGAGTACTATGACTGCAATTGATAGTGTGAAAGAAGGAAAGAAAGACACGGTCTTAAAAGCGAGGTACCGCTTTGGCGTGTTTGACTTTCATACTCAGCTGAAGAGACGACGCGAGAAGTTGTGGCATGTGTGAGCTTTTTGTATTCAAAAAGTTTGTTCTTATCGAAAGAAATGTTATCTTTGAAATGGAAGCTTCAATAGCAGATTAATCGAATGCAAATATAGATTTTGATAGTTCATTTATCAACTCAAATCAAGAATAGAGTTTGCATATCCGAAGGCTCGACATACGGATCACTGAACAATAACACAGAGATCAATCGTTTAAAAATTAAACTCCGCGTCTTAAAATATTTGCTTTACTTTATAAGCAAGTTTTAATAAACCATGTAGAGGTTTTTTTTTAAGGATCGTGAGTACTGTGACTACAATGGATAGTGTGAAAGAGGGAAAGAAAGACACGGTCTTCTTCGAGAAGCATTCGCCATCAGTTGTCTATGCGATTAATGACCGTCCAGAATGTTCATATTTTTTGTGTGTGATTGTTGAAGAATCTCAGAGAATCTTGTAAAATAACTGTTTCAAAGTATTCTTAGATGTCTTGGCAACAGCATGAGAGCTATAGACCTTCATATAATTATTTTTGTTAGCGGATGGAAACAGATTAAAATTGAATACCACAAACTACAGAATTTCCGTAAACAGAAAATGGCCGCTAGGGGATTGAGGGGCGCAAAGCATAATGGTCTGAACTGGGCCTTTAAGAAAAGGATGAAATAAAATGTTTGACCTGAACATTTAGCTCAGGTTTTAAAGTGCTGATGAGGAAACCTTCCTTAACTTTAAGTTTGAAAGGTGTGTTAGCAGATGAGAGTCGATTATTTTGAAACAATTAGAAGAAGCGTTAGTTTTACATTGAGAAGATTTATTAAGATGTTTATATATATGAGAATTCTTATCCAATTCAAGATGCTCCTTTATCCTTGTTGATAAATGACGAGTGGTCTCGCCAATATGACAAGCATTACAGCTCGCACATGTGAATTGATAAACAACAAAGGATTTAAGAGGCATGGGAATGGTATCTTTGATTTGGAAAGAATTATTATTACTTAAAGCTCAAAAATCAGATTAAAAAAAAAAAAAATAGAAGATAAATTGTACTCCATATGTGTTCTACCTTGTAAGGCTTTGACATCAAGCTGCTTGCAAAGACCACAGCTCCAACTGTCACTGCAAATCAATAAATACAAATGTCAAAAAAAGATAGAAATCCAACAAAATCTATTTTGAATCAGCCTATAGATTTCATACAGTGGCAGAGCTGTCATTGGTTGATTTGAAAGAAACTACGGTGGTGCTACCCTATATCTACTATACGAGGATGATCCGTTGAACAGAATATGGTTTTTCGACCTTGGTGTCATGAACAGGGTAATCCAATTCTACTCTATTTCCTATAAAATCCAAACTTCCTGTCATGAATATTTAAGGCCTAAAAAATGAGAGAAATTATTCTGAATTCAGGAAATTAGCAGAAATAAGATTGTTGACTTAAAAAAAGACTAAGAGCAGCAAGTGTGTTTTAATTGATAAATTTAAATACAAATCATATAATGTTCGTAAATAAATGTAATTTGTTATAAACAGGGTATGGAAGTTAGAAACTTTTTTGTCATAAACAGGTTAACCCCTATAAGGATCCCAGCAGCCCCTCCCCCCTCAGGAAACAACACTACTGAAATAAAATTGATGTTTGAGAAAAGACAAAATCAAAACAAAGCTTTGAATCAGCGATTGGCAATACAATGAATATGGCTGTCAAGATACATCGTTATTAGTAAGAAACTAAAAAATACATACATATACCTTGGTGTCTGTGTAACGGCAGGTACGTGACATTGTAAGTGAAATACACGTGGACATGTATCACAGCACAGTAGCTCACCGCCATTACGACAGACAGCACACCAGTCTTCATTGGGGTTGCCTTCATCGTCTATGCCACTTTCACCACTACCTGCATCTTCCTGCTGACAGAAAACGACATTAAGTAAAGGAACCTGTACTAGTTAATATGTCTCAACCACTTTTGTTTGAAATGTGACAAGTGCAGAACAAAAGTTATTAAAGCGTCAATTTCCATAAAAGCCTAAGTGATGAAGGAGTCTAATTTTGACATTTTCCCAAAATCACTCAAAAAAGCTACAGGATCTAGTAAGACTGTAGCTTGCTTTGGCTTTTGCAATCAGCCATTTTCGCTTTGAACCCTTTAAAGAATTTATGATTTTACTATGAATTTGAAAATTCATCATTACAGTTTAGACCATTACAGCAGTCAACTCTACAATTATATTACTATTAACTTGAATTTTAGATTAAGAATTTGAATTGAATGAGAAAAAAACCCTCTAGAAGTTGTACGATTGAATGTAATGTGCACAAACGTTTGTGCAATAGAGACCAACTATAAAATATTACCGGTAAGTAAAAATACCTTTGCTAAAGAGTGGTCATACTGTTTGACGTTCCCTTTGGTGAGGAACACGGGGCTTTGACAAAATAATTTGTACTAGGTTGCAATTATGGATTTTTTCTTTTTTTTCTTTTTTGTTTGGGGGGGGGGGGGGAGGGGGTGAATTTTCCAATTTGAAAATTGGCCAATGATTGCAGATTTTATCCAACAAAAGTCAACTATGGTCAAATAGAATTAGATAAAAAAGATTTAACTGATCAAAAAAGGTTGAAACCAGATGTAATCTAATGTAACCACCACTCACTACACCAACACAGTGCCAGCCTGCAGTAGCCTAATAACCCACAGTTTTTCACCAATCAGAGTGTACAATCATACATGTAGTTAAATATCAACAGGACAACAAGTCAAACAAAACTCAATTCATGTCTATTAATTTCTAATGAAGAAAACATTTTATTTGATATAAACTAAGATCATATAAAATCTAAATAATGATCTAGGTATAATAACAACAAATACTGTCAAATTTCTTATAAACTAAATCATAATTTTCTTTGTTTCAAAATATATTATATTTCAATTCTGTATTGAAATAACAGAATTGCTATCACAATTGCATAACATTTGCATAGAATTTATCCAGTAGGACCTCTGAGCCCAAATAAAGTTGTTCAACAGATAGAAGAGATCTGTTGCATAATTTGTATACTTAGTATTTATGCTGACTAACTCATTGCAATTTGTTTTATCAACCATAAATTTAATACATGTTTTTCCTAGCTTTCGACCTTCTCGTTCATCATCAGAGATTGAAATATATTACATTAAGCTGGGAAAAATATATATTAAATTTATGGTCGATAAAACAAATTACAATGAATATTGCAACAACCAACAAAGAGTTATTTGACTTCATAGTTTTACAAAGCTGTTTAAAATTAAAAAGTGAACCTTGAACAGCCTAGTCCAGTTTCATGTTCTTCATTGCTCAGGCTAAGCCTCGATAGTATGTGATATATTATTTTGTACAAGGTACAGTGCAAAAACAGAAAATGCAAAAACAATATAAATGGTTTTCTCTTGACTCTTTTGTTAATTTACTTACGATTGAGGCTTAGCCTGAACAACAATGAACTTGAAACTGGACTATTTATCTGCTGACAATCTGTGTTTGAGAGCATTGACTCAAAACAACTTCTGACTCAGCCAAAATGTTTTCATTGTGAGCTAAACCTTTTGTAAATTCTGATTTGACATTGACCTTGCTTAATCCATCAATTTGTTTTAAAAATTTAAGGTGTGAAGATAGGAATTCAGAATTGACATTTTATTATTGCAGAATAACAATGGTTGCAATTATGCTTCTAAATTATTAAGTACAATTATTCTAGTAAAACCTGAATTAAGTGTAGAGGATGTCTATTAACAATATTAAAGAAAGTCATCAATTATTTATGATGAAAAACAAAACAAACTACTAATCTTAAAATATGCTCTCAAATTCACATGTAGTACGACTAGCCTTTAACTGGTCAAACTATTTTTTCATTCTATCATCAGAACATATCTAAATGCCACCCATCCTTTATGGTGGATAAATTTGTTATCTAGAGAATAATCAATGTGGGATTCCTGTGCATGCATACAAAGGGGACCTGGGAACAACTATGTCCAAGCATTGTTAGTTTCTCAAACATTCCTTGATGTATGTCAGTTTATCTCAATGCTAAGTCCACCTTATTTACATTGACAAACTAACGATGCTTGTACCTTGTCCTTCCCAGGTCCCCTCTGAGTACACAGGAATCCCACACTGATTCTTCTCTACTATCCAGTGGATAGCTAGCACTATCCAGGCTTTGAACATCCAGCCCCATCAGTGTTCAGGCTAGTTGGGAGGTACTGCTACATCAATGTTGTTAACACAAACACATGGCTCTTGTTGGGTCATTAGGGCTTTTACTGTATAGGAAACAAAAGAAAATATGGATCAGAAAAAGCAATGACCCAACTAGAAAACCATAGAGTACAAGCCTGAACACCGAGGTCTATTGGGTGATGAAGGTTAAGATAATGGTAATGATATTGATGATAGAGTACAAGCCTGAACACCGAGGTCTATTGGGTGACAAAGGTTAAGATAATGGTAATGATATTGATGATAGAGTACAAGCCTGAAAACCGAGGTCTATTGGGTGATGAAGGTTAAGGTAATGGTAATGATATTGATGATAGAGTACAAACCTGAAAACCGAGGTCTATTGGGTGATGAAGGTAAAGATAATAATAATGATCTTGAGGATAGAGTCGTTTTCGTATGAGTGGGCAATGGTGCGGTCACAATACCTCAATAACATGGCAGAAAATTGGGTGTTTTCTTAGAAACTACAGCTATGACACAACGCAGAACTGCTTCCCACTCATATAAAAACGACTCTAATCATGACAACAGTTCATGCGACTGATTTTGAGTTATGGTTTTAGGACACTGTTTACCAACCCTATAATATTTCTCTCATTTTAATCAATAATGAAAATGGTCAGTGAGTGGGATAAATGAATGAATTATTCCTGGAAATGAGCATTGACTACAATCAAGCTCCACACATGGGAAATGGAGCCCACAACCTTCCTGTGCTCTCATTTTTGTGACATTTAAAATAACACTCAGAAACAGTTATTCATTCATACATACTCAAGTTTGTACCTTTGTACCTTAAAAAATTTGCTTCATGACAACTTTGTTAAGGTTACAGGAAGGGTTCACGGCATGGTACGGGGTCTCTTTGTACAAAAATTGCTAGCGCGTTGGATCTTTTGCTATTTGAATAAATTATATATCATTTTAAAGCTAAATAACTCAAGAAAATGACCATGTTGTTTTTATTTCGAAAGCGAAGAAAGGTCGCGAGTCCTAACGCTCTGAATGAAGAGGGAAAGTTTTTGTTTGAAAAGGTAACCCAAGAATACGTTTGATGAGATTGCTTAAATTTTTGTACAATGTCAATCATCACATTTGTGGCTACAAAACCGTGTGAGCGATTTTTGATATATTTTTTACTTTTTATTTTATGGTGCAAAATATCACATTTCACTAAAAAAATTGGATGAAAAAATTCAAGTCCAGTTTATTTTTAAACCAAATAAAATATCAAAAATCGCTCACACAGTTTTGTAGCAAAGTATGTGATGATTGACTTTGTGCAAAAACTTAAGCAATCCAACCAAACGTATTCTTGGGTTACCTTTTCAAACAGAAGCTCTCATTTTTCATTTGGAGCGCTAAAACTCGTGATCTTTTTAACATTTTGAATAAATAACAGCATGGTCATATTCTTCAGTTATTCAGCTTTAAAATGATATATAATTCATCCAAATAACACATGATCCGACGCGCTGGAGATTTTTTTACGAAAAGACCCTGCGAAACCTTCCTGTAACCTTAAATAATGCAAAAACACCATGAAAGGTGTATTTCTAGAGAAAATGACTTGCTTCCAGTTATATTAACGCTCATGATTTTGATATATATATCAAAATCATGAGCGTTAATATAACTTTAAAACCAAAGTGCCAGGACATTTTCAATATATATATTGAAAAGGTCCTGGATCTTTTGTTTTAAAGAAAGACATCAACCTGATCAAAACTTTTAGAAAATTCCTGTTTAAATAAACTAAATATCAAAGTATTCTTGTTAGTATTATAATTAATAATATAGCTTTATAACTTCTAATCAATTTCACTTTCAATTGAAGAATGGCTTTATAAGAAATCGATACATGTCTTTGAAATTTAAAATAGTGTTATATTCTAAAATTAATTTATGATGATAGTCTAAGGTTTTATCGATACATGTCTTTGAAATTTAAAACAGTGTTATATTCTAAAATTAATTTATAATGATAGTCTAAGGTTTTTGATTGATAAGGTCTTTCACCTGGTCTGATTTCTGTTTGAATACTGCATGTCAGATAAAGGACATTTTCTATTGACTAATCTGATTATTACAACACAATGGAATCTGTTTGCAGGTGGAAAGATGAGGTCATGTTTGACAGTAAAAGGGGTTGACTGGTGACAGTCTCTACTAGTACATGGGCACCTGCCAGGGTCACAAGTCAACATGTTGCAATACTATGCCAAATAAAACAACAAATCCTTCAATTCAGGATACAATGGTATATTTGATTTGTGGGATTTACTGGTTAATAGCTCTTTTTTCAGTAGAACCAAATATATTCAGACATGCAGTTGAAAGAGTTTGCAAGTTAATTCACCATAAATGTTAGAGTGAAATATCATGGAGGAGCAATTTCAAACAAATAAATTGAAAATTAAATTTTATTCAATAAATGAAAGTTGCAACATTCTAGGTTTTTCAGTAGTAAAAAAGAATAAAATGATACATGTAACATTAAACAAAAAAGTAGCATTTTGTTGATCAAAGTATATGAGACACAGTGCTGTCACCATTGATTAAACTACATAATCAAACATATGCTAATATTGTTAGTTATTTTATTCATATTTATTCTTAAAGTTCAGTGATTGAATTATAGGATTTTTACATCATGATGAAAATATTTTATTGGTCCAGTGGCTTTTCATTTAATCATTCAATATTAGATTGCAATAAAAAAACTGAAAGTGATAATAAAAGTCACATGTTACATTTCAAAAAATCCCTGAAAATTGGAGCTGTTTTCACATGGAAAACAATACTGTTACGATACTGCTATAATACTTTAGTTACTGTGAATGTATTCTTGGAAATCACAGCTGCGATATGATGAAGTACTGTACGTTTCCCACTCATAAAAATGACTTTACCTAAAACCCTAACTTCAAGTTTTTCAAAATCGAAAATATTTGCAAAAGAACTATAGGTTGATTGATTATTGGATTATTGGAATCACTCTGTTGTCAAAGATAGAAAGTTTATATTTGTTCATTCAGTTATATAAAATTCCATTCACTGTTTCATTGCTGTATTTCCGTGAATGAATGCAATTTTGTTTCCATTTATACACATTCATTCTAGAATGTTCCAAAAATGTTTCCAAATTTATACATGGATCTATTTACATGTATTTATCCATCAAATTATTTTGTTCATTCATTCATCTATTCATTCATCTAATTATTGATTGATGCATTTATTCATTCACCCATTCATTCATCAACTCATTCATTCATTCATTCATCAACTCATTCATTCATTCATCCTTATATTCATTCATTCATGATTTAAATGCATGTCTCAACAATCATTACCCAAAGACCAATTTGATATTGGCAGACAATTCATTGTTCTTTTTATCCAAATAAAAAATTAATGTTCCTTAAAAATTGGATTTTTTTAATTTTTTTTTTTAAATAGTCAGGTTATCACTACTGTCTATACTAAACATAAACATCTTATTAAGCTCTTCTTGAAAGTAAGTAGGTAAGTGAATAAGTAAGCTATTTAAAGGTACATGTACTAATAGTTTCAAAAACAGTAAAAACAAAAAATTCACATTACCAACAAATTCTAAAAAAAATCGTAAATAATTAACATAAGATAAATATTTTTCATACCTGTTTTCTGGAAGCTGCACAGGTTGCATACTCCCCAAAGGAATCTTGCCTTTCTTGTTTGATCTTAGGCTCTGATGACGGACTGGTAACCAGACCTGATGAACTGAATGTTCGTTTCATAGACGGCCGGCGAATGTATGAATTTTTACTAAGGCTGCGTACGTTGGTTATCATTCCTTGACCAAACCCATTCTCATTACTTATCACATCTTTAGGTGACGCTGTTGACCTTGACTCAGGAGGGGTGCTGCCATTGCTTGGGGATCTCTGAGGGGGGGAGCCCCCTGAAAAGTGATACAGTGGTTGGGTTTGATTGTATTTAGCTGCTTGTAGTTGACGTTGATTGGCTACTGCCTCTGCATACTTTAATGATGCTAAAGTGTTCATAGTTGCTTGAGTGGCAACGATTCCCTGTGGCCGTAACGACACCCCTTTGTTTAATGGATGGGGGGAAGATGAATGTCCCAACAAAGGCCCAGCTGTAGCCAGAGACTGACCATTTGCTAGCTTTACGGTTAGACTACTAGTGACATTGACATTACCTGCCGGTGACATTCGCTTGAGATTATCATAAGGATTCACTCTCTGCATATTGTCGAGACTAGCTGTTGGTTTCGACTGTTGAATACCGCTAGTACTTGCGATGGGTCGGAAGCCTGAGTCAATGCGTACCGCACCACTTGCCTGGGGCTTATCAGCGGGAGTTATAACAGACCCCATTTTGCCAATAAACGCAGCCATCTTTTCAGCATCCATGGAGAATTTCAGATCACTATGTGCCACTGGATTAACCTTGTATTTCAGACTAAGTAAATTCTGAATTCTTGAGCTAAGCTGCTTCTTGCTATATAACAAAGTCATATCACTACTAGATTTTAAGACATGCCTAGTAAAACCATAGTTATGTTGTAAGATTTTCTGCATAAGCCTAAGATCTTTATTCTGTTTTGCTAGCAATTTATGTTTAAAGTGAACAAGGGCTTTTAATTCAGTTACCAAAACTGACTCTCTTTGCTTTACTGCTTTGACTAATGTCTCGCAAGCTTGATGAATCTCTGCCGTAATAACTTCCTCTCTTTCTTGTAATCCTCTCGCTGCTTTTTCGATATCTTTTATTGACTCGGTCAATGGCTGTGCTTGTTCGTAAAGACGATTGAGTTGGGCTCGTAAATATTCACGGTACGACACAGCGGACTCTTTTACGAATTGATATTTATGGTCTTTATGTTCTAAAAGTTGACAGTCCCTACAAGTTAGCTTTTCGCAATTTCCACAGAAAAGTTTTAAAGGTTCGTGGGTATGGACAGTACAAAATATCGGCCGTTGGTCGTCGCTGACAGAAGACGCGCTGGCTTTATACTCCTCCATGGTTTGGACCGTGTGATCTTTGGTGACTCGTACCCTTTGATGAGCTTGGACACAAGCATCGCAAAGCCAGTCAGTACAATCAAGGCAGTAAGAAGTGGCAGGGCTCTTATCTTCACAAGAAGTACAAACACGCTCGGTGTTTTCTTTTTTACGCGTTTGCTTGGTTAGTGATTCAAGCATGAATTGATTATCAAGAAATCCGGTGATTCCTCGTTGTGGGACAAGAAATTCCTGACCACAAGTAGGACATTTTAAGCGGGATATATTCTGTCCACCGTTAGCTGAAGTGACAATAGGTTTAGGGTCTTGTTCTTGCTGTTGTTTGAAGCGTTCTTCGAGGCAGTTATAGCAGAAACTATGAAGGCACGGCAAAAGCTTTGGATTTGAATCCTGACTTGCTTTTCTACAAACTCCACATAACATAAATAGTGACTCTTCATCCTGTTCCTCGTTAGTTATATTAGAACTGGCTTCGGCCATATTTGTTCTAATGTGACAGGTTTCAGAGAAAAAAATCGGTGTAAAATGAACAAAAAACTACATTTTCGACTAATCCAATATGGCGGACGAAGTGAGCTTCATTGACTTTTCAACAAGACCACGTGACCCTGATCCAACTCATTAATATTCATGACCATTATCGCGCGCGTAATCTTACACAAAGGAAAATCAAATAGTTGAATAATAACAGAATAATGACCTCATTATTGCACTGTTTGGCTATTTTTGCAACTAAGGATAATTCATATTGAGAAGACATTAATTATTCTTAAAACATTAGCATAAGTCAACATAATTCAATCAGCGTTGAAGGAATATTGAGCTCGAAAAAAACCCGTACTAATTACCATTTCAGAACCCCATTAAGTAAACAGATACCAAAACGCATTTTTTCCCCTAGAAATTTACTTTCAATTTTTTTTAATAAA
Organism: Diadumene lineata; assembly: GCA_918843875.1. Classification (NCBI taxonomy): domain Eukaryota; kingdom Metazoa; phylum Cnidaria; class Anthozoa; order Actiniaria; family Diadumenidae; genus Diadumene; species Diadumene lineata. The sequence continues at coordinate 2,249,334 of OU974083.1, read as the reverse complement.
AAAAGATCATCATGAACGAACAGTGGTCCGATTAAAAACTAGTTTCAATTCCGATTTCCGGTAGTTTTTGTATGGCAGCTGAAGTTTTTTTTATGATTGCTTTCGTTTCAGAATGCTACAAGCGACCTGCTGCTGTCGAAAATAACAGTTTCGTTTTCCTTTAGAACCTGGTACACTAACGGTGAAAACACAAGATAGGACAGGATTCGTAAGCATTACTATTATTTTCATTATCATCATCATCATCACCATCTTGTCTACTATCGTCATCATCATCACCATGTCCATCATCATCAAGATGATTACAATCATCATCACCATCATAACAATCGTCGTCACAATCAGTATCATCACCATCATTAGCATTATCATCATCATCATCTTGTCTACTATCGTCATCATCATCACCATGTCCATCATCACCTTCATGATTACAATCATCATAACAATCATCATCACTATCACTCTCATTATCACATGTGCACCGTCATTGTCATCATATTTGTCTGTAACAAGGTGATCATCAATCAAGATCGCTGATCATCCATCACTACCATCATTATTATTATCAGTTGTAAAATGTACTTAGATAAGTTATATACCGTAGATTGAAAAAGCAAAACTGACGGTTCGGACGTTTCTCGATCCTTCGTCGGAGTAATATGATAATAATATTAATCATTATTATCCGCAGTCTATCAATAATCCCCGGGGGGGACCCCATACATCAGAGGGCGGGGCGGAATGCTCGTCGTACCGTCAAAATCGGAGATCTGGTACCTTTTAGAGTCTCTAACTGATGATGATAATGATGGTGATTGTGATAATGATATATATGGTTGTGATTCTGATGATGGTGATGATAATAGTGATGATTCTGATGATGGTGATGATAATAGTGATGATTATGATGATGGTGATAGTAATGATGATGATGATGTTTATGGTAATGATGATGTTTGCAATGAAGGAGATGATGCCTTGATGATAGTGAGGATGATAATTATGAGGATAGTTATGACGATAGTAATGATGATAACGATGATGATAGTGATGATAATAGTGATGATGATTATGGTAATGATGATGTTTGTGATGAAGTTGATGATAAGATAATGATGGTGACATTAGAACTTCATTCACCCAGGAATGTTCTTAATCTATCAAAACATCAAGTGACATCCAGTTTTGAAGCGCTATCTAATAGTACCGTACTTCGCATAGCGCGCAAATTTATGAGAAAGCGTATACTTCATGCATTTGACAATAGTCTAATGCAAAGCCGACGTCATTATAGAATGAAATTAAAAGCTTTTTTAAAGACTCCCTCAGACGATAAAAATTCCCTCATTTTGTCCACGAGCGTTCCTCAAACAACATCAAAAATTCTCTACATTCCCTTCTGACATTCGAAACATTGACTGCTTGACAACTTTTAAAAGATAACTTCAATTTCGGTAATAATTGAGCATAATCGCACATACGCGGCAAGTCGAGTTTCGCCGATTTCCTTTATATTTTGCTCATGTTAGATAGTATTTAGGGAGATAAGAACTCTGCAAATACAACATTTGAATTTTATCCGAAAAGTGCACTAAAATGTTAAAAATGTATATGTATATTTTTTGATTTCAAAAAGAAGGATTTTCCCCCGACTTAAATCATTGAAAAATTATGCTCTCAGAAAAAAAAAGTTTACGGTATGTGCCATTTAATCGATTTTCTTGAAAATGTGTAAATTACATCCAAAAGGGATGTTAATTTTATGAATAAAGCTTTTTCTTGGTTATTGCAAACTAACGGAGTTATGAGCGCGGAAATTCGCAGATCACGTGACAATCTTGCTGTATTAAGTAATTGTCAATATGACCAAAAAATGACTTTCTAACTGTTTATTGAATATTTTATGCATATTCTAAATTGTTCATTTACAATTTGTTTTATTATTTACTTTTTAGTAACCTAAAAGTTCATCATTTTAACTATTAAACTGAAGAGTCCAGTTTCGAATTATCTTTTACACAGCCTTAGCCTCAATTCTCTGTTCAACTCCCTCCAATTGACTTTTTCAAAACAACATTTCAACGGTGTCCTACTAAATAAAAGAATGTATCAAATGACTTTGAAGATAAAGCTGTGTGTATAAAAGAGAATTATAAACTGGACTATTGTTTTTGCATTGCGTGCCATACTTTGAAGGCCTCATGCATTGATGAATGGTCGGTACGTGGAAATACAACTGGTGTCTGTGTGAAAAAGAGAATTGAATTATTGCGTACGAAACCATTTTAATTGATCCAATTAAATAAGAACATTATCTTTTACGAAATAAATGACTGTTGCAATGTAAACAGATAGTAAAGATATATCGATCGAAAACCGTTTTGAAAGATGGATTCAAAATGTAGTATAGTTTCAAAATCGTATAAACGGGACCTATATATAAAACTAAAAAAAATGCTAAAAATATTAAAAAAAACTAAATTACGTTTTTTTCTGGCATTATACCATTTTGCCTTATATGCGTATTAATTTATTTAAAAATGTTTTATTTTTTTGATTGTCATCACAAATTACTCCTTTTATAATTATCTCAAAAGTTTTTGATTGATTGACTCACGAAATCATTGATTCTTTCATTCGTACTCTATTTGGTTTATTCATATATTCATTTATTTTTCCTATTTCTTTGTTTTTTTTTCTTTCTTTCTTTTTATTATCTTTCTTTAATTGTTTTTGTCTGTTTTTTTCTGCCTTTCTTCGTTAATGCATTCTTTTTTGTCTTTATTCCTTCCATTTGGTGTTCTTTGTTTTCTTTTTTCTTTTGTCTTATTCTTCCTATTTCTTTTATCTCTCCTTACAACTTGCATTAAAAGAGCAAATGAAAGAAATCGACAGCACGGTAGCCCATTATTTTAACTGCAATATGCTCTTTTGAAAAACTGTTGTTGGTCGTTGAAAGAAAGTTATATTCCGTTCTCGAGTTGTAAGAAAGACATTTCCGACCACACCGAACTTGACATGGTAAATTATAGTTGGTTTAACAATGAAGGTGAACTAATTGTCATCCAAGTAAAGATGTTTATTCAAACCATCAGAAAACATATCGGCTCCCATACACCGAAGGGCGAGGATGCTCGTCGTACCTTTTTAGGGATCAGAATCGGAGATCTGGTACCTTTTAGGGTCTCTTAGATGTTTCTTAGATGACTCTCAGAGAATTAGATTTGGTATCTTTTAGGGTATTCACGGATATTCAAAAACAAGGTCTCGATTTAAAAACCATTATTTCGAATTATTCTTTCAGCGCTTAAAACTGACCTGTATAAGCGCTTTATAAATTCATTATCGTTATCGTTATCGTTATCATTATCATTATCATTATCATTACATTCGTAAAATCTTTTAAAAAGGGAGAAAAACCACCTCCAAACCTGGTCTATTAATCACAGAAACACCTGTCTTTCAATTTGATGAAATTTATTGAAGTTACGTTGGTTATACATGATAAAGTTCTTTTTAAGTTACTGTTATATAAGTGCTTCTACAATTTGGTGTATATTATAATTTTTCAGTAGTACTCTTTAGTTCCGTTTCAATAACAAACGACTTCTAGCTAAGCCATACCAGAAGTAGCCTCTAACACAGGCCTTGTTAGGCTCAATGACGGGTCTAAGTGTATATTCAGATAATGCTTTCGTTATTATAGAACAGTTAGCCTATGCACTAAAAAGAAGCTGTTAGATAAGAAGTGGATTCAAAGCTATATATATATATATGATTAAAATAAACATTATCTTTAATCAATCTTTTAACAAACGAACTTTTTGTTAATGTTAAGAACTCAATTACTTCATGAATCATGGAGATTTTTTCTGTTCTCCTATCTGAATTAACCGCAGACTTTGGCTACAACCATTATATCATGGTCGCATCAATCCTCTCAACAATCCCATGCATATCAGCTACTATCACTACTGTCTTACAACGTCTTGATGTTGGATTTCCGCTAATATTTTCCAAACTACGTTCATCTCTGTCTCCAACAAAATTGTCATCACCCTTACCAACAACATCAACACCAACATTACCATCACCACTACCAACAACATCAACACCAACATTACCATCACCCATACCAACACCACCAACATTACCATCACCCATACCAACACCAGCAACATTACCATCACCCCTACCAACACCACCAACATTACCATCACCCTTACCAACACCACCAACATTACCATCACCCCTATCAACACCACCAACATTACCATCACCCATACCAACACCAGCAACATTACCATCACCCCTACCAACACCACCAACATTACCATCACCCTTACCAACACCACCAACATTACCATCACCCCTATCAACACCACCAACATTACCATCACCCTTACCAACACCACCAATATTACCATCACCCCTACCAACACCACCAACATTACCATCACCCATACCAACACCACCAACATTACCATCACCACTACCAACACCACCAACATTACCATCACCCATACCAACACCACCAACATTACCATCACCCTTACCAACACCACCAACATTACCATCACCCATACCAACACCAGCAGGACCAACATTACCATTAGGTCTTTCACCACTATCAACCCTAACCTGCTTGCCTGGTCGTCTTCTGATTAAATCACTATAAAGCTTTCTAATTCGAGTTGTACAGGTAAAAGCGATAGCGATGTACAGACCCTGCAAGCTTTGGAAGATCACAAAGGCATAGGATAAAACAGGATGACCAAACGATGCAGCAAAACCAAAGATCCATGTAAAACCCATCAGGGATGCGATTCGGACATAAACAGCGAACCGACGACGACGCTCAGCCTGATTGAGGACAGCGGTCACTTGCCTTAAAAAGAGGTTAAATATAGCAGTATTGGTGGTACGACGATCAAGGTATGTTAGCAATATGGTGATAGTATTTATGATAGTGATAACGACATATAGTGATAAGCTGGCCATAATGATGGTGATGATGACCATGTTGAAGATCGATGATAATGGTATTAATAATGATAGTGGTGGTGTTGATGATGATGATGATTGTTCTGGTGGTGATGATAATGATGACGCTGGTAATAGTGATATTAATGGTAAAATTGGTGGTATGACCATACCCACGTCACCTTTATTTAGTTGTCTTCACTATTAATACAAGAGAATATGAGATAAGCGAGCTTATCCCGGCACCCCATCAGGGGCTCTACTCGCCGTGCTATTTTTAGAAACTTGTTAACAATCTCCGCGCTTTTGTCTTGGGATGTTTTGATGATGCGACCGCGCCTCCTGCAATCTGTCCAATCATGTTCCGTTTCCGAAATAACTAAAGTTTAAGGTAATTCCGTAGTTTTGCACTGCAGACAGTTCTGCTCAGTTGCTATTATAAATTTTATCGTGGATTCTAGTCAGATTACGTTTGAAAAGTGTTTTAAAGAAAATCCCTTACAATTCAGACATTTTCAAGCGAGAAAATGCGATATTTCTGTAACTCGACCCAGTCCTCTCTCAGTAATGTATAGATTTGCACACATTTGAGGTTTTTAGACGGCGATAACACGAAAACGAACTAGGGCACCTATCTTTGTTATTTTCTTATTTTTTCAAGAACTATGTTTTCTCTCACATATCTAATTGTCAATAAACTTCCATTTCTAGTTTTTGAGATATTAAGCGAAGGTACTCATATTTAACTTCGGTAGTTCCTTCAGCTTGAAGCTGGTCTCCCAGGAAGCCGACGGTGCGCACTTTCCCCCCTCTTTCCATCAATGCTCCTTTTTACGTTCAGTTTACAAAATGAGAGAGAGTGCTGTATCGGCTTTACAAATACGAGGGCGTAGAGGCGATACAACACGAGCTCGAATTTTGTAAACGGCTTCTAAAACCCAACCCCCAGGGTATTACCAACAAAAGACACAGATAAAAATGCCTACCATTCAAAATAAGGACAAGTGATGCAAAGAATTGTCAACGTTAGCTTAGTCGCATTTGTTCAGTATTTGGTTATCTTGAATAGTCACAGTTTAGAAATAGTTTGCAATAATAATTTTAGATTCGTTTGAGTTGCTTTAGAAAGCCAAAACCTAAGTAGAAGAAAGTGTGCAATAAATAATCATTTATAAGGCATATTAAGGCGGTACAATATAAATGTAAAACCTAATTACAAAATATTCAATTAAAAGGCGGTAACTGAGAAAAAGCAACAATTCAGTGCATCTAAAACTAATGAAGCAAACAATTGTCTTTTCATAAATTGAAGGTTTTCAGCCATTCCCAGGAGAGTGAGTGGAACAAATGGTCCACCAGTCACGGTGGTGGTTTTCTATTGTCAAGAGTAACAGGATCTTTTCACTCAAATTTTCTCTTGGGAATGGTTGAAAACGATGAATTCAAGGACTTGTTCGTTAGTTGTCGACGCAGACGAAGCATGAAGATATGAGCCACTTTCGAAAACCAAAAACCGTTGAAGAGCAAGATAATCTTTTACAAAAATGCACTCCAGCTAACACACAATATAGCACAAAATGACCAGCAAATATATTTTGACAATGGCAGGCTTCTATTGAAAGCAAAGAAGCAAAAAATGAAGAAACAACTAAAGAGGTAGATAAAATACAAGACTTGCAAAGCACGGCGCCATCGAGGAGTTTAATATGATGCTATTCATTTTGCTATGGCATTTTGGATGGCGAATTCTATCCAAAAAGTAGCTAAATCTAATGGTGAGCTCTACCCACCAATAACGTTGTACTCTATAGTGTGTGGAATGAATCACCACATGCAAAATGTGAACAGCCAAGCGCCGAGTTGTCACTGAAGGCATGTAATAAATTAAAGAACTAAAACATGTTGTCGTTATTTCTTATTTGATATATAGAATATCTAGTGTAATTATTAGTAATGTTATTTACTTGGTCTGTTTTTCTTAATCACATAATTATTCATCAAATTATCACTGATTTACAAAACTCATAAATATCAGTTACAAAACTCATAAATATCAGTTACAAAACTCATAAATATCAGTTACAAAACTCATAAATACCAGTTACAAAACTCATAAATATCAGTTACAAAACTCATGAATATCAGTTACAAAACTCATGAATACAACACGTGCAATTTACATCAGCCCCGCACTCCCCTGAAATTTTTTCAATGCCGCCCAGTGCCGCCCCCATCTTATAGTTTGCTGATATATATTGAGTTATACAAATAGAAACACGTGACTGATTAATCGTTTTTTATTGGTTTTAAACCTCATTAATTATTCATGAGTTTTAGAAGGGTATTTAAAGCTACTACAAGCTACACAGAATAGAAAGAAGTCGAAACAAGGATGTGAAGCCACTGTGAATCGATCTCGTGGCCTCTCACACAGACGGAGATAATACGGGAGATAAGAGTTGCCCTCTTATCTCATACTCTCTTGATTAATATCATAGCAAACATCACAACATCAAAGAAAACACATCTTTACCACATCTTTACCACCATCGCACTCATTACCATATACAACTTTTCATCACTGCCATAATCATCACAACTATGTTAGATACATCGAGTACCTTTTTGTATCCCGGATGTTCTTGACTGTCAAAGCAAACATCCCAATATTGAACACAGTTATTAATACGGTTGGTACAAAGAACGCATAGATGTGCGCACTACGGCCATTGATCCAGCAACTACCACGTGATCCGTAGCCTATAGCCACGTGATCTACTCGTGACAAATCAATGGCAACACAGATGGACACCAAAAGCCCCACGGGAAGCCATCCAAGTGCCATATGACGTAGCACTTGGGAGCGATGACGACCTTTATTATTGACCAATCGGGAAGGAGTTAGTGTAAAGGCTTTCCACGTGTTGTACGCAATAATGGCTGTCCAGACAAACGAGACGAGGAAGAAATAGTGGATAAGAACTGCTGTCACTTTGCACGAGATTGGTCGACCTGAATAATGACATTCAATTAAAAATTATTAGATAGGGAATTTTTTTTGTATTATTATGGATTATTTTGTCTATGTGACATGCAGTCATTGTATAGTAAAAGATGTATTATATTAATTATTTTATTGCAATTTTTATTAACCAAACTAAAGTTTAAAAAAAACGTATGAATTTCATTTTTCAAACATACCGCTACCTAACACGAACCCTGAAGACCAGGTAAGCAAAAACACAAACAAACAAACAAATAAACAAACAAAAAGACAAACAAGCAAACAAATACACAAACAAACAAACAAACAAAAAAGACAAGCAAGCAAACAAACAGACAAATACACAAACAAACAAAACAAAAAATACACAAACAAACAAACAAATAATTAATTGTTTAACTTGCCCCTAGCCATATGTTTGCCTACCTTTTTGCCTGCTTCCAAACGCCCACAAAGACTGCCCAAGAAGGATAGAGACACTTAAGTTCATGAGATTAACGCCTGGGATGGTTCGTAGCTCTTTAAACAGAGAGTATGTCAACAGCACAAAGAGGAGTGATAGTATCGATACTAGCATACAGCTCAAAGTAAAAATTACCAGCACCTCGTCTTGCGGTAATTTAGTTAAGGATGGATAGGAAATGTTCTTGCAGATAAAAAGAGAGTCCTCATGCCATACGTATCGTGATGCATTGTGGTATTTACTCGTTGCATTCTCGTACACAATGCCATTTTCTAAGATGATATACTCATGTTGTTGCATTTGTAGTAGTTCACCAGGACATTGGAAGATTACTGTGTGCAATGTGACATTCTGTGCAATAAGTTCTCTGTCTAATCGCAAGACATTCCTGCACTGTTTTACATCTGGATCGAACTTCATTCCACTTGTGCACTGTTTGATCAGGCCATATCGTATTGAATCGTCAAAAACTGCTAAAAAGGGCTCAGGCAAAAGTATAGCTGTTGTATCAAAAATATAGTAAAAGATTAAGTAAAGTATACTAGAGCCGTTTACAGTACGGCTACGATATATGGTTCTATATCTAGAGAATATGAGCTAAGAGAACCTATCCCCCATACTGGCCTTTGCACACATCATCAGCCCCGTTGAGTCTATTTATTGCTGCCGATTATTTTAAGAACGGAACGTGATTGGTCAGATTGACCAGGGAGGAAATAGACGAATTTTGTGCTGGCGTCGAAGATAAAAAGAGAAGAGCTCTTCAAATTGTCAAAGAAAAAAATTAGCATTGGTGGATATATTAACATGTTCCCCAGTCGTCTTTCTTTTAAGTATTAACTTTTAACGGGATCGATAACAGACTAAAAATAGCCTGGTTCCTAAAAATAAAACTAGTGGGGTCCGGGGAGAGGTTCTATCAGTCAAAAGTCACCAATCAATTGAACTGAGAAAAGGAGGGCGAAGACAGAAATATGCTTGTCGGTGGTTGTTGGATTGTTCTGCTTAAACGAGGGCTACATCCTACTTCATGATGCAAAATTGCTAGTGAACAAGCTAACGTGATATGAAGAACTATTAGATGAGCAAATTAGGACTGCGTTATTTGTCAAATAATAAACAAAACAATTGCATCCAATACTACAAAGTCAACGAAGTTTACTTACTGAACTCCATTATAGACGTGGAGTTATCAGTGTGGCTTGTGCATTTACAAATCAGACTGAAGGACAACGCAAAGGAAAGCACGCTCACAAATCGTCGGGAAACCATTGTAACTCCAACCACATGCATACACACAAAAAAAACATTTTTCTTGTTCTAGCACCAGAAGTAAATATTAAATTTGTTCTGTCAAAAAACTGACCAATTACTGAGGCAAATTGCTGACGTTGTGATGGTACAATTATGCCACTGCGCAAATTTCATTATATTAATAAAATTTTAAATAACTGAATAAAAATTGGGCAATTTGGTTTATTTAAATTTAATAATTTAATTATGATAAGTCACGCACCGTTTATGTTGTTTTTGAGTGATTACAAGATAATTAACAAAAAAAAAAAAAAAACGTTTGCCAGAATGTTAATACTTTCAGAAAATAAAGTCCCAATAACGCGGATAACAAACAAAAATTAGCCCGCTAAGACTTTTCACAAAATACAAATTGTCGTGAAACAAATATACATGTTATTACAGCCAGCCCAGGCAATGTAACTGAAAAAGAATTCTTTTCATGTCACTTGATTTTGAAACCATATTTTTTCTTATTATTCTTTTTATTTATTTCTACAAATTGAACGTAAATGAAAAACTTCACTGAATCTATAGAAAAATAAAAAGTAAAAATAATAAGAAAAAATATGGTTTCAAAATCAAGTGATAAGAAAATAATTTTTTTTTTCAAGTCCCCAGCGTTGTACACGAACACGAGTACTTCAACTAAACCGCCATTTTAAAAATAAGACAAGTAGATTGTCTGGGCTGTCTGTGGTTGTTTGTTGGCTGTATCAAATCCTGTAAGTTAAAAATTGTATCAAATCCTATTACAATGCTTATTATTGCGTTTTTATTTACAACAAAGTTGTTTTAAAGGCAAGTGTGTGTCGTGGAGTTCATCGCATATAGTTCGCCACAGGAGAGATAAGATATGAGATAAGAGAGCTTATCCCCAGTGGGCTTCACACTGATCATGCAGGGGATCTTTTCATTCTATTTTTAAACTGAAGTTATTTCGGGAACCAAACGTAATTGGCCAGATTGCAGGAGGCACATCGTCAACACGTATCAAGACAAATTTCTAAAAATAGCACGACGAGTAGAGCCCCTGAGATGGTCCGGGGATAAGCTCTCCTATCTCATACTCTCTTTTTCGCCATCATTACTATTTTCATCATCCTCCTCCTCATCATCATCATTGCCATTGTTGTCATCATCATCATCGTCGCCGAATAGCCAATACCAGCTTTATTCGTATTATGTACATCTGTCTGGCAACCCTGCAATTGCATCTGTTGTGTAAACCGTGAACGTGTTGCAAGAGACATGAAAACTCTAATAGGATTATTACTTCTAGCTGAAGCTGATCGAAAACGATTCATGAATTATATTTTATAAAAAAATATTTTTTTTCTAATTTGCATTTTTATTATCAATTCTTTAACATTTTAAATAATTATGTCTTAGCCTATATTTAGGTTATGTTAGAATGATTTTCATATGACCGCGAAAAAATTGGCAAACTAATAGTTAGTAGCTAACACTAAAGCCTTTGATTTCTTTTGTTGTTTAGCAACTACTACCAACTAAATGGTCTATTTTCTTTCACGGTCATATGAAAATCACTCTATAACGTGCGCTAAGTTATTTGCTAACAGTATTTCAACTTGACAACCTTTTCAAGAATAGCTGTATATATACAGCTATTCTTGAAAAGGTTGTCCAGTTGAAATATATACAGCTATATTCTTGAAAAGGTTGTCCAGTTGAAATACTGTTAGCAAATAAGATGCAATGCCATTTGCATATCTCAAGTTTTCAGTTTTCTTGTTTTAAGGTTAACGTTAGACTTAAAACAAAGCTGCACATATCAGAATATAGTTAAATGTAATGTTATTTTGTACATTTTGAGTCATCATTTAAATAAAAAAAAAGACATGAGACATGCAGATGACTAAATTGTCTTTCAACTGGACAACCATTTCAAGAATAACTTGATGTTTAATTTTGCGCGCAGCGTGGTCCTTTTTTCAGGTACGCACAAGTATATATATGTTCTAAATAAAAACTTTAGTAAACTGGTCAAAAAATACTGCGATCTTGTTTTCGTGCTCGAAATAGATGCGTCAATACAAGTAAAGAACAAAGTGTCTTGTCTTTGGTGACAAATAAAATTTATAAAAATAGAAACAATTGGTAAAAATGTCAACATTTTCGGTAACTTCAAGAACGCACGTGCGTATATTTGTATAGGTTGCTGCGCCCCTAGCCTGTATTTTTATTATTATACATATTATAATATAGCATATTTTTTTCGAAATTGAGAGCTTATTTCCTGAGAGTAAAATCAAGGAGAATTTAAATCACTCAATAAATACCGATTTTAAATTAGATACATTTAGATTTGATTAAACGCAGCAAAAAAGGAACAAACCAACAACGAAGCAATCCACAGCGCTAGCTGTTTCGTGCTTCCTGAGTTAAATGTTTTCCGCTTCCGCGGTGTTAGCACGGGCAGCACACGCTCATTATCTGTCAATATTTATTAAAATCCTTTCAGTGTTGAACTTGAAATAATAAAGAATGCAATTTAAGGCCATTAAAGAAGTCTCAATAAATTTCAAAATTAACACTGAAATAATTTTAATAAATATTGACAGATAATGAGCTTGGGTTTCCGTGGCGGCGTTAGCTGTCTAACACTTAAACGGGCTTCCTGTGTTGGTCACAAGCTGTCAACCATAACAATCCCTACTGTGATTGGCTATTCATGTGAAACATGCTACGAGCACGTGCTGTCAATGTTGACAAGCAGCCACGTGCTTGTAGTGTTCGAAATCAACAGGTTGAACTCAGAACACAATATCTGGAGTATTGTATATACGATAACAGAACGAATAGTTCCAATGCTCTATAGATACATTATCAACACACAAACTGAAGAAAAAAAGATATACACTGGTTTTGTACAGCTTTGAATGATTAGCACAAAGATATATGTACTGACTTGAAGAGGAGAAAACAACTTATTCAGAACTTCAAAACAGTAGAACACAAGCGTTCAGAAAGCGACTCAAGAAAATAAATTTACTCCAATGAAAAGATTTGATACTTCTTTGGCAAAGAACAGATTGAATCGACCAAGAGAAAAGTGTATTATACGGCACATATGAAGAGAAATAGCAAGGGATGGACTCCTATGTAATGACGAATATCAAGAATGGTATACTTTGAAACTTTACTGTGGCAAAACTTAACGTAGTAAAAGTACTTCAACTTACCGAAAACAAAATCGAAAATTGCACAAATCAAAATTTTAACCAACCAGAAAGGAAAAGAAAATCCCTAAAAGAAAATTAACAGTATTTTTCGCAAAGTTTTCATTCAGAAATATCAGCAAATCAGCAAAGCACTCGCCTTCTTATGTTAACACAGTGTACATTTATTGAAGCCATTCGCGTCAACCGGCTCTCAAGGAAAGAATTGACAAAACAAAAAAACCTACCAGTTTTAAATAGAATTAAAAAAAAGAACCAAATCAGGGAGCTACGAGCAGTTTTATATATTTGAGTACACTAACGCAGCTTGGTTGGGCTTCCTGTGATTTCCGGTTCAGCGAGTTCTTCACTGAAACGGAAGTTGATCCCTTGCTTTATTCACATGTGGATAAAACTCGCTTCAGCTGAACTTGCAATATAAACATAATATCGAAGTACTTGGTTAAATGAGTTGCTGATCTGCCGAACAGATATCTTTTAAGCTGCTTCAAGGTAAGTTTTGAGCTATAAGTAAGTAAGCGTCATTGAAAATGCAACGCAAGACACAAAACCTTATTTGAAAAAAATGATCTTCATTTAAAAAAATCAAATATTATATACTTTTAAAGTCATTAAATCTTTCATATAATTGTTATATATTTTCACGATGTTCTTTCATACGAGCTGTAGTATCATTTAATGTTAATAACGTAACGTAGTTTTTTTACTGAAAAAGACGCTTCATTAATCGCATAAATTATTTTATATTAGTAAAACAACTTGTGCATATATTTGATATATTTAAGTCATAACAAATAGTCTGTATTTGATCAAACGTCTTTCAAATTATTGCTAAAACGCAATGCAAGAAACTAAAACGCTGCTTAAATTATGGAAATGATTAATATTTATACATTATTAAATGTGCAAATCAAAATCAATTGAAATTCAAGAATTGCTATATTTAACCAAGAGATTACTTAGAATAGCTAAAAAAAGAACAACAAAACAACAACAATCATCTTATTTTTTTTGTGATTGCTTCATCGTTATGTCTACGAATTCAGGGTGTTGTCAAAGTTTACGTTAGAAACAAACCAAGTCTTATCGTACCACGTAAACAATTTATTATATTTATACATCTATATATCATTGTCTGTGAGAATGACGGAGATTACAAGAGAGTATGAGATAAGAGAGCGTAATCCCCGTATTTGGCTTTACACTCATCAGGGGATCTTTTATACTGAAGTTATTTCGGGGACGGAACGTGATTGGTCAGATTGCAGGAGGTGCGGTCGCAGTGTTAGACTGATTCCATAAGTTGATCCCAGTTCGCTCTCTGTTGAACGGTTTTTCGCTCACGGGCCCGACTTATCAAATTTACTATATAAAAGTGTGCAAATGAAACCCAGACAGATGGCGCGCCATTGTAAATTTCAATATGACGCAGTTAAATTACGACAAAATAAAATAAACTTACAAAATGTTTTATGCAATTTATTGGCTTAATTCAACAATAAAAATACAAATTATAAAATTATAAAGGGGTTAAAAGAGATAAATAATAACGACGTACTTTGGAAAATTTGCAAGGACATGTACAAATCAAAGTATCAACGGCGGCATCGGTTGTTACAAACTCACACATCATCATGCTCTCCAAATTAAATCCACACAAAATTCACTTAAATTACGGGAGAGGTTAAGAATTTATACTAGTATTGCTTTTTCACAATTAACGAACTATATTTAATTTAAACAGCAAACAGTTGTTTTATTGATCGTTACGCTGAATAACTTTTCGGCAAAATTGCGACATCGCAGTTGACTTAGAGCTCGACGGACGTCATTTTCCAGACATTTCAAGCTAGAACGTTACCTGTGATTGGTCAATGTTCTGTGAAGAATATAACAAGCGCTACAATTGGTCCATTCCCGTTTTTCAGAATGCGAATCAGTTTGACATAGTAAATTTAATAAGTCGGACACCGAGAGCGAAAAACCTTTCAGAAGAGAGCGAACTGGGATCGACTTATGGAATCAATCTACTCACTTCTTATCATTATTTGAAGCCCACAGTACCTTTCGGTCGTGAAAACTTCATCCGGAATCCGACAATATGTTTTGAAACAGGTATATACTCAAATCCGATACAACAGATTGGCATGATGGATTTTGGAAGTTTGTCCTTCGTCAGTCCTAGTTTACTCGTAGCAAGTTGGGACAGGAATCCGTTTTATTGTAAATAACCCTTATTGCAATATGACGTAACAGTTTGTTTAAGTGTGGGCAAGAATCGCCAAATCCTGAATAGGAAATTTGACAAAATAGCCCTGAAGTGTGATGACGTTTATCTTTACCCCCGTCTCTATACCATGATAGTTCACAGAATTCTTTCATTTTCAAATTTTTGATTCTCTCGAGAATAATGAAACAATAATCATAACTAGTGAACATAATCAATGCGAAAAGGATTCTGGTCTAGAAACGGAGGTAAAACATAATCACGACTTATTGTCTACCTGGAAAAATTTTGTTCTGAAATGGTCTAGTTTTTGGATAGAATATGACTGTGTTAGTTTCCATATATACATATAATTATGTACATATCCCATCATGCAATTGAACTGCATCAGAGCTAAATGACTTTTTTTCTCCCATTTGCAGACTAACAAACGTCTATACCACGAAATAGCATCACAATATCACGTGAGATCTATCTTTCTCCTGGTTGGATGATTACACTACCACTTAGTTGGTTCCTATGTTGAGCCCTGATTGGCAGACTGGTTTACTACGTGACTTTTCCCGATTGGTCTACTTCAAAATTACGTGATGGGTATTTTCTCACCTGAATGGCTTATAACTCTTATTCCAGCGTCGTTAATTGTCGTCATTGCTGTCGTCTGTTTGATTTGTTTTTGTACAAAAGCATGGCAATGTAATCGAACCAGATCCCAGTCTACCGCTCCACAGAACACTGACGGTCCAATCCATGACCCGGGAATATACAATGAATCGTTTACACCTAACCAAGCCGTGTTTACTATACCGGGTTCTGCTTTTATGCCGTATACTACAGGTAAGCCTGGATATCGGATTTTGTTTTGTTTGTTCGGTTCTGTCTGTCCTTGTTTTGTTTTTCTTTTGTTTTGTTGTTTTGTTTGATGGTGCTTTCATTTTGCTTTGGGTGTGTGTGTGTGTGAGGGGGGTTGGGGGGGGGGGGGCTTGCTTGCATTTTCCGTTTTTATTTGTTCTTGTTTCCATTACATCCGTGCCCTTTTCTTTTTTCTTTTCCTATTTTTTTTTCTTTTTCCTAATCCTTACTCGATTATGTTTCCACTCTTTTCTCTTTTCTCTCTTGCCTGTACCGACAACATTTCTTTAAATTGTAAAGTGTAAACTGGGCAATAAGCCAAGTGGATTTGGCCATAGTTAATAGAGTAAGATGGTTATGAAACTTATTGTTATATGTCTTTGTTTCCCTTTTGATCTTGAACGGGTCCTGACGGTGCACAATTTTTGACTAATTCCCATCCGAAATTGCAAAATAACTGATCTTAAGCATAATCTACTTGATTATAGTTAGGAATGTCCAAATATCTATCGGAAATCTTTAACTATTTAAGACTAGAAACCAAAAGAAAGATTTCAGACTGTTCAATCAGCCATAGTCAGCCAGGCTAAAACAATGCTAAAACAAAAGATTGTGCACTGTCACGCTTGAAAAACTTGTACAAAGACTTATAACAATAGGTTTTCTAACCATCTCCCTCTATTAACTATGATTTGGCTCATGCAAAAAGGGAGAAACATTTGTAGCTGTCCATTGCTGCTAGTTGCTGTTCCATACGTTGTTTTGTGTTTAAGAAGCCATAAATGAGGCCTAACGACTCACCTGCACAGTGGCGTATTCAGGATTATTGAGGGGGACTAATGGGAGTTTTCCAACAATTTCGTTATATTCTTTTTTGGATTCACATCAGCATATTCTAGTACGTCATTCATTGCAGTTCATTTATGAGAATAAAACCCCTCCCTGGATTCGCACCCGCATCATTTATGTTGCACCTTTGCTCTATTTACATTTTTTAAGTAAGTGTATTTTCAATCTGACGTTTTGCAGGTCTTCCAATAAACTACGTGATCTCAGCAGCACACATCATAACCATTACTTCCGAATCAGACAACGAGGACGACAACGTCAGTGCAACTACTTTAGAACGAGAACGGCGTTCTGTAGGACAACAGTTTGATAATGGTGTTACACTGTCAGCTAGCAGACTGCAATCGGGCCCGCCTCGATATGGCTCGCTGTATTTCTGTCCTCCGCCTGAATATGAACAGGCTCTTGAAATAACTGATATAGACGATGACGAAGTGACACACTATGTATAATGAAATATACCTAAATCGCGATGACGTTTTATCTCCGTCAGAATCCGTTTCACATTGCTTCTGTTCACTAATTTATAACTATTGTTCCTATATTCTCGAGGAAATAAAAAGAATTGAATTTGAAAGGATTTTAAAAACTATTATGGTATAGAGACGGGGGTAAAACGTCATTACATTTCAAGGCTATTACGTTCAACCGTTTTCGCCTTAGTAAATTAATTCCGTTAGCATTAGAATCTTAGGGACGGACCATTAGATACTTGAGGGGGGGAAGGGGCTGGCAAATACCAAAAAAATATCGAGCAAAGCCTTAAACGGAGAAAAAAAACCGTGCATGGGAGATGTGCCAATAAAAAATATTAGGGAGGAAAAAAATATCCTCCATAAAAAAAAATGCCTATCCCCCCCTCTCAAATATCTAATGGTCCGTCCCAAAGTATAGTTGTTTTTATTCTCATCAATCAACAAGTAACTTTTGCTTGGCTCCGCTTCGAAGTTTATACCCAACTTACTTGTTTTCTGTAGATCGAGCATGCCATTAGATAACCGTACAAGTAGAGTGGAGAAACCGTGAAACGAGGAGTAAAAATGTAGACAATCAAGAGTAATACTGAAATGTGACTCGCTAAATGTTTATTATTCTCGGATTTTTGTAAAAACAACTGTACTCTAAATCACAGGCAATATATACCGCTACTTCAGCTGACATAAGCGTTTGTTATTCATGTGCCAACCAGACTGATTGATTGGCTGTTATTTGGTTAGTAAACATCAAGTATCGCTATTAAGTAACTACGACAATATTTCCCTCGCCTTCACTTTTGAGATTACACTTGTCTTTGCTCGGTAAGTAATGCATACAATATGAGCGGGAAATTTGTATGACAGGTAAAGCATCGCTATCCAAGCGAGCATCAAAATTTTTTGAAGTAGGTTCTTTCTATACCTTCCGGAGCACAGAATGCGTCATAATATGATCGATGAGAATTTGTTTTTATCAACATTTTACATAGATTGATAATTAGCTTTATTTCAAATATATTAGTTAAGGAGTTGTGTAGTTGCCTAATTCTGTCGCACTTGACTATCAGGTTATTGTAAAGCCCTATTGATTGATTATGTCATGGAGCGCTGGAATCTCAAATATTGTCATGTTTTATACTTTGGGGGCCGGTTACACGAAGCCTGGTTAGCAGATAACTTCTTAATACATGCCCCTGCAGAGCCCAAGCTGTAGCAAGCTAGCGAGTCTTTTGTTTTGTATATATCAATTTATATACCCAATGAATAAATTCGATATTAATTTGTAAAAGTGTATGCTACAATGTTACTGCAATCGAGTGCATCAACTAAAAACAATGGCCAAACATTTTTTTTATAACATGAAATGTTATAAGACATGCATCTTGATGACTCATCAATGAACCATAGTTAATAGAGTGAATGGTTTGGAAACTCTTTTGTTATATGTTATTGTACACTTTTCTCAAGCATGACCATGCACAATCTTTTGTTTCACCATTGTTTCAGCCTTGTTGGATAAGGTTGAGTGAACAGATCAAAACTGTTCTTTTGGCTGCTCGCTCCAAATGCCTAATAATTGATACAAGAAAATTAAATAAATCTTACCATGATATCATAGACAAAGTTTATGTCTACTTATTTCACAATTTGCAATAAGCACAAATAAAAACCTGTGCAGGGTCATGTCCGGTTCAACCTCAAAACCGAACAAAGACATAAAAAATAAGGCTTCCTAACCATTCATTCTATTGACTATGAATGAACTAAAACTCTACAAGACTGGTGATATATTTAGCTTCTTTCAATTTTTGTTGGTATTTAGAGCTGGTTTTGTCTATATTATCTAAAAACAATATTTGTTGCATTGTTACATTTTATTGTGTTACTATTTTCAGTCAGATATTGCATTGTCTTTGACTTGATAAAAGCAAGTCGATGAACGTGATTTACCCTTTCGTATAGTCAAGAGCTGATCATTTTTGTGATTAATTTCTTTTTGTGTGTCATTGCATGATTTGCTTGGTTATTATACCTTCTGGTGAAATCAGATAGAAGCCTAACCACCACTGGGTTGTAGAAGAAGACGATGAACTGCATCTGTGTTCTGTATTAAAGGTAGCATACTTCCCAAAACTGTCACAATAGTCTGTCCCTCTGGTGACGCTTCCTTTAAGAAAATTTATATCGCATCTGCGATGGAAACCCGCATTGCTGTCGACAAATATATGAGTTTCCAAATCCTGTCTCATATGCGTGGTACAATTTGAACAGCTCTCTCCTCTAACGTTCACGTATTCAACACGAAAGCACCCGTGTCCTCCCATGTACGTAGTTACATCAATATCACTTAATCGGCCTCTGATGTAGTCAGTCTTGTTCAAACCATCCTTTTCATAATTACAAGTAGCTCTCCAGTGAGTGGAGTTATTTTTGATGTATTGCATGGCAGAGAGCGATAGACGGTAGTCGATCCAGTTGAACTTAGTTTCGTTGACTGGAAAGTTGATGGGAAAGTACTTTGGTAAGTATTTGTCTTTGTTTGACAGAGCAAACGACTCAACAAGAGTCCACACCATTCCAGGCTCGGACGTCATATCGCAGTAAAAGTTGATGTGATTTCCATTTGCTGTCAATATCGGGTAAATACCTGGCGAGGTTTTAGATTTATATCCAAGACAGTACATTGGAAACTCACATACTCGTCCATCGTAACCAGGTTTGCATTTGCATTCAAACTTGCGCGTGACGTTGTCACACAACTCGATGCACGTTCCTCCATTTTGGCAAGGGTTGGAACGGCAACAACCGTTGTAACAGAAACATTTATCAGAACGCTGAAACATTGCATAACGCTTAGGATGAGGGAATATAGTAATGACAACAGTTCGGGGTGCGCAGGGAAAGTAATGACCTTAATAAGTCGACGGGAAATTTATGGTTGGAAATGAGAGTTCAGGACCTTGGGTCTTTGGGTCATTTACAAAACATACTGATGAGCAATCCAATTTTCAAGGGAGCCCAGCCCCTTCCCCCTACATGCCCATTTTTCTGCAAATTTCGTCAGATAGGTTTTGTTAATTATTCATTTTTAAAATTGCGTCATTGATTTCTTGGAATCAAATTGTTATTAAATTAAGGATGTCCAACAAGAAGTTCAATCTTGTGACTCTTGCTATCGACATTAAATACAACTCACCATGTTACTAGAATGCACGCACTAAAAGTGTACAACATAAATACCACTAAATAGTGCTATTTTATGCTAATTCTATTGTTTTCTTTTGTTTAATTAGTGATATTTACCACTCATTAGTGACAATTGTTGGACACATTTAGCATAACAATGAGTATCACACAATCTTTTGCTGTGTATAAACTAGCGCGATTCTTCTCGTGGTACGACTTTGTTCCAAATAAAACTCCAGAGCCCATCCTCAATACCACCACCCAGCTTAATCTACCAATGATACGGTACCTGCACTGAACAAGTGAACCGCTGTCCATACATTCTCGTGAACAACAACCTTTGCTCACACTCCATATTTCTGTGTATTGTAGATATCAAAAATGAATGCTGTTAGCGCGGGAGCCCTGTGTTTTTTTAAATTATGGACTTTTTTTACGAAACCGATGCTGCAAAGTTGATTAAATGTGACGGACATTTTGAGTTTTTGGATTCTCTACAATATCTGGCAGTTTTCTCTGACTTTAAGTCCTAAACGCTAAGAAAAACGGCATAAAAGAGTTCAAGTTTACTTCCAATTAAGTTAAGATTTACCAAATATGGTTAAACAAGATGGCCGACCGACAGCAATTTCCCTATAGCAATTCACTGATACTGGTAGTAAGAATATGTGACCATAACACTTGTTATTCATGAGCCACAATGAAACAATTCGACCATTTTACCATATGTGAAACGCATTAGAATGCAACAGAAACTTAGCTACATAAAAATCGTGTCATCACCATCAACATCATCATGATCATAATTGTAAACAGCAGTAGTACCTTGTTTCTAAACTCCTGCTTCAACTCCAAGTACACGTATCCAGTGACTGGCTTATAACTACCAGGAGCTGTGTGTCTGTTCTCGTCAACTAGTTCGCATCGATTACCACTGACTTGACTTGATACACATCTACAATCTTGGACACAAGCAGAGAAACACTTGTGGAGTGAATCAGTGCTAAAATTCCTGTAGGAATATGCAAGGATTGCGTGATCTTTGACGTGACTTTTGACATCAATTCTGCCAATATAGCTGACAACAGGACAGGTGTCTTGAGAACTCGTGACAAGTGACGTCTTTAAAATACACAGGATGACCATAAAGCAAATAAAAGCCATCTTAGCTTGTTTCAACCTAATTTAACAGATAAACAACGGCGCGTTTCAGTCGGTTCAACGTTTCCTTTTTTGTTGCCATATTAAGAAAACATGATTATTAACTACGCAACAGCAATATAGCACTTTTAAAAGATCATATCATATCACATTTAGATTCTAATTTTATCTCTTTGGACGGTTGGGGAAAACTTCCTCGCAAAACCGGTTTAGACGATCTAAACCTATTTTGATTCGTAAAATGTCAAACCACAGGTAAAAAAAATGAAATGAAATCAATCTACTATCCGATAACTAAAAAGTCAATAATTTTGCCCATATTCATAATAAATTCAACACAAATCCGTAGCTTGGACTACCTGTGGTTTTCTTTGAATGCAAGTGAATAGCAAGTTAAGCTAAAGTTAGGGTATTCCAGTACCAATAAAGAAAATAAAACATTCCGACAGTAAAGAATGAAGTAAAAATTGTAAATTTGCTTCTAAAACACTACAAATGAAAATATTACAAATCTTTCAAAACTGAATATATTAAATATCTATGATCAGTTTGCAAAAATTCATTATTTTGTGTTTGAATATAATACACTAGTAATGTTTCAAATTCTAGTGGTTCACAAACAATATGTTCCCCTTGGCCTGGACTCTCCGTCGTCTGACAACGTACGACTGACTATCTGAAGAAGACTATAGTTTCAAGCAAAAAGTTAGTAACTTTTTTCCCCGTTAAAACATTACTATTGTATTTTATAAGAAACATAACTACTCGATCACAAATCTTCGATCAATTACATTAGACTTGAACGAAAAAGAGGTTATAAATTTAACAAATAAATTATGACATGCTTTTTTTTTAAAAAGTTCAGGCGTCATTATAACTTGATTATATAATAAGATAATTAACATTTTCGTAATTTTTAAAGGTTCTTATAAAATAAAACGTATAGTTAGACAAATATTTGGCATTTAGACCAAAAGCTACCATTTGATAATAATAATAATGAAAGATTTGTATAGCGCTTATACAAGTCAGCTCTAAGCGCCGTAAAATAAAAATCGTAAAAAATAATGTTATATTGATATCGTAGCATACAGTTAAAAGCAAATCGAAAGTACTCTGACCTGTTCTAAATCCTTCTAACAAAACTTCTCAGCTCATTCTTGCTGCTTCTATTCACCAATTTTATTGTAGCACTTCGCGCCATCTTGTTTTTATTTTACTTTGTCTCTCCTAAAACGTCAATATATTTTAGGTTGGAGAGAGAGAGAGGGGGGGGGGGGGGGGGGGGAGCTTAAAATCAACCGATTACATAACGTGCTTAAACAAGCGCCACAGCGTGACGTTCATTGTCAACCCAGAAAATATCAAACAACAATGCAGTGTTTTTAAACATTGGCTATCGATACAAGAGGTTTAGATGTATGTTGATAACTGCGTGTTTCAATGGCTACGTATGTCATGTTAAATAATCAATGTGTTTCTTTATTGTGCTGTGAATGGTAGCAAAGGTGTCGAATTAATGAATTCAAACAGTGAGTCAAAACATAATATTCACTCGATTAAATAGCATAAAGTGGTTTTGAGGTATCAAAATTAAATGCGCGCGATACCCAACGCTGTACTTTGACGTGCGCGCACAAAAACTTTGTGGAATAAAATTCAAAAGCGCGCGCAATATGTTTGACGCAACAATACAACACCATACAACAGCACTTGAAAAAAGACTGGACGGAAAACCATGTCCACTTTGCTGGCTTAAGATAATTGGATTTGTAGTTCCATAAACAACAAAAATGTTAACCGAAAAAGAACAGAAATGATAGAGGAACAAATTGGTTGCATGATTTGATTGGAGAAACGTTTTCTCGAATCATCGAGCAAAAAAACTTTTCAACAAACGTGAATGCGAAAAGTCAAGCAAAACAGTAAGATGTTTTCCACGTGCAACAATTAACGTTTGATTTACAGCAATCATCATTTTAATTTACCCAACAAAATATTCTTCAACTCTTCAAACGAGTAGTTTACTGAATGAAAGTATTATCAAGTTGTTACCAAGAAATCAGCGAGCTTTATTTTTCATCATGAATGTTCAAAAACAAGTACACAAGTCGAAATCAACAGCGAAACGGCAAAACAGACCTTTTTCGCCAAGTGGAAAGTCCTCTTCAAAGACTAGAGCAAAACATAAAAGAACTACACAAACTCGTTACAGAGATTTAACATTTGAAGAGTTGATCGGTGAATGTGTAGATTTTGAAACAACAAGAAGACAAAGTAATTGTTCCAAACGATCTTCTAAAGCAACTTCTCGTGGAATGATAAGTCAGTGTTCAGAAACTGAACTTGACAAAGAAGATTTACAATCTGTTCTTGAAGAAAGGAAACATTTTCAAACAGTTTTTCCCATTAGCGACGTGATTCCTGGAGAAATCAATAACGTCGAATTCTACTCGAAGACTAAAAGTCTTAACAAGAATAAACATCGATGCAATTCTGCCAATTCTAAATCTGCAAAGTATACAACTGGAAACAGAGAACACTTGGCATCTAAGTCACCCAAAGGAGTTTGCATTTCTGAAAAATCTCAATTATCTCCCGTGGTAGAAAGTTCTCGAATAAACAATGCCGCATCTTCATCGGGAATACAGAAAGCTAAATTTACATCCGGGATACATAATGCTAAATCTTCATCCGGGATACACAATGCAAAGTCATTATCCGGGATACACAATGCTAAAACTTCATCCGGGATACACAATGCTAGATCTTCATCCGGGATACACAATGCTAAATCTTCATCCGGGATACACAATGCTAGATCTTCATCCGGGATACACAATGCTAGATCTTCATCCGGGATACACAATGCAAAGTCATCACACGGGAATCACAATACAAACTTGTACCCCGAGAAACATTGTGTAAAATCGTCATCCGGGATACATAATGCTAGATCTTCATCCGGGATACACAATGCTAGATCTGTATCCGGGATACACAATGCTAAAACTTCATCCGGGATACACAATGCTAGATCTGTATCCGGGATACACAATGCTAAAACTTCATCCGGGATACACAATGGAAAGTCATTATCCGGGATACACAATGCTAAATCTTCATCCGGGATACACAATGCAAAGTCATCATCCGGGAATCACAATACAAACTTGTACTCCGAGAAACATTGTGTAAAATCGTCATCCGGGATACACAGTGTAAATTCTTGTTCCGTGATTCACAATGATAAATCTTCATCCGGGATACCAGCAAAAATACAGAAGACAAAACCGCCATCTTCAAAGTCAAGACACATACAACAGGTCAATACAAACCTTTTGAAAAAGGCGGATAAGTATATTCAAGAGCTCGACATGGCTGTGACTAAAGCACGATCTAAAATCAGGAAAAGTAAATCAGCCAATACAATACACAATGATCACTCAAGTTTGGAACATGAGAGAGAGCCTCGACCAAAATCAGAGGCTAAAATTCTTGGAGAGAATTTCTGGCTGCCTAGACAGACTCTCAATGACCTACTGCAGGAACACAGCGTTATCAGAGACGTGAAGACCAGACTTGATGATGGAGATACGAACTCGCTGAGACGATATGCATTGTATAGGAGCATGGTGAAGAGGTATGGTGATAACAATGATTCCAGATGATGATGGTGATAACGATGGTGGTATGATGGCTATGGTGGTGATGATAGTGATGATGATGGTGATGATGGCTATGGTGGTGATGAGGGTGTCTCCCATGGCAACCAACATTTATTCATCGCTACCACCGCACGCTTCACTGAGTTTTTCATATGGCGGCAACGAAGGCTTCCATATTTTATTGCAATTTTTGCGATTTACTACACTTTCTTTACAGTTTTGGATGAAACATGTCTCGAAACTATTAAAGCACATACTGGTAATGACGTATTTAATGTTTTTTGTTTGGATAACACATAAAACGTTGCTAAAAGTAATTTCTTTTGCCTAAATATTGATGGCGGGCGTCGATCTGACGACAAATTTTTCATTATATTGCATGTTAATTTTTTGCAGTTCTTTGACTCAAAAATAATACAAAGCAAATAATACAACAGCGTCAATAAGAATAAATCTAAAATTACTATGGGAAGGAAATGTCGATAAAGAAATGAGTGAGGTAAACATGTTAAGTGGGCTGAAAATGAACTAACCGCAAATAAAAGGATTGATGAGACGTACGAGACCATGTCAGTAGGTAAAATATACATCAAATGAAAGCTTAGGAAATGCTTTATAAAACCTCCTATTTAGAAGTATATCTGTTTAGTTTGTGTTAGAGAAAA
This sequence comes from Diadumene lineata, assembly GCA_918843875.1. NCBI lineage: Eukaryota > Metazoa > Cnidaria > Anthozoa > Actiniaria > Diadumenidae > Diadumene > Diadumene lineata. The sequence continues at coordinate 2,223,301 of OU974083.1, read as the reverse complement.
TAAAGTATTTCTGAAGACATTTTGCGCGTCCCGAACAAAAACGTTTGATCCCGAGAAGGTCCCGCGAAAGTAATACAGACTAAAAATCACAAGAAATAGTTTGAATCGGAAAAAAATGCACTCTACTAACACTAGAATATACAAAACAGACACAATCACAATAAATTAAAGCACAATAGCTTTCTTGACCTCATTTTTGAGTTTTTTTGTAAAGGTAAAGCTGAGCGACGATGGCGACTACCCCGGGGGGTGGGGGGGTACTACCCTATATCGACTATACGGTGATGACTCGCTGAACAGGGTATGGTTTTTCGACCTTGGTGTCATGAACAGGGTATCGAATTCTACTCTATTTTTTAGTTAATCCAAACTGCCTGTCATACTCAGGGCCCAAAAAATGAGAGAAATTATTTTGCATTCAGGAAATCGGCAGGAATAAGATCGTTGACTTAAAAAAAAAGATAAGATCAGCACGTGTGTCTGAATTGATATATTTATAAAAATCATATAATGTTTGTAAACAATTGTAATTTGTCATAAACAGGGTATGGAAGTTAGGTATTTTTTGTCATAAACAAGGTAACCCGTACAAGATCCCAGCGGAACACCCCTACCCAGATCTGAAGAGGCGACTACACGATAATTTACTAGAAGCCAGTCAAGCGTAGCGTTGATTTGTTGGTGGTAGTGATGAGTCTGGAGAGCGGCTCATTTGCATACAATAGAGTCACCATCTCCCTCCTGGCATGGATAAGGACGATAAACTGGAGGTTCCGTCTCGCCACACTACACATTAACCATTAACGGGGGGACGTAAAAGAACGACTGATCGAGGACGCAGGTCACGACCATCCTCGGTGATAGGCCTACACTAATACATACTAACTACTAATAAACCGCAGGCTTGTAAAGCGGATTATCCAATATAAATATTAGAGATTGTGAGCGCATTGAGACATGAAAAGCGCCATACAAGTACCACATGGCAATGACGACACTTTTGATATTAGGTGAGTCAAACATGTTTCGGCAGTTTGGACTGCCATTTGAAGTGATGTAAAATAAGTCAGATAACAAAATTTTATAGCAAATGTATTCTCTCTTTACTTAAAGTGTCGTTATTGCCTTAAAATCTTTGATTCATTTATTGTTATTATGAATTAATTTATAGAGAAAACGCAGGAAAATCATGAAATAAAAACAAACTAAATACCACCAAATAGTAGGGGAAATGTAACGTTTAGTGTACTGAACAAGAACATTACTATTTCTTTTGTTTGGTTATTTAGTGTGCTATGGTTCAGTGCTCGTGACAAATAGTTACTAAACAGCCACTATTTGTTAGTATTTAGTGTTTTTTTACTTTATGGTTTTCTTCAGTTTGCTCCAATGGCAGTATCATTTTTTTCAGTTCTAGAATGTCCGATTTCCTCTCCAACAAAATACGAAAGACAGACCCATGGCCCAAATACACAACAACAGAGGACGACTACTTCTCCCGCAACAGACAATCAATGACTGACTACGAGAAAGATCTGCCAAAAATAACTGTCTCACGTAGGAAACTAATCGAGCCTAAGCGTGAAGATGAACCAGAGCCAGATATACCTCCAGAGAAATGGGACCTAATGGGGACGACTGTAAGTTGTTTTGACCTTACAATCAACCATTTTGACTTACTCCGCTCCCCCCAAGGCAACTTTCCAATCTTCTTTATTTCTGCATGGTCAATTGACCTGAGGAGGGGGGGGGGGGGACATGAACAAAAACAATATTCACTTTGACTTTTCATCAATGAAATGAGTTTTACAGAGTTGTAGAGGTGATGTTTTTAGAAAATTGCCTTAATTTAGAAAAACAAATTACCGAAAGATCATAGTCTAAATGATCAAAAATCCAAATTCAACATATTTTTTATACTTTTGTCTGCTCTGTAAAAGAGAACTACAAACTTTTCTTAAATTCCCTGGTAATTTGCTCACGGACTGTTTAAATAACTACAGTGTCGGACCCTCAATATACCGAAATTATCTTTAGATGGAACAACTATTTTGGTCCAGAATTTAACATGATTTCCTTATCTCTTGTCAAATTCATCATCATCACATCTTTCTACTTTAAATTTTTTCAGCTACCTAAACGTGTTTACATCCGGGAAACCATCAATGGTTGCGTCATCGACGAAATAGTCGACATCAAAGACGAGAAGGACTGGGAAATACTGACGTACATGAGCCCATTACGTCAGGTTGATGTCACACATCATAATGGCCGAGTAACACGTGACCTCTCATTTGCTGATATAAAAGATTTTGCAGTTTACACATACGCTAGTCCGTGGAGAATTAGGTCATAATGACATCATAGCTACGTCATAGTTACATCATGATGAATATATTAATATATTAATTGAAATATTTCATACCCAAGTGGAAGATGTGTCATATAGCTTTCAGTAAAAAAAATTGTTTTCATTCAAAATAAAAAGCCATACAATATCATTAAAAATGGTTATCACTATTGGCAATGTACACATTGATCCGTACTGGTGCATGTCATTGACTCTAAAATAAGGTTGCGTCCACTCTAACCCGGAAAAAGTTGAAAACGCAACTTTATTTATCCGGTTAGGCCTTCTGTCCACACTAAAATGCATAAAATCCGCAACAGTTTTTATTGTTAAGCGACCATTTTTTGTCACGGTATCGGAACAAAAGTTGCGTTTTCAAATTTATCCGTCATAGTGTGGCCATGGTCTTAATCTCACAAGATCATAATCTCACAAGATTATTATTTCGAACTAGTTATGAAAAGTTGCTTGAGAAAGAATTGAATTGCAACCCTAACCATTAATGCCTTGACCAGACCAACTTTGATTGCAACGAGATCCCAAGTTCAAACAAGTGAGTCTAACTAGCTGATGTTACGATCTTGGTTTAGTGTTCGTGTTTACAAGGACTTGCAGAACAATGCCTTGCAGAGATTAATTTTTTTCTAGTTTTTATTTTCCTTTTTGTTTTGTTTTGTTTTCTTCTCTTTTCTTTTCATTTCCTTTCTTTCAATTTCGATTATTTTCTTTAATTTCTTTTAGTTTACACATATTGGCTTTGTGTTTGAGATAAAATTTGAGCACGCTACATTATTAGCCAATTATTTAATAGATAATCATTGAGGCACACAGCATTCGTGGGTATAATGCAGGCAGCCGAGGGCTGTTCTTATCGTTGTCTTATTCGTTTTCTTTATATTGACTGCTAGGGAACTCGCTGCATTATCAAAAATAATGATTTTAGCTAGAAGCATTATTTTTGATAATGCAGTTTGCTGTTTGTTGAAGTGTAACCTATGCATTCGTTGGGATAATACTGAGTAAAAAGAATGGGTTGTGATGAGAACAATGATTATTAGTTGATAATGTGCCAGTATATATTGCTCAATGTGCATGTAAATAAATAAATAGACAGTCAGACAGACAGACAGACAGACAGACAGACAGACAGACAGACAGACAGACAGATAGATAGATAGAGATGGTTATAGCCAGTTTAAATCATCTGTAAACATAAAAATACTACCAAAACGTTCAGATACCCTTTAAATTATTTATTTTCTTTGTAATGCACTTACAATCTCCCATCTCAAGAGTTAGTTAAAACATTATTTTTCATGTACTTATATCAGTAAATTAATTTAATAGAATGCTGCCAGATTGACTAGCTCTAAATATAGCTTTAACGCTTCTTGCCTGCCAAAGAGAAAAATAAGAAATTAATATTAATCCCTTCTCCCCACTCCCTTCTCCCCACTCCCTCCTCCCTCCTCCCTCCTCCCTCCTCCCTCCTCCCTCCTCCCTCCTCCCTCCTCCCTCCTCCCTCCTCCCTCCTCCCTCCTCCCTCCTCCCTCCTCCCTCCTCCCTCCTCCCTCCTCCCTCCTCCCTCCTCCCTCCTCCCTCCTCCCTCCTCCCTCCTCCCTCCTCCCTCCTCCCTCCTCCCTCCTCCCTCCTCCCTCCTCCTACCTTGACACGCATGATCCAATATCACATCCAACTTCTCTGACAGACTGTCAAAGTTGTCCACATGAATGGCATAGCGCTGGTCGAAATATGTTATCAGCTTCAACTCAGCCATGTCGACCTCATTTCCTATACCGACTGCAATAATATGGACATTTTTTCTCTGAAAAATGAATAAAATGATCATAGTCATGTGTATAGAAACGCTCATTCAAAACGCGATGACTCTCCTTTAGATGATGATAAAAATACCATGATCATTGACAGAGTGATCTTTACAGCTGAATACGGTTATTCTAATCATCCGCCACATATAGTCGTTTTTGGATCCGTAGGAAACGGGAAACGGTGAGGCTACGATACCGCTACAATACGGTAGATAATTCGAATGTTTTGCAGAGAAACTACAGCCATGATACCATGCAGTACTGTCAGTATCATACGAAAACGACTCTATCGTAGCCGTATCGTTCCCTACTTATACGAAAACGACTCTATCGTAGCCGTATCGTTCCCTACTTATACGAAAACGACTCTATCGTAGCCGTATCGTTCCCTACTTATACGAAAACGACTCTATCGTAGCCGTATCGTTCCCTACTTATACGAAAACGACTCTATCGTAGCCGTATCGTTTCCTACTTATACGAAAACGACTCTATCGTAGCCGTATCGTTTCCTACTTATACGAAAACGACTCTATCGTAGCCGTATCGTTTCCTACTTATACGAAAACGACTCTATCGTAGCCGTATCGTTTCCTACTTATACGAAAACGACTCTATCGTAGCCGTATCGTTCCCTACTTATACGAAAACGACTCTATCGTAGCCGTATCGTTCCCTACTTATACGAAAACGACTCTATCGTAGCCGTATCGTTCCCTACTTATACGAAAACGACTCTATCGTAGCCGTATCGTTTCCTACTTATACGAAAACGACTCTACCGTAGCCGTATCGTTCCCTACTTATACGAAAACGACTCTATCGTAGCCGTATCGTTCCCTACTTATACGAAAACGACTCTATCGTAGCCGTATCGTTTCCTACTTATACGAAAACGACTCTATCGTAGCCGTATCGTTCCCTACTTATACGAAAACGACTCTATCGTAGCCGTATCGTTTCCTACTTATACGAAAACGACTCTATCGTAGCCGTATCGTTCCCTACTTATACGAAAACGACTCTATCGTAGCCGTATCGTTCCCTACTTATACGAAAACGACTCTATCGTAGCCGTATCGTTCCCTACTTATACGAAAACGACTCTATCGTAGCCGTATCGTTTCCTACTTATACGAAAACGACTCTATCGTAGCCGTATCGTTCCCTACTTATACGAAAACGACTCTATCGTAGCCGTATCGTTCCCTACTTATACGAAAACGACTCTATCGTAGCCGTATCGTTCCCTACTTATACGAAAACGACTCTATCGTAGCCGTATCGTTTCCTACTTATACGAAAACGACTCTATCGTAGCCGTATCGTTCCCTACTTATACGAAAACGACTCTATCGTAGCCGTATCGTTCCCTACTTATACGAAAACGACTCTATCGTAGCCGTATCGTTCCCTACTTATACGAAAACGACTCTATCGTAGCCGTATCGTTTCCTACTTATACGAAAACGACTCTATCGTAGCCGTATCGTTTCCTACTTATACGAAAACGACTCTATCGTAGCCGTATCGTTTCCTACTTATACGAAAACGACTCTATCGTAGCCGTATCGTTCCCTACTTATACGAAAACGACTCTATCGTAGCCGTATCGTTCCCTACTTATACGAAAACGACTCTATCGTAGCCGTATCGTTTCCTACTTATACGAAAACGACTCTATCGTAGCCGTATCGTTCCCTACTTATACGAAAACGACTCTATCGTAGCCGTATCGTTTCCTACTTATACGAAAACGACTCTATCGTAGCCGTATCGTTTCCTACTTATACGAAAACGACTCTATCGTAGCCGTATCGTTTCCTACTTATACGAAAACGACTCTATCGTAGCCGTATCGTTTCCTACTTATACGAAAACGACTCTATCGTAGCCGTATCGTTTCCTACTTATACGAAAACGACTCTATCGCAGCCGTATCGTTCCCTACTTATACGAAAACGACTCTATCGTAGCCGTATCGTTTCCTACTTATACGAAAACGACTCTATCGTAGCCGTATCGTTCCCTACTTATACGAAAACGACTCTATCGTAGCCGTATCGTTCCCTACTTATACGAAAACGACTCTATCGTAGCCGTATCGTTCCCTACTTATACGAAAACGACTCTATCGTAGCCGTATCGTTTCCTACTTATACGAAAACGACTCTATCGTAGCCGTATCGTTCCCTACTTATACGAAAACGACTCTATCGTAGCCGTATCGTTCCCTACTTATACGAAAACGACTCTATCGTAGCCGTATCGTTCCCTACTTATACGAAAACGACTCTATCGTAGCCGTATCGTTTCCTACTTATACGAAAACGACTCTATCGTAGCCGTATCGTTTCCTACTTATACGAAAACGACTCTATCGTAGCCGTATCGTTCCCTACTTATACGAAAACGACTCTATCGTAGCCGTATCGTTTCCTACTTATACGAAAACGACTCTATCGTAGCCGTATCGTTCCCTACTTATACGAAAACGACTCTATCGTAGCCGTATCGTTTCCTACTTATACGAAAACGACTCTATCGTAGCCGTATCGTTTCCTACTTATACGAAAACGACTCTATCGTAGCCGTATCGTTTCCTACTTATACGAAAACGACTCTATCGTAGCCGTATCGTTCCCTACTTATACGAAAACGACTCTATCGTAGCCGTATCGTTTCCTACTTATACGAAAACGACTCTATCGTAGCCGTATCGTTCCCTACTTATACGAAAACGACTCTATCGTAGCCGTATCGTTTCCTACTTATACGAAAACGACTCTATCGTAGCCGTATCGTTTCCTACTTATACGAAAACGACTCTATCGTAGCCGTATCGTTTCCTACTTATACGAAAACGACTCTAATAGTACAACTGATGTCGGAGGTAAGAAATGCTGATAATGCTGATAATGGTGACAATGGTGATGATGGTGATGAATATTATGGTGATGTCGACGATGGCTAGGATGGTCATGATGATGATGATACTAATAGTGATGATGGTACTGATGTTGATGGTGAAGATAGTAATGTTAATGATGGTGATGATAATGGTGTTGATGGTAATGATAATGGTGTTGATGGTGATGTTATTGGTGTTGATGGTAATGATAATAGTGTTGATGGTGATGATAATGGTGTTGATTGTAATGATAATGGTGTTGATGGTGATGACTATATTTCAGGTAATGGGTATAAACACTACGTTGTCCTGATAGTAATCAAATGTTAATGATACGAACTAATACTGATTATTTTCTCACATGTAAAGGAGCCAAAACTTCCAACCATGGTTTACTTTTAGAATTTGTCCTGCCGTCAGTGAACACTATCAGTACGTTAGGTTTATCAGGCCTGTCCCCCCCTGACGTAGTGAACAACTCATTGGATGCCATTTCTAAAGCTCTGTCGGTATACGTATTGCCTCCATCAAAACTAGTAAACATAAAGAAAAGAAAATGATCTTGGTTGTAGGGGGTTTGGGATAGATGGACGGATGGACGGATGGACGGATCGATCTAATGCGACTGAGGCATCACTTCTGTGTGTTGTATTGTTTAATTTTCCTTTCTATTTCTAACATAGTAAATCAAATCTACTCACGTTATGTCATCCATTCTCTTGGCCAGAGCCTCATAACTGTAATAACGGTCGTCCGACATCTTAAACTCCAAGTGAGCATTCGTACTGTACTTAATAACACCAAAGTGAGTTCCTTCACGTGATACAGAAAAGTGTTTCATTAAGGTTTTGATGAAATTGATGCCAGCCTTGAAGTTTGGCGCTGTTTCGCTGCTTGATTCGTCTATTATGATCCCAACGTCTAGTGCCTTTATACATGCTGAAAGAACATACAATTCGATCATGTTTTTGAAATCCTGGAAGATTGTTAAGACTTAAAAGCGATTGTCCCCTTACTCGTTAAAAACTATTATCGATTGTCTGTTTAAACAATATAATTAGCATAAATGTAGAGGTAAAAACTAGTAAAAATACTAGGTATCACTCCGACGAAGGACTAACGTCCGAAACGTCAGTTACTACCATTCAACAGTGCCCAACTTATTTTTTGAATTTACAACTAATTTGCATAAAGTTATCTGGTGTCATGAAAACTAGTTTGTACAGACACCCCAACCAGATAGAAAGTTGGCTATACCGCTTATAAGGTTAAACAAGGCTTCAAAGCCTGGTTTTCACTACCGACAGCCCTTATTCTTTCTCGAGGTGACGTAATCCCATAATCCCCAACGGTCAATTGCAAAAAAGGAAACCCATCCAGGAAACTAGAAAGGAAAACGCTAAAAAGAGACGCCTGCGGAGGAGGCTATACCGACACAAGCGCAAGCGTATACGTAAGCACAAGTAAAAGATAAGAAGAAAAATGGCAAAAGCAAGAGCAAGCACAAGGATCAAAATGTTTCCATTCTTGTGCATGCACTTGTGTTGGCAAAGATTCTTAATATTTTTTCCTTGTGCCTGCGTCTGCGCTTGCGTTTGCATCGCTATATTTTGAAAACCAGGCTTCTAAACACTAATTGCCGGAATCGTTCCTTTAAAGCCTTGTTTTCCATATAGTCGCAAACGATCGAGAACGGTCGAGAGAACCAAAGGTTTGTTGTTGTTTTGAACGATTTCGATCGCGATCATATATGGAACCAAAACAGTCGTAGGATCGAAAAACACTGGTTTCACTTAATCGACTGTTCTCGGTCGTACTCGATTATATGAAACCATTATTAGGAATGAATACTTGACATCGGAATTGATATGTATGCACCTATTTCAAAATACGGTGTCGGAGTAAATCCGGATGTCGATTGTTTGAGGATGGCAATATTGGCCGAAAGATTGCCGAAAAACACCAATAAAAGTGAGAAAACACAAACAATTTTCTTAATAAAGTCACCACCTTGAGAAACCATCTATTTGATGCTATTAATACGCGAATTGCATGATGACGTATAATATTACCGATACCAGAATGCTTTGCCGAGTTTTTTTTGTATCGCAATTAATGCAAATTGTTTTACTAATAAAAAATTTGAACATGAATGAGAATTTGCAAAGAGTGCTGATCTTGGTAGAGTGCACGCACTAAAAGTGTTCAACATAAATACCACTAAATAGCGCTATTTTATGCTAATTCTATTGTCTTTTTTGTTTAATTAGTGCTATTTACTACTAAATAGTGACAACTGTTGCACACTTTTAGTGTTTGCACTCCAGTAAAATGACGCGGCCATAATGGAAATCGCCTATTGCTTACTTACATTCTTTCAACTTATAAACGTAGTTTGTAAATTGTTCACCGACACATTCTTGCTCTTTGTCTTTATCACACTTTTTGTTGTCCGGATTAGTGATGTTCTGATAGCAATTCTCAGCTTTCGCCTTGCCATATTTATTGTATGTTGCCTCACCTCCAGGACCGCTCCAACACTCGGCAAAGAACTGGAGACCAAAAACTTGGTAGCCTCTTTTTCTAGCCTCGGCAGCACACCGACAAGCTAGGCTACATATGTAGAAAATAAGTTTTAGAAACATCAAAGTTGAAGAATAGAGTGCACGCACTAAACGTATGCAACAGTTGTCACTATTTAGTAGTAATTAGCACTAATTGAGCAAAAGAAAATAATAAAATTAGCATAAAATAGCACTATTTAGTGGTATTTATGTTGCACACTTTTAGTGCGTGCATGAACGTATGTAATGACCCAAACGAGAAACGTGACAAAGAATGAAGAGTGTTAAAGCAAAATGCAGAAGAAATCATACAAACACAGTAGGCCAACGTTCAGTCCATATATATTACCTATGCACGGATTGTTTGTATTCTGCCCATTTAAACCTATACCCCTTGTAGTTCAGGCTGGTCTCGTCTCGATCGTTAATCATCTCGATAGGCAATGCCCTGGCAGGTTTGTCTTTGAAACATCCAACTTTCTCGTAGGTGATTTTACAGGTTGCATGTGGCTTGTAACCAACAGCTAAAATAAACGCAGAAATACCTTTTTGTAGATCAGACAGTGAGTGACTTTATCCTTTTCGACCTTGGGAGGGGGAGGGGGGAAAGAGTTGGAGGGGGAGCAGGGGTTGGAGGGGAAGGGCGAGAGGGAGATGGGGAGTGATGGTTGGAGGGGGAGGGGAGTGGGGTTTGGAGGTGGGAGTTGCAGAAGAAGTTGCAGGGGGGAGAGAAAGTTAAAAGGGATTGGGAGAGGGACTTTTAAGGGAGAGGTGGGAGGGACTTGGAGGGGGAATCGTGCCCACTTATGAAATAACGTTTTTTAAAAGAAAATTGCCATGAATTCATAAAAGATTACTATAATTTTGTTTTCATAAAGATATGAGCGAAAATTGATTATCATTTATAACTGTCAAGATAATTTGTCTTTAAAAAAATTGTTTATATCTTTATTCATTTCATTTTTGTTATGATAATGTTTATGATATAAGAGGCCTAACAGAGTGAGAGAGAGTGCTATATCAGATTTACATCCAACCCCAAGAAATTCTGTAAACGCCTTCTGGAACCCAACGGGTCCAGAAAACACAATGTATTTTTTTTAATTTTAGCGGGGAAAAAACAGAGTTTTAAAGTTTTGTACATAAGGGTAAATTTGTATCAATACGTCGCAAAATTTGCATATCGATTTGCTTTGAAAACCAATCATAATTTATCCATTCATTAGAATGTTTTGTCATGGCTTTGATATAAAAGTTGGATTTTCTCATTAAACAAAACTGCAAATAAAGTAATTGTATACCTTTTGAGATAGTTACTGTCATCAATATGTACATGTAGAATACCACAGCAATACCGGAAAACTTCGTCATCCTTACGACGGCTGCTGTAAAAAAACAATCCAGAAACACACACATTTCCTAACTTTGTAGCTTGTTTGCATCTAATATCTGCGTCGCTCGAATTTTTATTCATTTTATCCAAATTTACGATGTTCAAGGACAAAACAACCATTTTAGATATGTTTTGCTATTTCGTCACAGTTTACCGGATTTACGTTTTCAGAAATCGGACAAAAGGCGCTGTGAAAGCGAGATGGACAGTAAAACACCGAAAGAGCAAACTACATTTAAAAAAATACATTCAATAAAGTAAGAGATAAATACTTAGAACGAAGGAATTAAGCTTTATAAACTCGAGGTGCCGTAATTAATCAAGGCAATATCTGCATACAGTGCACGCACTAAAAGTGAGCAACAGTTTGTCACTATTTAGTAGTAAATAGCACGAATTAAACAAAAGAACACAATTGAACTAGCATAAAATAGCACTATTTATAGGTATTTATGTCGCATACTTTAAGTGCGTCCACTATATTGCCCTTGAATACCAATATAAAAGACCATAAATAAGCTTACATACCGTAATGAGCACACCAATTCAATACTTCAACCCCGGCTTTCACTGGCCCGTTTATCAAATCCCTCACCGGGCTTTAAGTTAGTCTATAGTTAATATGTAAAATAATATATCATCTGTAATAAAGCGTAATAGGAAGTAATTAAGCGTACGGTTTTTTTTGTTCACGATCGAGTTGTGAAGTATCAATAAAACGATACGAAAAAACGAGTGAATAGAAACTGTTCAAAGCACTTTGCATCATCGTGTTTACTGTTTATAATTATATAAATACTGAGACATCTAAGCGGAATAATCTTGTATTTTATTTCCGAAAATATGTCTACTGAACGATTTCAAATTAAATGAAATCTGCCACATAACAAGATATTAAGCTTAAAATTACGAAAAAAGACAAATAATTGAATATTTTAAATAAAATTCTCATTCAAACAGCTGTATGCATGATCTAAATCCTATCAAACTTGAATTGAATCTTGAAAACAAAATCATAACAACGAGAGCCGAGAATGACGGAAAGCAGAGAAGCCTGTAAAGTGCAGAGAAAAAACGGTAAAAAAACATCGTTCGCTTCTCTGATTGGTCGAGACGGGTGAACGAACGAAAATTTACTGAAAAGATTTGCATTGAATAGGTCTCATTGTGCATATGATAAACGTTAAAGTGTATTCCAATGGTATTTTTACAATAAGCAATGCAAACAGTTTTTTTTGTGTGTGTTCTAGATAGTACTGATGCTAGACAACTCGAAAAATGTATATCTATATATATTGGAAGGTATCTCATAATTTCTTTGGTGAGAAATATGTATATTTATATTTGTTCAAAACTACAAAACTTTTGCAGTTGGCCGTATTTAGTCTTTATAATTGTATATATCTTTATTATTTTATATTCTTCGTCTAATATTTGAGTCATTTCCGCGGGGGAAGCTGGTCGTATTTTTTAGGGGTAAAAATCGGGTTCGGTCTCTTTTAGGGTTTAAAAATATGAAATTTGCCAAATTCTCACTTTTTGGTATCTTTTAGGGGTTAAAACCCAGTGAAACTCATGCTTGTGGTAACTTTCAGGGATGTAAAATTTGTGAAGCCACGCCCTTTTGAAAAACGACCGGTATCTTTTTATATTTTTGAAAAATTCCGACGAGCACCCCCGTTCGTTTGTCTGCGGAATCCCCCCCCCCACCCCCCTACGGGGTCCTTTGTCATATGTACACTATGCGCAGTATATTTCATTGATTGTTTTTTAAGCTTATAATTGAAGATATTTTATGCTTAATAAGTAAACACTTGATGTTTTTTTAGACTGTCTTCCACATCCATTACACCTCTTTTTATTCCTGCATATGTGATGAGAGACTGTCTGTACCTTTTTATAAAATTCATGAATAATCAATGAACCCAGAACAATTGAAAATCACTACCGTGAAGGCATCTGTATATCTGATACAGAAATTGTGATGTTTAGCTTGTAATATATCGGCCAAATTAAATCTAAATACAAAAAATATTAATCCAGAATAACAACATTAATCTGGATATTTCATACGTAACATAAATAAATAAATAACTTATCATTTGTCTCACGATGTTAGTCTTGTTGTAAAAACGCGACGTTTCATAAGTGATTTACAATATTCGCGCCCGATCTGTATGGAATTAAGGAATGTCTCATGGTTAGCGTGCGTATATCCAGTTCTGCTGGATGCACGCGGTAGGTTGCTAAGCACGAGAAAAGCGTAAGAGTGGCACGACGCAAAGCGGAGTGACACTCTAGCTTTTTCGAGTGCTTTAAGCAACCTCCCAAGTGCATCCAGAACTGGATATACGCACGCTAACCATGAGACATTCCTTTTATAACATAGACAAATTTTTTGCTTATCAAACGAGATATTCTCGATACTTCGCGCGTAGAATGGACTAAAAGGCGCCAAAAAATACTGCTTTCAATAAACCAATTTAAAACAGCAAAATTCTGCAATAATATCCAGCTTCAGTTGAGAATGCTTATAACTGATAACAAGAAAGAATCTTCTTTATTTTTTCTTCGTGTTTTTTTGGGCGAATTTGATGTTAGAGTGAATAAAATATATCCAAAGCCGCCACAAAATGACTGCTAAAACCAAACTCGTAAAACTAGACCGAATTCGATCTCACTTACAAGTTAAAGTTATTACTCGTAATGGATAATTGAGAATAGATAGAATGGGCATTCATAAAATGTATTTTTTGTAGTTTTATTGCGAGAAAACAACGAGAAATTATACGTTTGCTTTACAAAAAAATTGCCAACTCAAAGGCTGAACTTCTCCGACAAAAACAAACAAAATAACTATCAACAAAAACTACCAAAAAACATTTGTCAAATCAAGGCATCATTTATTGCAATAAGTTACTTACATTTTCTTAATTTCCATTGATAATTTGTCCGTTAAGATGTTTTTTAGCGAAAAAATCCATGCAAACTTTCGCACAAGTTTCGTGCACCAGCCATTGACATTCATTGACAAGTGAATCTGTCATCCTAGCTGAACCACGGTTCACAGCCAATCAACAAACGGTCGAAAATATCATGATCGATCAAAAATTGTCCTAGTTTTTTTTAAATCAAAAAGTACTTTTAATAAAAGTCTTACTGCATTCACTGAGCTTGGTCGGTTTGTACAGGAGACCGAGAATCTTGATCGCCAAAAAGAATGCTGACGCAAGTTTATGAAATATCCGCTGATGGTTCATAACAATGAGCCAATCAGAGCGCGCGTTATATCGTGTCTATGTTATAATATAAAATGGTTCGGCTTTGGCTCGACATTGTATATTCCATACAGATCGGCCGCTAATATTGTATGTATTACGTACTGATAAAGGCTACTCTTAATTATTCTGTTGATTATTGTAAATATAGTAAATCATATATTGTAGATATATGTCTCGTGAGGTATAAAATGCCTAACGCGTTTGATCGCACTGATCGAAGAAGCTATCTTTAAGGCTGGTGATGACTAATTAAATAGTGATTTTTTTCTCGAAATTCCTTTCTATCTGTAAAGAACTAGTTCAGCACTTGATAGATTGAAAGAAAAAAATTGAGGTCACCGTACATTTTAATGAGTTATACGTCATCAAATATCACAAATTAGACAAATTGTAACTGGAAGGGAAAAAATTCATAAATTGTCATATAATATTAATTTCTAAAGGAAATATCTCTTAAATCATAACACACATAATATTCTTGTAGATAAATGTCTTTAAAGGTAAGAAAATTAAAAAAAATATTTTTTCGCGAGCAGTTGAACGCATGAATATTAACATTTTCAAATTAGCTACCCTAAAAGAAATCACCAATATTTCTATGATCTTTCAATTTTAAATTTTCAAAAAACTCACCATATGAAAGATTTTTTATCACTTTATCACACAAATAAATGAAAAATAGGGGAACCCGTGCAATTTGATAAGATAATCGTTGTAAAAGCACAAAATTTTACCAAAATTTGCAAAAATTGTACAAAAGTCCCTACCCCTCCCTAGACAGTAGAAGAAGTAACAATGCATTTTGGGAGATTTTCAAGATGGCGCCCGGGGAAAGATTGTCGGAAGTTTGATAGCATAACAGTCTCTTTTGAAGCTGTTTTTTAAACAAAAGTGCATTTTTCAGGTCAGTTTTGCAAAGATTAAATGTTTTTCTTTTACGAAAAGGTTTATGTGAATTAATTGATTGCTAAATTAGCTTGTTTCTGGACATTTTTTAACACAAAACGATCGGCCTTTGAAAGTGTTTGTTTTTCAAACTTCGTCAGCAGCATGCGCAGTACTCGATGCGCAATGACAATAATAGGCACCAACCTTAAGTTACCATATGATTATGATTTTCAAATGCTAGGTTTTGAACTATTCGAACTCCGAATGATTTTGTTTGGATAACCTAACGCGTTTGATCGCACTTATCCAAGAAGCTATCTTTAAGTTACCATATGATTATGATTTTCAAATGCTAGGTTTTGAACTATTCGAACTCCGAATGATTTTGTTTGGATAACCTAACGCGTTTGATAGCACTTATCCAAGAAGCTATCTTTAAGTTACCATATGATTATGATTTTCAAATGCTAGGTTTTGAACTATTCGAACTCCGAATGATTTTGTTTGGATAACCTAACGCGTTTGATCGCACTTATCCAAGAAGCTATCTTTAAGTTACCATATGATTATGATTTTCAAATGCTAGGTTTTGAAGTATTCGAACTCCGAGTGATTTTGTTTGGCTAACCTGTTTTACTTTATTGTCGTCTATTAGGATACTCGCAGAGTTTTCTGTTTGGGAAAGCAGTTGTTTAGTACGGTGGCCGAGAAGGGTCATGCGAAAGTGAAAATGTCGCAAGTCCAAATGCGAAAAATCAAAACTAACTGGTGACAAAATGAGTAGTTCTTAAATACAAAATATAACTGAATTGAAAATTAGATATCACTGGTTACAAACTGAGTTATATTTCATTTGTTATTTGACTTTCAATTTGGTCACTTTTGCTTTTCTCACTTTGACTTGGTTCACTTTCGCTTTGCTCACTTTGACTTGGTTCACTTTTGCTTTGCTCACTTTGACTTGGTTCACTTTCGTTTTGCTCACTTTGACTTGGTTCACTTTTGCTTTGCTCACTTTGACTTGGTTCACTTTCGCTTTGCTCACTTTGACTTGGTTCACTTTTGCTTATCGGCCGTGGCCGAGAACGGTCAACAGGAAATATTCCACTAGGCGTTCCAAGAAAACGTTTGCAAACATTTTCAAGAAAATAAGGTAATTTAAAGCTTTTTATTTGCCATACATGCTTTGACCTTTGATTTGTTTATAAAATACCTACTTACTTGCCTATAAACTAGCGTTTTCCAAATTGCCCCCAACCAAGTCAACGCGTGTGATGTTCAAGTGACGACTTGAACACTCTAGGAGTAAAATTCAAGTCCCATCAAATAAATTACTTGGTAAGATCATGTGTATGTTAAATTAAGTTGAAAATGCTCACGATATCACTGCATAAAAACTCTCACTGTACATAAATATTTCACAGTGTCGATGCACGTGCATGCATATAGATTAATTTAATTTAACATACACATGATCTTACCAAGTAATTTATTTGATCGGACTTGAATTTCGCTCCTAGAGTGTTCAAGGCGTCACTTGTCAACTTGACAAAACTTCTTATACTTGTTATCTATAAAAGCAAAAATATATACAAATAGCTTGATCATCACACGCGTTGACTTGGTTGGGGGCAATTTGGAAAACACTAGTTTCTAGGCAAGTAAGTATTTTATAAAAAAATCAAAGGTCAAAGCATGTATGGCAAATAAAAAGCTTTAAATTACCTTATTTTCTTGAAAATGTTTGCAAACGTCTTCTTGTAAAAGATCAAGCGATTTCCAAAATCCTTCATTTAGCTCCATAATGAAAACAGACCCAAAACATCCACATCAAGAGCGGGAAAATATTTGACGTTTTGGTGGATTGCCTGTGGTATTCCCAGGAACGCCTAGTGGAATATTTCCTGTTGACCGTTCTCGGCCACGCCGATAAGCAAAAGTGAACCAAGTCAAAGTGAGCAAAGCGAAAGTGAACCAAGTCAATTAAGTGAGCAAAGCAAAAGTGAACCAAGTCAAAGTGAGCAAAGCGAAAGTGAACTAAGTCAAAGTGAGCAAAGCAAAAGTGAACCAAGTCAAAGTGAGCAAAGTGAAAGTGAACCAAGTCAATCAGTGAGCAAAGCAAAAGTGAACCAAGTCAAAGTGAGCAAAGCGAAAGTGAACCAAGTCAAATTGAGCAAAGCAAAAGTGAACCAAGTCAAATTGAGCAATGCGAAAGTGAACCAAGTCAAAGTGAGCAAAGCAAAAGTGATTCAAGTCAAAGTGATCAAAGCAAAAGTGACCAAAGTGAAAGTCAAATAACAAATAAAATACAACTCAGTTTGTAACCAGTGATATTCAATTTTCAATTCAGTTATATTTTGTATTTAAGAACTACTCATTTTGTCACCAGTTAGTTTTGATTTTTCGGGGGCTTTTTGACTTACGACATTTTCACTTTCGCAAGACCCTTCTCGGCCACCGTAGTTTAGACCCAATAAGCCTGAAGCGTGATGACGTTTTACCCCCGTGTCTAGACCAGAATCCTTTTCACATTGCTTTTGTTCGCTAATTATGACTATTGTTCCTGTATTCTCGAGGGAATATAAAATTTGAATATGAAAGGATTTTAAAAACTATTATGGTATAGAGACGGGGGTAAAACGTCATCACACTTCAGGACTATTACAGTCGATCCCATTAACGTTATTCAAAAAGAATACGTTTACAAGTTGATAAAACAAAAGCCCTAATTACGGAATACAATCACTTCACGTGAAAATGTGATTTGTTAACTTGTAAACTTCTTTTTTTCTTGAACAAAGTAAATGAGATCAACTGTAACAGAACCTCGATTTTCAACATATTGAAAGTCATTTTATTTGCAGCAACTTTTTTTTAGTCTAGAAAAACCACTGCGTTGACATTACCACAGTTTATACCGTGAAAACTCATGCTTGTAAAACCGGATTACATAGTAAATAATAGAAAATATTGTAATTTAAGCGCATTGAGAAATTTGAAATGCGCTATATAAGCACCTACATTACATTTTTTACATTACCGTTCTACCAGCTATCCGTAGCTTCAAGTAAAGCAGATACAGTCGATAGTAGTCTGGTTGTGCTCAAATGCTGATAGAGCTGATCATATAGATGATACGTGGGAATACTTTTGCAACAACCGCCACAATTCATGACAATTGATAATGGCCTCATCTAGCTGGACGTACGTACGCCATTATTTTTGTAAAGAGTGACCCTAGCGGATTTCTATTCAGTGCACCGTCAGGACCCGTTCAACATCAAAAGGAAACAAAAAAATAGGTTTCATAACCATCTCCCTCTATTAACTATGTATACACTAAAGTTCAGCCCAAATCTTACCTTGCTATATCCAGATGTTGTTCTATCAGTGACAAGTGTTTTCATCTGAAATTGGTCTAGATGTAGCGTTGTCTTATTACAGTTAGAATCTACTCAACAATCGTTTTTTTTAATTAAAGTATTTAGTCTAGAAGCAGATCCCAAACATGTGTCTAGAAATCATTTTCGCTAAACATTTCGAGTAGAAGCAGGCAACAGGGCTTAAAATCTTCCTCTTGTGGTCCTTTCTAAGAATAGTGCTATTGCCCACTCTACTTTTGACTTTTAAGCGAGTTATAAGGGTTTATTTTCAGGAACAGCATGAAAACGAGGCTAAACAATGAAAAAAATTATAACACATCACAAAAGGTGCAAAAAACAACTAAACTTTACCAAAATATTACATTCTTGAAAACGAATAGGTATGAAATATATTTGTGTATGTTGAGGAGAGGTCACGTAACAAATCACGTGATTATAAAAAAAAGCTAATTAAAATAAGCGATTTAAAATAATTCTGTAATTTTGCACTTTTTGAATTTTAGAGTTTTACATTTCTTATCATCATTGGTTACAGAGATAAGTCTGAGAATACTTTAACACAAAAATTGGATCAATTTTTTTCATTTTCAAACGAAAAATTGTGAATTTCTTTAAACTCGCCCCAGTCTACACTCGGTTAAACTTTGATTTTGACTAAAATTTGAGGATATTTCTCAAAATATCTCGCAAACCAATACAGGTACCTATAATTTTTATTCCATAATATTATTTGAAATCATGTTTTTAACACGTAATTGTGATTTGTGACAAAATTCTCTGGCTAGATATTTAGATGTTTTGACTAGTGCTTCTTCGTTTATAGCGTCTTTGAGACCATCAAAGTTCTACCATTTTGTTGATTTTTGTTTTATTTCTTTTCAATGTTGAGTTTTAATGCAAATGTTTTGTTTTATATCGGTACCACATTGTATAAAACTGGTTTCTGATCTTTCTTAAGTTAGTATTTTCATAATCACATGATTTGTCAAGTAACCTTCACTAAACATACACAAATGTATCTTATACCTATTCGTTTTCATAAATGTACTATTTTGGTAAAGCCAACCCCAAATGTTTTGGGTTTGCTTTAAGGTACCCCTCATACAATGTTGTACCGATATAAAACAAAACATTTGTATTAAAACTCAACAGTGGAAAGAAAGAAAACAAAAATTAACAAAATGGTAGAACTTTAACGGCCCTCAACAATGCCATACGAAATACTAGTCAAAATATCTAAATATCTAGCCATAGAATTTTATCATTAATCAAAATTACGTGTTAAAAACATGATCTCAAATGATATTATGAAATAAACATGAGATGTACCTGTAATGGCTTGCGAGATATTTTGAGAAATATCAAGGTTTTACCGAGTGTGGACTGGGGCGAGTTTAAAGAAATTCACAAATTTTCGCTTGAAAATTAAAAAAAAGTGGTCGGATTTTTGCGTTAAAGTATTCTCAGACTTATCTCTATATCCAATGATGATAAGAAATGTAAAACACTAAAATTCAAGAATTGCAAAATTACAGAATTACCTTAAATCGTTTTTTTTTTATTAGCTTTTTTTATAATCACGATTTGTCACGTGACCTCTTCTCAACATACACAAATGTATCTCATGCCTATTCGTTTTCATGAATGCACTATTTTGGTAAAGTTTACTTGTTTTTTGCACCTTTTATGAGATGTTATGAATTTTTTTCATTGTGTAGCCTCGTTTTCATGCTGTTCCAGAAAATAAACCCCTATAACTCGCTTAAAAGTCAAAAGTGGAATGAGCAACAGCACTATTCTTAGAAAGGACCACAAGAGGAAGATTTTAAGCCCTGTTGCCTGCTTCTACTCGAAATGTTTAGGCTTTGCTTCTAGACTAATTAGTCTATGGCTGTCGAGTAAAAGTACTAATAGCTACTTCAAGCAATATCTTAGAATTGCTTTTTGTTATACATTTTGTAGAAAAAAAGAAATAAAAAAACAAGTTAAACGTGCTGCCATTTCGCATGAAGGTGATTGACCACTTGAGCTAACCGTTAATAGAAAACTCTGTAAAAAACATATGTTACACTAACTTTCATTTACATTCCAATAATGAAAGCAATGAAACAAAATATGGTATCCCGAGCGAGTTTTTTTGAGAAAAATTAGCAAAACTCGGCTTTACATGAGCAATTTCATAATATAGAAACTAAAGCAATAATAATTTAATAATAAGTTAATAGTTAATAGATTGGGGCATTTCTGTCACTCATTCACTTTCCAGTAAACCGATAGTTTACAGGAAGTTAACAGTTCAAATTATATCTTCTTGAGATGTTGGACTTTCATTTCTTTAAAAAAAGACATATCATTTTGAGCCGAATTTGTACCGGGGACATTCTGCATGACAAGCAAATAAAATGCAAGTGCCTAACCACTGCGCCACAAAGAAAAATATGATGAAATAAGCGAAAAATATTTTAGTGGTATTTTTGTTGCTCACTTTAAGTGCGTGCACTCAATCGTGAGCGATTATATATGGAAACCAAGCTTAGAAAGCTATTGCATCTTTTATAAAAAAAGAAATTGGAAAACGTTTCTCAAAACTGAAAATATTGAATCGTAACTCAAAATCTGCGTTCTTATGACATCAATGCAACACACCAATTCAAATTCAAATATATTTGTAACAAATTAAATAATACAAACAGACACGATTTAACTATTAAGAAGTTTTTATTCTTTAATAACCAACTGGCATACATATGATGCAATAAGATAAGGCTAGAATCTAGCTGAAATACAGTTTGACAAGTGTCAACGAAATGTCATGTCATGTCCAAAGCCTTAACGCTCTATTCCTACAAAAAATATAGAAAAAGAACCGTTATTTAGGCAGCGTTTACACAAAGCCGGCTACAAAATAGCCGGTTACACAACGTTTTTGTGTAAACGCTAATCGTTTTCGTTTTCGCTTGCTTAAAGAGCGTCTGTAAGGGTCTGGGATACTAAATGTTGGAATTACTCTCTCTGCTACGCGTTGTGGTTTCCTAAGCCCCTCTCGTGTTCTCTCAACATCCCGCGCGTTTTGATCAGAGTATCAAACACGGAAAACTGTTTTTGATTTGTTAATCTTGCATCTTACAAAGAAAACTCCCTCCTCCCTCCTCCCTCCTCCCTCCTCCCTCCTCCCTCCTCCCTCCTCCCTCCTCCCTCCTCCCTCCTCCCTCCTCCCTCCTCCCTCCTCCCTCCTCCCTCCTCCCTCCTCCCTCCTCCCTCCTCCCTCCTCCCTCCTCCCTCCTCCCTCCTCCCTCCCCCCTCCTCCCTCCCTAGCTTTTCTCATTTCGATGAGACTGACCTTGACATGAGTCATTCAATATGAGAGTAAGTTTCTCCGTCAAGTTATCAAAACTATCCACGTGAATGGCATAGCGTTGGTCGAAAAATGTGATCAGCTTTAACTCAGCCATGTCGATCTCATTTCCTATACCGACCGCAACAACACGGACCTTTTTATCCTGAAAAAAGAACCAGATAATTGTAATGATAATGATAATTATAATGAAAAAGGTGATAAAGATAGTGATGATTGTTATGTTATGATAATAACGATCACCTTGAAGATAATGACGATGGTGATGATAATATCACGAGACTACGAGGCTACCATGGATCTATGGTTTAACGTCCTTCTCAGAGAAGACGCGAAATTCTAACCATTTGCAGATGTAATTACAAAGGCATCAATTTCTCCTCAATTATTTGAAGAAAATAATGATGACAAAGTCATTTGTTTTTGTATTAATTTGTTTTTTGGTTATTCGTGTACTAGCCACTGGTGTACTAACAACGGACATTTCGTCCTTATCCTTATCCGAGAAGACGCGAAATTCTAACCATTTGCAGATGTAATTACAAAGGCAACAATTTCTCCTCAATTATTTGAAGAAAATAATGATGACAAAGTCATTTGTTTTTGTTTTAATTTGTTTTTGGTTATTCGTGTACTAGTCACTGGTGTACTAACAACGGTCATTTCGTCCTCTACGAGGCTACCTTGGATCTCTGGCTTAACATCCTTATCCGAGAAGACGCGAAATTCTAACCATTTGCAGATGTCATTACAAAGGCAGCAATTATTTTTAAGACCCCGAGTGTTGGTCCGGCCACAGGAATCGAACCCGGGACCTCTCTTTGTGAAACTCATGATAATGATTGTAATGATGATGTTGATGATGGTGTTAATGGTAATCATTAAGATGTCGATGATGGTGATGATGATTAGAATGATGACGATGGTTGTCCATCTAATGATGATTGGTGTCTGTGATGATGATAATAACTTCACGACTGCTAATTGTTCTCACATGTAAAGGAGCCAGGACGCTCATCCATGGTTTGCTATTATAGCTTGTCTTGCCGTCAGTAAACACTATCAGTACGTTAGGTTTATCAGGCCTGTCCCCACCTGACGTAGTGAACAACTCATTGGATGCCATTTCTAAAGCTCTGTCAGTATACGTACTGCCTCCGTCGTATCTGCAACATATAATAAATTGAGTTAATTTTCGGGCATGAGAGGAGATCGAGCTACGTGCATTGCCTTCAGAGTTTTTGGAGGGTTCCACATAGCTTCGATCTCGGAAATCTACTGCAAGATCCGGCAGTAATGATGCTCAAAATAAGTATGCTTTTTCTTATTCTTCGCGCCCTCTTAGAGTGACGGGAGTAAATCACAAACAGAAGGAATCATGGGAAAAAAAGAAGAAAAAAATCGGACGATACCCTTTTCCTCGCGTTCCCAAGCGCCTTGGCGCGCAAAGCAACGAGTGAGTACAAATCTGCTTTTATAAATTAAAATTCAAAGAAACTTTATTGCAGATAGTAGTTTCAGCATAATTAATTAAAATTTCATTTCAATTCAATGACATTCTGTTATTGCTGCGAGCTTAGCGACACTAATCTTGACATGGAGTTCCTATTGTAGCTAGAATATATAGCGAATAGCATCTCGATTTTCTAAAAGTTTCAACTTTTTTTTCAACAATTTTCTTAATACCATGGCAATCTAACTTTTGTATGACCAACCAATCGCAGCACTCCACTTTTGATAAAAATCGCTAGTTTATATTCATTTTTATATTACATTCTTATATAAACACTTCATTATTATAATATATCAACTTCCAGAACAATGAAAGCGGAGGTGTATGCAGAGCAACACAGGAAACCCAAAAACAATAATCTACTCACGTTATTCCACCCATTCTCTTGGCCAGATCCTCATAACTGTAATAACGGTCGTCCGACATCTTAAACTCCAAGTGAGCATTCGTACTGTACTTGATAACACCAAAGTGAGTTCCATCGCGAGAAATAGAGAAATACTTCATAAGGTTTTCGATAAAAGTGATTCCAGTTTTGAAGTGCGCTGAGGTAACGCTACTTGATTCGTCGATGATGATTCCAATGTCAAGAGCTTTTGTGCATGCTGGAATAAGAGCTGCGAAGTTAGTTTTCAAGATTTGTTATTCACAATTAAATATAGGATATTGCATGCGCACAAGGAGATACGGAATTTATCTTCGTGTGTTAAGAATCTCATGAGTGAGCACATCGATATGTTCAACACGAGAAGATAAATTTCTCCATGCGCCCATGTAATATTTTGTTTGTCATATAATTATCCATGAAATCAACTGCATACGATTTTTATAGCGCAACCATAGTAACGATAATTTTACATGCAAAATAACAGTATTTCAAAAGGAGAAATATTGGAATCTTTTGGATATTTCTATGATAAACATCAATTCGATTATATCAAAAGCATTTTTTATAAATCGATATGTAATATATACAATATGAGCGGCCGATCTGTATGGAATATACAATGTCGAGCCGAAGGCGAGACATTTTATATTCCATACAGATCGGACGCGAATATTGTATATTACTTATAAAATGTCTAGATTAATGCAGCTATTCTAGAGTAATGTTTTCGAAATTAGATTAAATTTGGCCGAGATATTTCAAGCTAAACCGTATGCAAATCAGGACGATTTCTGTATAAAATATACAGATGCCTTCACGGTAGTGATTTTCTATTGTTCTGGGCCATTAATAATTCATGAATTTTATAAGCATTATTAAGGACCTTAAGCATGAGAACGAGAGGCTAATGTGACAACGAGTTGTCATAAACTTAGTTGTTATGCATGTACCATGCGTTTTCCTTGGAGGTGAATGTTGCATTTTCATAAGTTGTGATCACACGTAAACACGTTTTGACCAATGGATGACTGATTGCAATTTTGTTATAAATAAGGTAATACTGGATTCCTGATGTAGATTTCACGACCGAAAGGTACTGTGAACTTCTAATACTGATAAGGAAATGCAGTAACTTTATTCAAATCAGAATCATTTGCTCAATTGAAGATCTCTGATGGTCGATAAAATAGTATTTGCAACTTTTGTAGCTACTCATCAAAACAACATAACCCATAGACCTTTTCAGTGATGTAATGGACAACCGCAATCCGAAGCCCGTCATTCTCACCGATAATGTTTTTTTGTAATGGGTGTATTCTATATAAAGTATTTTAGAGTGCAAACACGAAAAGTGTCCAACATAAATACCACTAAATAGTGCCATGTTGTGCTAATTCTATTGTTTTCTTTTGTTTAATTAGTGTTATTTACTACTAAATGGTCACAACTATTGCACACAATTAGTGTTTGCACTCTAGTGCAATAACACCATCACTACTCTCTCGTACTTACGTTTTGGACACTCCTGTTCACCACATTGCTTCATTTCCTCGGCAGGACCAAGGTGTAAGCAGTCCTTACCCTTGCCTTCTGGTTTAGGGTTAGTACAGGTTCGTTCACGTACTTTCACACCTCCGCCACCACACGTCTTACTACAAGACGTCCAGGGAGTCCACTCAGTGTATCCGCCATCTTTATCGATGGATTGTGTCCCTATCGAAGTTAACAGAATAAAGGTAAAGGTCATTTATTTCGTGTACTTAACGTTTAAAATTTGAACACAACATATCAACAACTGAAACCCTAGGCAAAGGGCGCTCTCATTTTGCCTCAACTCAAACAATTAAACAAGAAGCATTACAAGGGTGGATCAATAAATTTTGAAAGCGCGGGGGGGTCCAAATTTATGGATATCTTTCTACTTAACTATTTCAAGTTTTATATGTGAAGTAATTGAACAATATATATATTTTTTTTCAAATTTCCTTACCGTCTTTGACCATATATACGTAGTTTGTCCATACTCCGCCCACACATTCTTGCTCTTTGTCTTTATCACACTTTGTGTTGCTAGGGTCGGTAATATCTTGGTAACACATCTTATCTTCGGCTCTACCATACTTATAGAACGTTGCCTCGCCTCCAGGACCGCTCCAACACTCGGCAAAGAACTGGAGACCAAAGACTTTGTAACCTTTCTTTCTAGCTTCAGCAGCACATCGACAGGCCATGCTACATAAGAAATAAAATGGCCGCTTGTTGACAATTTTTTTTAAATGGAAATATTGAGATAATCAAAGCAAGGAAATAGATGGACGAATGGACGAATGGACGAATGGACGAATGGACGAATGGATGAATGGATGAATGGTTGAATAAATAAATAAATAAATTAATTAATTAATTAATTAATTAATTAATGAACGAATGAATGAATGAATACTTGAATGAATACTTGAATAAATGAATGAATGAATGAATGAATGAATGAATGAATGAATGAATGAATGAATGAGCGAATGAATGAATGAATGATTGAATGAATGAATAAATATTTTAATGAACAAATAAATTTATGTATAGGCAAATGAATGAATGAATAAATGAATTTATGTTTTTTTTTTACTATAATGGGTACGTTTATAAACAGATAGATGGATGTAATCAGGACAGGAGGACAGCAACTGTATTACCTGTGCACAGATTGTTTGTATTCTGCCCATTTATATTACCTGTGCACAGATTGTTTGTATTCTGCCCATTTATATTACCTGTGCACAGATTGTTTGTATTCTGCCCATTTATATTACCTGTGCACAGATTGTTTGTATTCTGCCCATTTATATTACCTGTGCACAGATTGTTTGTATTCTGTCCATTTATATTACCTGTGCACAGATTGTTTGTATTCTGTCCATTTATATTACCTGTGCACAGATTGTTTGTATTCTGTCCATTTATATTACCTGTGCACAGATTGCTTGTATTCTGTCCATTTATATTACCTGTGCACAGATTGTTTGTATTCTGTCCATTTATATTACCTGTGCACAGATTGTTTGTATTCTGTCCATTTATATTACCTGTGCACAGATTGTTTGTATTCTGTCCATTTATATTACCTGTGCACAGATTGTTTGTATTCTGCCCATTTATATTACCTGTGCACAGATTGTTTGTATTCTGTCCATTTATATTACCTGTGCACAGATTGTTTGTATTCTGTCCATTTATATTACCTGTGCACAGATTGTTTGTATTCTGCCCATTTATATTACCTGTGCACAGATTGCTTGTATTCTACCCATTTATATTACCTGTGCACAGATTGCTTGTATTCTGCCCATTTAAACCTATACCCCTTGTAGTTCAGACTGGTCTCGTCTCGATCGTTAATCATCTCGATAGGTAATACCCTGGCAGGTTTGTCTCTAAAACATCCAACTTTCTCGTAGGTGACTTCACAAGTCGCATGAGGTTCGTAATCAGCAGCTACAATGGAAATGAAAGTCTAATAACTTTAAAATGTTTGTACAAAACATGCTAAAGTGATTTGGACCTGGCATCCACCCCGGTGGGGGTGGAGGAGGTGGGTTAGGAGACTCCGGAGGTAAAAGATCGTGGATGCTCGTCGTATTTTTTAGAAGTAAAAATCAGCGATTACATCACTTTTGGGGTTTGAAATTAACCCCTCCCTCCCCCCCCCCCCCCTACCACCACCACCACTTATCTGCATTAATTGTTCTAATTCACGATGCAGTCATATCAAAACATTCTCCGAACAATCTCTTGTTTCAGTGCAAAGGATCATGGTCGTCCAAATCAACGCAAATTTATTGAAAATTGTAATTCTAAAACACGTAAGAAAAAATGTGAATAACCCCAAAAGCCTTGAATACATTATTATCACATTTTAACTCATATCATATCTGAAAACCAGGCCCTTTTAGATTAAACTAATTTGCTAGGAGCTTTTTTCAATTTGGATTTGACGATTTTATAACCCACGTAAGTGAATTTGGGCAATTCGGAACAACTTTATGGGAATTCGTTTATTGTGTGGTTTGAGCGCGCCGGTATGAAGTTGCATTTTGAAATCTATCTAGCATCATAAATGGTCATTGGCATTCACATCACTGACTTGAATAAATAAAATTAAATATTCCTACCATTAGAGACAGTTACTGCTACCAAGAACAAAATTACAGCAATACCAAGAATCTTTGCCATAGTTACGTCTGTGGAATCAACAATGAACAATGTAATGATAGAAAATATGAAAAAATAAAAGAAACAAAAGTGTGGAATTGAAAAGAAAATACCCGGGAATGCCTCGTACAGGCAGAAACTACCGTATATACAAAGCACGTACTTTCACAAGTTTAGATCGCTTGACTTTTGAAATCTCAAAATGACTTGTGATAAATTTCAGTAGCCGTTTACATTAACAAATGTTTCAATATTATTCTATTGTAAAACTAAACCAAAAACAATGCTTATAAACGAACACAAAGTGCCGCCACAACTCAGTATGATTCATGACATCTGTTGAACAATTATTTTCATATCTTAAAGAGTCATGATCAATGTTCAACGAGGTCTGGAAATAAGACCAGAACTCAGGAAATACCCGGGTGGAGGGGGGGGGGGGGTACTCCGGGCATCAATAATCGGGGATGCTCGTCGGAATTTTTCAAAAATATCCCTAAAAGATACGGTTTTCAAAAGTGCTTCACAAGTTTTACATCTCTAAAAGATACCAAAATCACGAGTTTCATTGGCTTTCAACCCCTAAAAGATACCGAAAAGTAAGAATTTGGCAAATTTCATATTTTTAAACCTTAAAAATACCAAATCGTCAATTTGTACCCCTAAAAATACGACGAGCATCCCCGATCGTTTACCCTCGGAGTCCCCCCCCCCCCCCCCCCCCCCCCTGGGAGGAAATAGCTTTAAAAGTCCGACTGAAAAGACTTTTTGAACGATGAAAGAATACATATTTATATAATTAACAAACCAAAAACGCATGTACGCATTTAACTGACCTCAAAAAGCAAGTCTGTACTGTCGCAATTTGTAATAATGGCCAAAATACCATAGGGCAAACTTAACGCAGAAGTAGAATGGAGACAAATATTTATAGACCAATATTTCTGATATCTACATCTGTAATGACTCTGCTGAAATTTAGAGTCATGGTAAAATTAAATCCGTTATTTTTTACGAAAAAAAAATAAATGTAAGCCTAATGGTTTCTATTTTAACAAGTATCATCATTACAGTCGATTATCTGGAACACTCAGGACTAAAGCAAGCTGTCCGTATAATTGAGAGTCTGGACAATGGAATTAATGAATACTGATGAACCAGCAACTGGCCAAAGTAAAACGAAGAGCAAAAATCAAAATTGGAATTCATTTTTCTAACTAAAATCAAGATGAAAATATTTCACCGCAACATACCAAACTATACAAAACACCTGATAATACGAAGTTCGACTGTACACGAAGACCAGTTAGCACTGAATTATTCTATTCTTGTCTCAATAATTGGTTCTGGGGAAGTATGGGGACTAAGATAGGCTTGACATGGAATAATAATGCTTTTAACCCGGGGGGGGGGGGGGGTGGACACCCATGGTAAGCGATCGTAAATTGCGACATAGTTATTACAAATTGCGACAGGTATTACAAAGTGCGATGATTATTGCAAATTGCGACAGTACAAAGTCAGAGATTGTAAGGTCCAAATGTTTGTGTCTTGAACGTGTTTTTAGGGTCTAGTATGAAAAGTCCTTTTGATGAGCTAAAAATGTCATTTAATGGGCAAAAATCCAGACCTCAATTAAACGGTTTCAGACGAATTATTGACCATTGAAAAAAATCAGCCCGCTTACACAAAGCCCAAACCCGTATGGATAGCTAGGTGTAAGAATTGTCCTCGTTGCGCACTAAATAACTAAGCCAAATACATTTTAGCGGTTACTGAAATTTCGTCCCGCACCTTGCAATATGGTTTTGAGAAGTGCAATATCGAATAAAATTTTGAGAGCTTTCAGAGTTGACTTTCATTTTACAATAACAAAATTATTTAAAGGCCGAAATATCTCTTCGTATAGGATAGTTATCAATGAGACCAGAACAAAGTTTTGCAAAAAATATTGCATCCAGGCGACTTACAACAACGCCTTTGAAAAATGCCAAATGTCTGACGCTGAACGCAAACTACTAGTAGTTAATAAATGTAACAAAATATTCACAATATGTCTAAGCGCTTTTTGTAACTATCTTTATTTTAAGTTAGTTAAATTATCGCGTTTTGCTGTAGCTTACTTTTTTGTTTCGACATCAAATAATTTGCAATAACCCGCATTTAATTAATATTCTCTCCGAAACTTTTTTTGACATGGGCGTAACTTGTTTTAACGTCGAAAATTCACCACTTTTTTATAAAAGGAGACCACAAAAAAACTTACGATAATTTGAAGACTTGAACACACAAATTGTGCAATTCTCGAGTAAATTTTTACACAGCTTCCAGTGTATCAGCTCCAGCGACTCAAAGGTCATATGTGATTTATTTCACAAAATGTGACAATTGCCCGTGGAAATGTGAGACATTTACAATTGAAATAGTTGGGTTCTAATCCTATTCTAAAGAATGAATTTGTTGCATGATTTTAATCATCTTTCGGGGATGGACTTGACACCTGAAACTATGCAAAGCCTGGTTTCCATATAATTGCAAAGGATCGAGAACGGTGGAAAAATTATTTTTTGATCTTACGACCGTTTTCAAATGATTTCGATAAAAAAAAAATCGAAAAACGTTGATTTCCCTATAATCGAAATTTTTTTCGATCGCTTGCTTATGTTCTCGATCGTTCTCTTACTTGCAAAAGAGGACGAGTGGCACGTCAACTGTTGCTTGTGATACCTGTTTGCAACTGCCGAGTGAGCACGTCGTTTGCATACTATAAATCTGATGTTTGGTTTTGGCATTCGAGTATTTTTTGTGTGTTTGTGTGTCCAATAATTAAAATATCTCATTATTATATTTGTTTGCACAAAATATTGTCCAATTTCTTGAAAACGATTGTCATATTTTGAAGTTATGAATCATAATTTTTTCGATTTGTTTTTTGCTTGACAGTGTTTTAGGTTTTTTTTTGTTATTATTAATCTTTATTTGAACTGCAATTGTCGCTATTACTTAATTATCTTCTCTTTTTCTTCTCTTTTTCTTCTCTTCTCTTCTCTTCTCTTCTCTTCTCTTCTCTTCTCTTCTCTTCTCTTCTCTTCTCTTCTCTTCTCTTCTCTTCTCTTCTCTTCTCTTCTCTTCTCTTCTCTTCTCTTCTCTTCTGTTCTCTTCTCTTCTCTTAACAATTTCCATGAAAGCAATTCAATTGCTACTTTTGATCAGAGGGCAAACACTATGTCCATGATGGGAAATAAAATTGGAATTGTGATATAAAGCGCTAACATGCATCCATGATTAATGAAGCAAATCAAACGCTTAGAATATTAAAAAAAATTAAATTGCTACTGTGGAAAAGAATAGAAATAAATTTGATGCATAACTGCAGAATCAATAAAAATCTACGATTAACTTACTTCAGCAAATATATGGTTTGTTTAGATTTGTCTCAGGAAGATTCAAACTTAGTAAATTTATTGGATTTTCAAATGGTTATGTCCCATTCTATGTTATTAATTACCTAAGCTTTCCAATATTTATCTATAGGTATCATTTCATTTGATTCTATTTTTCATAGTGAGTGGAAAAGGAAGCGAGGAAACTTGTAATTACTTAATTCCTGATCATGTAAACTGCTGCTTAGTGACCGCAGTTTGTTTCACAGCTTGTTTAAGAAGTATGATAAATAGGAAAATATGATCTACATGTGCAATATGAAACATGATTGGAAAGTATTCTGGGTAAACCAGCCAGAAGAAGAAAAATAACAAAAGGTTAAGATAAATATGGAGAATACATTTTAAAAAATAGCAGCAAAAAATGATATTACCACAAATAACTTTGTAAAAATCTGGTAAAAAAATCAAGCAAAGAGCATTTCCAATGAATCTTACTGATTAAATTGTATATAACAACTATCGAGAAAACGCTTGAGATATCAAATTCAAATATAATAATCGTATTTATAACATTTGAAGAACACTAAGCACTATATAGTGAAAAAAGAAGAAAAGTATATTTATCATAGAGAATATTAATCTACGAATTAATCATCTCTTTTTGCAAAAACAAGAAAATGGTGGTAATGCAAAAAAAAAAAATAATAATAATAATAATAACAATAAATAAATAAAGAAAACATTAATTTTTTTTAATTTCAAGGGTCGAAGAAAAGAATTTGAGTAGAGCCAGAAAGAAGGAATAGACAAAAAATAGCGAGTTCCATATTAGATGAGGCAAATAAAAAGGTGTATGAACAAAATGTATTAAAAACAAAAAAGTAATACAAAAAAACACTTAAAGGGACCAAAAATAACAAGCATATTCCAAAAAAAAAGATAAAAAGTAAACGAAAGAAAAAATAAATACATAAAGTCAATTGAATGTTCTTGAAAATTTCAAAAAATAGCAGAAAGAGCTAAGACCTGATATATAAAAAGGAAAGCCAAACGATGCAGTGAAGAACAATAAGGAAAAGAAAGGTCCAGCAGAGTTGAGACTTCAACAAACAAAATATTCCACAAAACTTTTAAGAATCCTACCTTACCTCGATGTAAGTACCGCTTTTTGTTAAATAGTAACAATTTAAGTCATTGCCATCCATTATATACACTCCTTGATCAAGCCAATTAAGCACACAGCTCAAGCTACAAAAATTACTTTTGCTTATTACAAACTAGGTGATATGAAATACCCGGATGTAATAATGCACCTCTTTCGTGACTTCCCTTAATGGGATATAAATAAAAGCTATCTAAATATGGTATTGTCTGATTAGTTTGTAAACAAAAATTATTTTTGGTTAATTGTGAAAATCGTACGGTGCACATCACAGATGATTGCTTTGCTTTGTTTTTGTTGCTATTTTATTTATTTCTCAGCCATATTACATTAACATAAGTACATTTGCTGGTTTGCAATTCAACTCAAATATACATCCTCCACCAGAGAGTTGAAATACCTTTCTCAACATGTTTGTTTGCTTGCATATTTGTGAGTTTTAATTTGCTCTTGCTTTCGCCGAGTTTTAGTCTTGCTTTTGTTTTTCCATAAAAGCAAAACAAACAAACTGTATAGCCACGTCCAAGCTGTTATTAAAAAATGCATGCTTAATATCCTCTATAAATCAGTGACCATTTGTAAATACATATATAAACTCTCAAAGTCTTTTAAGAAAAGAAGCCTATTTATTTATAATTATTTGTAATACGCATTATTACAAATTTAAAAAATATACATAATTTTGAAATCGTCTTTTGCTCCAAAAGAGTGAATTATTGAGCGTTTCTTATTAGCTATTAGTCATATTTTGTGGATTTGTTTATTATTTACAAATAGGTAAATAATAACATAGGAACACAAGGCATCGTGGATATTTTGTTCAATTCACCTTAATTGCATTTGAGCAATAACTCGTTTTTAACTCAATGTTGTCCTATCTGGGACTCGTGGTTCACATTTGATTGATGTAAACTACTCACCTAGATCTTTTGCAAACAATTCCTTTAATTTTAATTTTCTATTTATTTTGTATATCTGATTTTGTCGTAGCTGTTGCCGAAATAACATACTTCTTTGCTTCCATTGTGTATTTTGGATTTTTTCTTAGACATTTTGAGACCAGATTATATTCACCAATTCATTTACTGAAGACACATACGACCATATACAGGAACTTGATTGTAAAGACAATGAGGCTATTGAGACGCATTCTTTCCCCTCCTTCTGTCAAATTAAAGTTAAGGCTTGGATTTTACGACAGAACTAATCTTCCTAGTGAAGTTTTCGTGTCAAACGAGTCTGAACGGGGGTTCCAAATATTGCCAGTGAGCTAAATTTTCTGGCAAATGTCGATATGTTTTGATCAACTTAAAATGAGGTGTTGTTATATAATCTCTCGATAAGGAAAAAATAAATTAAATAAATATATACAACTAGATAAATGCTGCCCTATGGAATTAGAGTGCGTTTATGTATAGGACGATTGACACTATTTGTATTCCTCAGATATAACGTGACTAAATATATAATACGACAATAGTTCTTGAGCAATTTCTGACCAAATATTTATTCAGATTCATCAATTGAAATATAACAGTTTGCTCCAAATGAATTTGTGTGCAAATTCTCGTTTTAAGACCTAGAATAGCCTTGAATTGAAAATTGGAATAATGTGCAGATAATGCTATTATAATATTATCGTGGTATAATGTTTAAAGATTCTTGACATCTGTTCCATCTTCTTCAGCTGTCCTATCACCATCATCATCGTCATCATCATCATCGGCATCATCATCACCTTTCCCATCATCGTCATCATCAAAGTGATTCTCGTTCTCGTCTCTAAGTTTTCGTGAGCATTGGATATGACAGTCTGGTGGGCATGGTGGAGGTTTGTTGCATGTTATAGGGACTGTACAGACCGGCTTGCAGCCTCCACGACGGCGACGACGACGTCGACCGAACAGCCAACCGTCGCTGTCAGGGACCAATAGAACGCAGACGAGGCAGAGGACGGCAAGGTATTTGAACTTCATGGTGGGCTCTGATCCTTAAAGAGAATTGTGAGGCATGAGTTCAGGCATGGGGCAGAAACGAGAAACAACAAAGACGCAGTTGCACGAAGCCTGGACAGTGCTATCCAACCGGATAAATCGCTATCTAGTGGATAAATTTTTAAGAAATTCTATGTAGTTGACTGCATTTGTCCAGTGGATAACTGGATATATGGATATCCAATCTCCGTGCAACCGTCCAATAGAAGAATAGAGCGAAAGAGGCGAGAGAAACAGAATCAAACGAAAATGATGATGATGATGGCGATGATGATCAAGATAAGTTTGATGACGATGATGACTATGCCATAAAAAAAGGAAGAAACAAAAAGAAAAGAAACAAAAAAGCAGAAAAAACGTTGAAACAACAATAAAAATACGGAAATGAAAAATTAAAGAAGAATAAAAAGAATTACAGCAAATTGTCCTGAGTTCTGTAAAGTTGTAAGATTAATAAATTAAGTTATAAGTTATACCGTTGAATGAAGAAGACAAAACTGACGATTTCAGACGTTAGTCCTTCGTCGGAGTAATATCGACATCCGAAACATGAGTTTTGCCATCGTCATTCTACAGTGTATAACTTAATTATCTATACATTTTGAAACCGACCAATTCCATAAAGCAGTGACTTACTTGATATTCCAACCAAAAAGTATTTTCCCAATCACAATTTCAAGAGTTGAAACAAATCAACTTTTTTTCTAGCGCTCCATTTATACACAATCATTCTTTTGCCTTTCATGAAAATATAGCGCGTTAAGACAAGCAACGTAAACTATCTTGAAAGCTTTTTTTAACTGAACGCTTTCAATTTGTAGTGTTAGAAAATGAACTCTTGAGCTTGTACTTGTAAACTTTGAGGCTCAATTGATTTTGTGGATGACCTACTTGGCTTATATTTAAAAAGTCAATAGAAACACACTAATTCAAAAACAAGCGAAAAAATAAATAAATAAATTCATTCATTCATTCATTCATTCATTCATATCTTTATTCATAATCATATGTACATTATTGGTTTTTTTTTAAATTAATCAATATATTACAATGATTAGGAAAAGGCATCTTAAGAAAGCAAAAGAATGCTTATAAATTTAAGACCCCTTCTAAAATGTTCAATAAAAAATTTTTACAATTGATTTAAATTAATTAACTAACTATATAATATATAAAAAACTATCATTAATCAAAGATAGATAGCAAAATTAAATGAAAGAGTGTAAATGCTAAATATGTACAATAGCCGTCACTATTTAGTAGTAAATAGCACTAATTACACAAAAGAAAACAATAGAATTAGGACTGATGAAATGGCACTATTTAGTGGTATTTATGTTGCACACTT
This sequence comes from Diadumene lineata, assembly GCA_918843875.1. Taxonomy (NCBI): domain Eukaryota; kingdom Metazoa; phylum Cnidaria; class Anthozoa; order Actiniaria; family Diadumenidae; genus Diadumene; species Diadumene lineata. Next base: position 2,187,347 of record OU974083.1, on the reverse strand, counting down.
TTAGTTCGTGCACTCTTCGATCAGTTTCACTTAAACGAAATTCGTCCAACACAAAACTGAAAAATTTGTCCGTGGATGTAAAAACAACCAAAAAAAGTAAACAATCCAAAATATTAATTGGATAGAAGTATAACACTACTTTAGAGATTATGAGTAAGAGGTCTTTACGTGAATCTATCTTAATTTACATAAGGACAACTTAATTAATGTCAACATCTGAATTGCAATGATCGCATGTCCACTTATACAACAAATTATATTTTACTTTAGAGGGCAGTTCAAGATCGAGAAAATGAACCAAACAGTCACGCACTTGATTCATTCGAAACACATTTATCTGGAGACACGATTTAAGGCTTAGATTTAAGGCTTTGGTTTCCATATAATCGCTGACGATCGCCGGATCGCCGGATCGCTGAAAATGATGTCAGCGATAGTCAGCGATTGTATGGAAACACTTTTCAGCGATCGAAACACGTGAAAACAATCGACAACGATCGTGAGCGATCCTTGCATCAGTAATTTTAGCGATCCGGCGATCGTGAGCGAGTATATGGAAGCTAGGCTTTATAATGGGAAGTAGCCATACAATCGCTTGAGATTTTTGAGAACAAAATATGCATAATTCCATCAATTAGAGAGGTTTCCAAAAACCAGAGAAGTAGAGTGTAATAACGAAGTAATAGTAAAGTAAAAAAAAGTGCAATACGCCGATATTGGAAAAAATGGACAGTTAGAGAACTGTGTTTTTTGAAAACTTTGAAATAATCTGACAAGTAACGTGGTCTTCACTACCATGGGTACCAGCACCACTAAAACAAACAACGAGTGTGATTTTTTAAAAAGGTTTTTCGCGAGCTTTTGCAAACCACTTTATTTTGATAGCTACATTCACGGTCAAAATTGTTGAGAAAAAAGCTTGTCGTGTAAAATATTACGAAAATGTTTATACAGCGTTAGAAAACTGGCAACTTCACCTAAATTAGCCCTGAAATACTCCTATTTTCAACGACACCGGACAATTGCAAAACAATATTGAATAGGTGGAGGGGGTGTCGTTGTTCCAGCTCTTGTTTGCATTAGTGATTACAGTTAGCCCATTTTAGCCGCAATTGTAGTCAGCAAAACCAGTTTCTTACACTTTAGAATGATTCGAAAAGTAAAAAGGTTGTCTATTGTCTGTTGAAACAAAAAAAAAAAAAAACGCAGGAAGTTGAAGCCATACTGATAGCACGCACAATCTATAAACGATAGTTTTTTTGTCAAAAAGAAATCCCACGAACAAAATATACCACAAGATTGTATCATTATGACAGTTGAGATGATCTTCTGCAATTTGTTCTATTGTACTGACAATTTTGTTACGTCAAATTTGAAGACAAGATATGAGAAGTAAAAAAAACATAATATATATGTGCACTATAATTAAAAATAGCAGGAGACTGGGAACGAGCACCTTAAGGAATTCATCATGTTGATAAAAATCTGATTTGACCAAAAGAAAGAGTATATTGTTTATAGTAATTTGACAGAGTTTTAATTTTGTATATTTAATGACTGCAGAGCTGTGAGCTTTTGAAATGTTTGCAAAACACACTCAAATATTTGTTATTTCAAACACCTATAAATTTTGATCATTAAAATAATGCAGTGAAGAAATTTTGGAATCTTCCTCATTCTGATATGGTCTTTGAAATGGAAGCAGTGATATTTTCTATAATGCATAAACTAAGGTGTTACCATAACAGCATCTTTATTTATAGCATTTATTGTATAGTCTTAAACGTATTTAATGTTAGTAGGTGCTCTTTACTTTCGTTGGGTTTCCTGTGGTAATAGGAAGAATTGTTACAGTAGTTCGATGGCACTTAAAGAACATGTTTTTTCCTAGCTGGCTTGCTCTAAATCTACTATATTTGATCTGATTTGTACCAATGGATCGCTCAGCTATTTCGAACTGCTACATTCAACTAAAACCAGGATCGAACCAGGATCGATTCCCATGCACTAATGGGACTAATGAAAGATCTTTTTCAATACGTTAGCGCAAAATTATGGAACTCGTTACCTATCGATATAAAGAATGCTGTTTCAGTTGACATTTTCAAGAAAAAACTAAAGACCTTTTTATTCCAACAGCAATTTTCATACTAGAGCCGTTATTTTAATTTGATTATTTTTTTTCTGAAGAAAACAACAAAGACAACTATACATACAATTTATTATTTATTATTTTTAGTATAAGTTAATATATATTTTCATTGTTTCCTTTCAATATATATCCAATTTAGTTTTAACGATTTATTTTTGTATAAATTTTTTTTTAATATAAACTATAGTATTTAATTATTGTAAAAGCATTGAGATTTTTTAATGCGTTTTAAGAATTGAAGCATTATTGTTATTATTATTGTTACTAATCAGTTTCTAGCTAAAACACAGACTTTTTTATATAAATTGCTCAGCTTACTCCACGAGATTAAAACTAGGTTTCCATCTAATCGCAATTGATCAAGAACGGTCGCAAGCGATCGAAAAAAAATCGATTTTGGGGGTTAAACCAAGGTTTTTCGATCCTACGACCGTTTTTGAACGATTTCGATCGCGATCATATATGGATCGAAACGGTTGTAGGATAAAATAAACGTTGGTTTTCCTATAAATGATTTTTTTTCGATCGCTTGCGACCGTTCTCGATAATGTAAAAACCAATATTAACTTGATTCTTAACGCCAAGCGGATACCACTACACGAGCATAGCAGTAGATATGAGTAGAAGCCAGATAAGCGCCAAACAATTCTTACTTTTTTTAATGCCAGATAAGATTTAGGTATTCACTAACTAGGAATTCACCAAACCAAAAGAATTGAAATAAAAGCTGTCTTTGTTCATGCCTCGGTAAATTCTTAGTTAGTACATAACTATTTTTTATTGGTTACTAAATATTTACAAAATGTTTCACGCTTAAAAGTTGCGTGCACTCTATCTGTTGCTGTTGTCTTTACTGTTATTGTTTTTTTTTTCGTTTAATTGAAGGTGACGACCTATGAGATTTTTATTCAATTTTCGATCAAATTTGCATATAACATCAGCGCATTTTTAACTGAATAGCTTCAGTTTTTGTTTTAGTAATGATAATTAAAATCAATTAAATTTACTTGCACTTGACATTTCGAAAACCTTGAGTGCCTAACAATAGAAATTATGAAAAATATTTAGAAGAAAAGAAAATATTTAAGTGTAACCTTAAGGTATATTCAAGTACTCCTCAATTCCAAAGCCTATTATCGTCTAATTTTCATATCCGTTATCAACAATTCACGCAAAGTGAAAAATGGATTTTTTTCTTTTATAGATGATAGCATTAATTCTATTGAGCTTTGTAGACCCTTAGCAGTAATTTACTTTCCATGAACATGTAGGTGTTCTTATGGTAAAGGATAAATATGGTTGATAAGAACTCCACGACAACTACTCGCGAAATTATTGTAAGTTGTCAAACTACATATCAAGAAGCGCCTTTTTGCAAATATTAAATATGGTATAAATATGGATAAATATGGTTGATAAGAACTCCACGACAACTACTCGCGAAACTATTATAAGGTGTCAAACTACATATCAAGAAGCGCCTTTTTTCAAATATTAATACGAAAATTAACCCACAATTATATGCGCACTTTTTTATATTTGTATCAATCTACTCACTATTAAAAATAAGTAACACTTGTAAATATAACGATAAGTTGTACACCGTAGAGTGATTCGAGAAAACTGACGTTTCGGACGTTAGTCCTTCGTCGGAGTAATAGTCCGTAATACTCGTATTTTCGTAGTTTCTTTAGAAACACCGACGCAGTCCTTGCTAGTATTTTTTACTAGTTTTTACCTCTAAAAATAAATAACTTGATCAGAAATAGTGTGAGAAATACAAAATGTCGATGAAAGGATTCTTGAGTTTCACTGATAGACGTAACTACATACACAAATGTATCTCATGCCTATTCGTTTTCATGAATGTACTATTTAGGCACAGTTTACTTGTTTTTTGCACCTTTTATGAGATGTTATGAATTTTTTTCATTGTTTAGCCTCGTTTTCATGCTGTTCCTGAAAATAAATCCCTATAATTCGCTTAAAAGTCAAAAGTGGAATGAGCAACAGCACTATTCTTAGAAAGGACCACAAGAGGAAGATTTTAAGCCCTGTTGCCTGCTTCTACTCGAAATGTTTAGCGAAAATGATTTTTTCAGGCTTTGCTTATAGACTAATTAGTCTATGGCTGTCGAGTAAAAGTACTAAATAGCTACTTCAAGCAATATCGGATAATTGCTTTTTGTTATACATTTTGTAGAAAAAAAAAGAAATAAAAAACAAGTTAAACGTGCTGCCATTTCGCATGAAGGTGATTGACCACTTGAACTAACCGTTAATAGAAAACTCTGTAAGAAACATGTTACACTAACTTTCATTTACATTCCAATAATGAAAGCAATGAAACAAAGTATGGTATCCCGAGCGAGTTTTTTTGAGAAAAATTAGCAAAACTCGGCTTTACATGAGCAAATTCATAATATAGAAACTAAAGCAATAATAATTTTAAGTTAATAGTTAATAGATTGGGGCATTTCTGTCACTCATTCACTTTCCAGTAAACCGATAGTTTACAGGAAGTTAACAGTTCAAATTATATCTTCTTGAGATGTTGGACTTTCATTTCTTTAAAGAAAGACATATCACTTTGAACCGAATTTGTACCGGGGACATTCTGCATGACAAGCAAATAAAATGCAAGTGCCTAACCACTGCGCCACAAAGAAAAATATGATGAAATAAGCGAAAAATATTTTAGTGGTATTTTTGTTGCTCACTTTAAGTGCGTGCACTCTATCGTGAGCGATTATATATGGAAACCAAGCTTAGAAAGCTATTGCATCTTTAAAAAAAAGAAATTGGAAAACGTTTCTCAAAACTGAAAATACTGAATCGTAACTCAAAATCTGCGTTCTTATGACATCAATGCAACACACCAATTCAAATTCCATTATATTTGTAACAAATTAAATAATACAAACAGACACGTTTTAACTATTAAGAAGTTTTTATTCTTTAATAACCAACTGGCATACATATGGTGCAATAGGATAAGGCTAGAATCTAGCTGAAATACAGTTTGACAAGTGTCAACGAAATGTCATGTCATGTCCAAAGCCTTAACGCTCTTTTCCTACAAAAAAAGCAAAAAAATAGAAAAAGAACCGTTATTTAGGCAGCGTTTATACAAAGCCGGCTACAACAAAGCCGCTTACACAACGTTTTCGTGAAAACGCTTATCGTTTTAACATCGTTTTCGGTTGCTTGAAGAGCTTCTGTGAGCGTCTGGATACTAAATGTTGGAATTACTCTCTCTTACGCCCATCTCGTGTTCTCTCAACATCCCACGTGTTTTGGTCAGAGTATCAAACACAGAAAACTGTTTTTGATTTGTTAAACCTTACATCTTACAAATTGAACTCCCTCCTCCCTCCTCCCTGCTCCCTCCTCCCTCCTCCCTCCTCCCTCCTCCCTCCTCCCTCCTCCCTCCTCCCTCCTCCCTCCTCCCTCCTCCCTCCTCCCTCCTCCCTCCTCCCTCCTCCCTAGCTTTTCTCGATGAGACTGACCTTGACATGAGTCGTTCAATATGAGAGTAAGTTTCTCCGTCAAGTTATCAAAACTGTCCACGTGAATAGCATAGCGTTGGTCGAAATATGTGATCAGCTTTAACTCAGCCATGTCGATCTCATTTCCTATACCGACCGCAACAACACGGACCTTTTTAAACTGAAAGAGGACCAGATTATTTTAATGATAATGATAATTATGATGATAAAGGTGATAAAGATGATGATGGGGAGGTCGATGTTGATGGCCGTGATGATGGTAATGAAGATGGTGAAGATTGTTATGTTGATGATATAATAACGAACACTTTGAAGATAATAATGATGATAGAGTCATTTGTTTTTGTTTTAATTTGTTTTTGGTGATTCGTGTTCTAGTCACTGGTGTACTAAAAAACGGACATTTCGTCCTCTACGAGGCTACTATGGATCTCTGGCTTAACATCCTTATCCGAGAAGACGCGAAATTCTAACCATTTGCTGATGAAATTACAAAGGCAGCAATTATTTTAAGACCCCGAGTGTTGGTCCGGCCACAGGAATCAAAACCGTGACTTCCCTACATACATACATACACTTTATTTTGTCTCGAATTTTGAGTAGCTTTATGAAACTCATGAAAATGATTGCAATGATGATGTTGATGATGGTGTTAATGGTAATCATTAAGATGATCGATGATTGTGATGATGATTAGAATGATGACGATAACGATGGTTGTCCATCTAATGATGATTGGTGTCTACGATGATGATGATGTCGTGACGACCGCTAATCGTTCTCACATATAATGGAGCCAGGACGTCCATCCATGGTTTGCTATTATAGCTTGTCTTGCCGTCAGTAAACACTATCAGTACGTTAGGTTTATCAGGCCTGTCCCCCCCTGACGCAGTGAACAACTCATTGGATGCCATTTCTAAAGCTCTGTCAGTATACGTATTGCCTCCGTCGTATCTGCAACATATAATAAATTGAGTTTATTTTCGGGCATGAGGGGAGATCGGGCTACGTGCATTGCCTTTAGAGTTTTTGGAGGATTCCACATAGCTTCGATCTCGGAAATCTACTGCAAGATCCGGCAGAAATGATGGTCAAAATAAGTATGCTTATTCTTATTCTTGACACACTCTTAGAGTGACCGGAGTAAATCACAAACAGAAGGAATCATGGGGGAAAAAAGAAGAAGAAAATCGGACAATACCCTTTTCCTCGCTTTCCCAAGCGCATTAGCGCGCCGCGGCTCTAAAGCAACGAGTGTGTACAAATCTGCTTTTATAAATTAAAATTAAAAGAGGCTTTATTGCAGATAGTTGTTTCAACATAATTAATTAAACTTTCATTTCAATTCAATGACATTCTTTTATTGCTGCGAGCGTAGCGACACTATAATCTTGACATGGAGTTCCTATTGTAGCTAGAATATATAGCGAATAGCATCTCGATTTTCTAAAAGTTTCAACTTTTTTTTTTCAACAATTTTCTTAATACAATGGCAATCTAACTTTTGTATGACCAACCAATCGCAGCACTCCACTTTTGATAAAAATCGCTAGTTTATATTCATTTTTATATTACATTATTATATATACATTTCATTATAATAATATATCAACTTCCTGAACAATGAAAGTGGATGTGTATGCAGAGCAACACAGGAAACCCAAAAACAATAATCTACTCACGTTATGTCATCCATTCTCTTGGCCAGATCCTCATAACTGTAATAACGGTCGTCAGACATCTTAAACTCCAAGTGAGCATTCGTACTGTACTTGATAACACCAAAGTGAGTTCCATCGCGAGAAATAGAGAAATACTTCATAAGGTTTTCGATAAAAGTGATTCCAGTTTTGAAGTGCGCTGAGGTAACGCTACTTGATTGGTCGATGATGATTCCAATGTCAAGAGCTTTTGTGCATGCTGGAATAAGAGCTGCGTAATTAGTATTCAAGAGTTGTTATTCACAATTAATATATCTTTGAAGGCTCGTCAAAATACAGCGTGACTCGTAAAAATATCCAGCCATATTCCACATCCAACTGTCTAATAAGTTATTTATTATCCAACTATCTCGTAAAAATGAAAAAAGGGTCGAAAAAATCGAAAAAACAGTAATTTTTATTTCCTTAAAAAATTAGTTGGACATTGCGTGACGTACGTATTGCATTCTGATTGGCTCATTTTTCATACAGGTCAAACCGGTTTTAGCAGCTCACACAAACACGCCGTTTTAGCCGATTATCAATGTAATTTTTTTTGACTGTTTTTGCACAAATTTTGGCTGTATTTTGAAAAAAAAGAGGGAGAACGTCAACAAGACAAATGAAAAAATGGCTATCGTTCGGAAACTTTGATGAAGTTGAATGAAAATGCAGTCACAAAGGAAATGTTGTGTCAAGAAATTGCAGCGATTGTAGTGCCTTCGTTTCCATTCGTGGATCGTAGTTGCTTGCTTCAATTAGCTTTACATTTCTACTATAAAGGACATTTTTGCAGCTCTTCCACTGAAGGATTACATTTTGTTGTATTAAGGTAAAATTTCATTTTTGTTTTCTTTTCCTTATACGAGCTAGTCAGTCAGCTTATGTCAATAAACTTGTGAGCTTACAAAACATTTTCTGTTCTCTGTGTTTACATGTTCACTTTGTCTCTGTTTTCAATTTTAATTTCGACATTTTCGTTATCTTATTAACAGAAGAATCGAAAGCGTTTCTGTAGAAAACGTTCCAAACTAATTCAGTTTGCCTTGCAGACAATTTAGCTGTAGATGCTGTAGATGAAAACCTGTCAAACTGGTTTAGACAGCGAAAAATATCGCTGTATATTTTTACTCGATCCAGTCTTACTCACGCGTTATTTTTTACAAGTTGGATAATAAAACATCATATTATTCGATATGCATAGTATTCGTATAACGTAGCTTTCTCTACAATCGGAAATTTTGTTCGACTTTTCCTTTGACCTGGAGGTGAATGTTACATTTTCATAAAGTGTTGTCAACAGTAAACACGTGTTGTCGACCAATTGATCACTGATTGCACATTTTTTATACCAAATAAAGCATAAATTGAAAATGTATATTTTATATTTAAAGAAAAAACGTTGAGGAAAATAAGGGAACACCGGATTCCGGATGTAGATTTTAAGAACGAAAGGTACTGTTAACTTCTAATAATGACAAGGAATCTCTGATGGTCCATAAAATAGTATTTGCAACTTTTGTAGCTATTCATCAAAACGACATTACACATAGACCTTTTCAATCGTGTAATGGGCAACCGCAATCCGGAACCCTTCATTCTCACCGACAATGTTTTTTTGTAATGGGTGTATTTTATATAAAGTATTTTAGAGTGCAAACACGAATTAAAAGTGTACAACATAAATACCACTAAATAGTGCTATTTTAAGCCAATTCAATTGTTTTCTTTTGTTTAATTAGTGATATTTACAACTAAATAGTGACAACTGTTGCACACATTTAGTTCATTTAGTTAGTGTTTGCATTCTAGTGCCATAACACCATCACTACTCCCTCGTACTTACGTTTTGGACACTCCTGTTCACCACATTGCTTCATATCCTCGGCAGGACCAAGGTGTAAGCAGTCCTTACCCTTGCCTTCTGGTTTAGGGTTAGTACAGGTTCGTTCACGTACTTTCACACCTCCGCCACCACACGTCTTACTACAAGACGTCCAGGAAGTCCACTCGGTGTATCCGCCATCTTTATCGATGGATTGTGTCGCTATCGAAGTTAACAGAATAAAGGTAATTTATTTCGTGTGGTTAACTTTTAAAATTGTCGGTAACTTTAACCCTAGGCAAAGATCACTCTCATTTTTATTCAACTCAAATCATTAAACAAGAAGCATTACAAGGGTAGGTTTTGAAAGCGGGTGTGGTGGTGGGGGCCGGGGGGAGGGGCAAAAACTAAATCAAGCGTCCTGCACTTTCGAAAATCACAAGAAAACAAAACAATGTTTTATCTCTACTTTACAAGCGTCTACGGTTCGAACGAGATAACCACATGCAACAATTTAATATTTTCTTCATCGGTTAATCCGTTAACAGTGGAAAGGGCGTGTCAAAAAGTACTTAAGGCCGGTACGCACGAGGGAGCTTGCTCTCTAAACACGCTCCCGCAACATGCTGCAGGAGCAAAGCTCCCTCGTGTGTACCAACGAAAAACATTTTGCGCAACAAAACTTTTGCTCCCGGGTTTTGTTCACTTTGTTGGGCAACATATATTTCGTTGGTACACACGAGGGAGCTTTGCTCCGGGAGCATGTTGCGGGAGCGTGTTGCAGGAGCAAGCTCCCTCGTGTGTACCGGCCTTTATACTCTCACATTTCCACTTTGTCAAAAAACTTACCCTCCCCTACCCTAACAACTAACAAATTTGCCAAACACTCGTTGAACTTGTTTGTTGCTACGCAACCCACAATCTAACACTCTCATTATATAACTTCTACTTATTATTTGATTGTCCAAATTTATGGATATCTTTCTACTTAACTATTTCAAGTTTTTTGATGTGAAATAATTTATTTGTATATAATTTTTTTTTTCAAATTTCCTTACCGTCTTTGACCATATATACGTAGTTTGTCCATACTCCGCCCACGCATTCTTGCTCTTTGTCTTTATCACACTTCGTGTTGCTAGGGTCGGTAATATCTTGGTAACACATCTTATCTTCGGCTTTACCATACTTATAGAACGTTGCCTCGCCTCCAGGACCGCTCCAACACTCGGCAAAGAACTGGAGTCCAAAGACTTTGTAACCTTTCTTTCTTGCCTCAGCAGCACATCGACAGGCCAGGCTACATAGGGAACAAAATGGCCGCTTGTTGACAATTTTTTTTAATGGAAATATTGACACAATAAAAGCAAAGAAGTAGATATGAATGAATGAATGAATTAATTAATCAATTTTTGTTTTTTGCTATGTTTTGGAATTGATAAATGGGTACGTTTATAAATAGATGGATGGATGAAATCATGACGGGAGAACAGCAAATTTGGGTACCTGTGCACAGATTGTTTGTATTCTGTCCATTTATATTACCTGTGCACGGATTGTTTGTATTCTGCCCATTTAAACCTATACCCCTTGTAGTTCAGACTGGTCTCGTCTCGATCGTTAATCATCTCGATAGGTAATGCCCTAGCAGGCTTGTCATTAAAACATCCAACTTTCTCGTAAGTGACTTCACAAGTCGCATGAGGTTCGTAATCAGCAGCTAAAATGAAAATGAAAGTCTAGTAACTTTAAAATGTTTGTACAAAACATGCTTAAGTGATTTGGACCTGGCATCCACCCCGGTGGAGGTGGGGGAGGTGGGTTAGGAAACTCCGGAGGTAAAAGATCGGGGATGCTCGTCGTATCTTTTAGAAGTAAAAATCAGCGATTACATCACTTTTGGGGTTTGAAATACCCCCCCCCCCCCTACCACCACCACCACTTATCTGCATGAATTGTTCTAATTCACGATGCAGTCATATCAAAACATTCTCCGAACAATCTCTTGTTTCAGTACAAAGGATCATGGTCGTCCAAATCAACGCAAATTTATTGAAAATTGTAATTCTAAAACACATAAGAAAAAATGTGAATAACCCCAAAAGCCTTGAATACATTATTATCACATTTTAACTCATATCATATCTGAAAACCAGGCCCTTTTAGATTAAACTGTTTCGTTAGAAGCTTTTTTCATTTGTTCTATTGGATTTGACGATTTTATAACCCACGTAAGTGAATTTGGGTAATTCGAAACAACTTTATGCGAATTCGTTTATTGTGTGGGTTGAGCGCGCCGGTATGAAGTTGCATTTTGAAATCTATCTAGCATCATAAATGGTCATTGGCATTCACATCACTGACTTGAATAAATAAAATTAAATATTCCTACCATTAGATACAGTTACTGCTACCAAGAACAAAATTACAGCAATACCAAGAATATTTGCCATAGTTACGTCTGTGGAATCAACAATAAACAATGTAATGATAGAAAATATGAAAAAATAAAAGAAACAAAAGTGTGGAATTGAAAAGAAAATACCCGGGAATGCCTCGTACAGGCAGAAACTACCGTATATACAAAGCACGTACTTTCACAAGTTTAGATTGCTTGACTTTTGGAATCTCAAAATGACTTGTGATAACTTTCAGTAGCCGTTTACATTAACAAATGTTTCAATATTATTCTATTGTAAAACTAAACCAAAAACAATGCTTGTAAACGAACACAAAGTGCCGCCACAACTCAGTATGATTCATGACAACTGTTGAACAATTATTTTCATATCTTAAAGAGTCATGATCAATGCTCAACGAGGTCTGGAAATAAGACCAGAACGCAGGAAATACCCGGGTGGAGGGGGAGGGGGGACTCCGGGCATCAATAATCGGGGATGCTCGTCGGAATTTTTCAAAAATATCCCTAAAAGATACCGGACGGTTTTCAAAAGGGCTTCACAAGTTTTACATCTCTAAAAGATACCAAAATCACGAGTTTCAGTGGCTTTCAACCCCTAAAAGATACCGAAAAGTAAGAATTTGGCAAATTTCATATTTTTAAACCTTAAAAGATACCAAATCGTCGATTTGTACCCCTAAAAATTCGACGAGCATCCCCGATCGTTTACCCTCGGAGTCCCCCCCCCCCCCCCCCTGGGAGGAAATAGCTTTAAAAGTCCGACTGAAAAGACTTTTTGAACGATGAAAGAATACATATTTATATAATTAACAAACCAAAAACCCATGTACGCATTTAACTGACCTCAAAAAGCAAGTCTGTACTGTCGCAATTTGTAATAATGGCCAAAATACCATAGGGCAAACTTAACACAGAAGTAGAATGGAGACAAATATTTATAGACCAATATTTCTGATATCTACATCTGTAATGACTCTGCTGAAATTTAGAGTCATGGTAAAATTAAATCCGTTATTTTTTACGAAAAAAAATATAAATGTAAGCCTAATGGTTTCTATTTTAACAAGTATACAAAACACCGGATAATACGAAGTTCGACTGTACACGAAGACCAGTTAGCACTGAATTATTTTATTCTTGTCTCAATAATTGGTTCTGGAGAAATATGGGGACTAAGATAGGCTTGACATGGAATAATAATGCTTTTAACCCGGGGGGGGGGGGGGGGGGGGGTGGACTCCGATGGTAAGCGATCGTAAATTGCGACATAGTTATTACAAATTGCGACAGGTATTACAAAGTGCGATGATTATTGCAAATTGCGACAGTACAAAGTCAGAGATTGTAAGGTCCAAATGTTTGTGTCTTGAACGTGTTTTTAGGGTCTAGTATGAAAAGTCCTTTTGATGAGCTAAAAATGTCATTTAATGGACAAAAATCCAGACCTCAATTAAACGGTTTCAGACGAATTATTGACCATTGAAAAAAATCAGCCCGCTTACACAAAGCCCAAACCCGTATGGATAGCTATGTGTAAGAATTGTCCTCGTTGCGCACTAAATAACTAAGCCAAATACATTTTAGCGGTTACTGAAATTTCGTCCCGCACCTTGCAATATTGTTTTGAGACGTGCAATATCAAATAAAATTTTGAGAGTTTTCAGAGTTGACTTTCATTTTACAATAACAAAATGATTTAAAGGCCGAAATATCTCTTCGTATAGGATAGTTATCAATGAGACCAGAACAAAGTTTTGCAAAAAATATTGCATCCAGGCGACTTACAACAAAGCCTTTCAAAAATGCCAAATTTCTGACGCTGAACGCAAACTACTAGTAGTTAATAAATGTAACAAAATATTCACAATATGTCTAAGCACTTTTTGTAACTATCTTTATTTTAAGATAGTTAAATTATCGAGTTTTGCTGTAACTTACTTTTTTGTTTCGACATCAAATAATTTGCAATAACCCGCATTTAATTAATATTCCCTCCGAAACTTTTTTTGACATGGGCGTAACTTGTTTTAACGTCGAAAATTCACCATTTTTTATAAAAGGAGAGCACAAAAAAAACTTACGATAATTTGAAGACTTGAACACACAAATTGTGCAATTGTCGAGTAAATTTTAACACAGCTTCCAGTGTATGAACTCAAAGGTCATATGTGATTTATTTCACAAAATGTGACAATTGCACGTGGAAATGTGAGATATTTACAATTGAACTAATTGGGTTCTAATCCTATTCTAAAGAATGAATTTGTTGCATGATTTTAATCATCTTTCGGGAATGGACTTGACACCTAAAACTGTGCAAAGCCTGGTTTCCATGTAATGGCAAACGATCGAGAACGATCGAAAACGATCGTTTTCAAATGATTTCGATCATATATGGATCAAAAAGGGTCGTAGGATCGAAAAACGTTGGTTTCCCTATAATCGATTTTTTTTTTTCGATCGCTTGCTCATGTTCTCGATCGTTCTCGATTATATGGAAAGGTCTATAGTATCAAACTCTTACTTGCCAAAGAGGACGAGTGGCACAACTGTTGCTTGTGATACCTGTTTGCAACTGCCGAGTGAGCACGTCGTTTACATACTATAAATCTGATGTTTGGTTTTAGCATTCGATTATTTTTTTTTGTGTCCAATTAAAAATATCTCATTATTATATTTGTTTGCACAAAATATTGTCCAATTTCTTGAAAACGATTGTCATATTTTGAAGTTATAATTCATAGTTTTTTTTCGATTTGTTTTTTGACTGACAGTATTTTAGGGGTTTTTAATATTATTAATCTTTAACTGAACTAGAATTGTCGCTATTACTTAATTTTCTTTTTTTCTTCTCTCTTCTCTTCTCTTCTCTTCTCTTCTCTTCTCTTCTCTTCTCTTCTCTTCTCTTCTCTTCTCTTCTCTTCTCTTCTCTTCTCTTCTCTTCTCTTCTCTTCTCTTCTTTTATCTTATCTTAACAAGTTCCATGAAAGCAATTCAATTGCTACTTTTGAACAGAGGGCAAACACTATGTCCATGATGTAAAATAAAATTGCTTTTGTGATATAAAGCGCAAACATGCATCCATGATTAAAGCAAATTGCTACTGTGTAATAAAACGCAAACGCTTAGAATATTAATAAAAAAGTCAAATTGCTACTGTGGAAAAGAATAGAAACATTGTATCCCTCAAACAAAATGAATTTGATGCATAACTGCAGAATGAATAAAAATCTACGATTAACTTACTTCGACAAATATATATGGTTTGTTTAAATTGGTCTCAGCAAGATTCAAACTTACTAAATGTATTGGATTTTCAAATGGTTATGTCCCATTCTATCCAATTAATTAGCTAAGATTTTCAATATTTACCTATGGGTATCATTTCATTTGATTCTATTTTTTATAGTGAGTGGAAAAGGAAGCGAGGAAACTTGTAATTACTTAATTCCTGATCATGTAAACTGCTGCTTAGTGACCGCTGTTTGTTTTACAGCTTGTTTAAGAAATATGATAAATAGGAAAATATGATCTACATGTGAAATATGATCGAAACATGATTGGAAAATACTCTGGGTAAACAAGCCAGAAGAGGAAATATAGCAAAAGGTTGAGATAAATATGGAGAATAAATTTTAAAAAATAACAGCAAAAAATGACATTACAACAAATGACTTTGTAAAAATATGGGGAAAAAAATCAAGCAGAGAGCATTTCAAATGAATCTAACTAATTAAATTGTATATAACAACTATCGAAGAAAACGCTTGAGACATCAAATTCAAATATATATAATAATCGTATTTATTTGAAGAACACTAAACACTATATAGTGAAAAAAAAGAAAAGTATGTTTATCATAGAGATTATTGATCTATGAAATAATCATCCTTTTTTGCAAAAACAAGAAAATGGTAGTAATGCAAAAAAAAAAAACATTATTTGTTTTTATTTCAAGGGTCGAAGAAAAGAATTTGAGTTGAGCCAGAAAGAAGAAATAGACAAAAAATAAAGAGTTCCATTTTAGATGAGGCAAATAAAAAGGTGTATGAAAAAAATGTATTAAAAACAAAAAAATAAAAAAAACACTTAAAGGGACCAAAAATAACAAGCATATTCCAAAAAAGATAAAAAATAAAATGAAGGAAAAAAATAAATAAAGTTAATTGAATGTTCTTGAACATTCCAAAAAAATAGCAGAAATAGCTAAGACCTGATATATAAAAAGGAAAGCCAAACGATGCAATAAAGAACAATAAGGAAAAGAAAGGGCCAGCAGAATTGAGACTCTAACAAACAAAATACTCCACAAAACTTTTAAGAATCCTACCTTACCTCGAAGTAAGTACCGCTTTTTGTTAAATAGTAACAATTTAAGTCATTGCCATCCATTATATACACTCCTTGATCAAGCCAATTAAGCACACAGCTCAAGCTACAAAAATTACTTTTGCTTATTACAAACTAGGTGATATGAAATAGCCGGATGTAATGCACCTCTTTCGTGACTTCCCTTAATGGGATATAAATAAAAGCTATCTAAATATGGTATTGTCTGATTAGTTTGTAAACAAAAATTATTTTTGGTTAATTGTGAAAATCGTACGGTGCACATCACAGATGATTGCTTTGCTTTGTTTTTGTTGTTATTTTATTTATTTCTCAGCATATTACATTGAAATAAGTACATTTGCTGGTTTGTAATTCAACTCAAATATTCATCCTCCACCAGAGAGTTGAAATACCTTTCTCAAAATGTTTGTTTGCTTGTACATTTGTGAGTTTTAATTTGCTTTTGCTTTCGCCGAGTTTTAGTCTTGCTTTTGTTTTTCCATAAAAGCAAAACAAACAAACTGTATAGCCACGTCCAAGCTGTTATTAAAATTAATGCATGATTAATATCCTCTGTAAATCAGTGGCCATTTAGAAATACATATATAAACTCTCAAAGTCTTTTACGAAAAGAAGCCTGTTTATTTATAATTATTTGTAATACGTATTATTACAAATCGCTTTGGGGTTTTAATCATCGTCATTATTAGAACTTTTCTTGCTAGCACTGAAAGCCTTTACTAATAAAAGAGTGAATGTTTTTCAGTTGTTATATTGTGTATTTTAAAGTACAACTTAGTGACTTTTCAAAAGTCACCAAGTTAGAAAAAAATATGACACGCAAAATTTACTCGGAATTTCATTGGTTCTTTTTATTTATTGATTTATTTTATTTTTAATTCATCGAATTCTAAACACCATCTTACTCTATCTTAATATATAATCAGTCGAACTAAAAGCATTCCAAATGAACAAAGAGCTTCATCAAAAAAAAAAAAAAAAAAAAAAAAAAAAATAAAGGAAAAGAAAAAGAAAAAAGGAGAGTGAGAGAGAAACAGGCTACTTTGGTTCACCATTTAAAAAATATAAATAATTTTCAAATCGTCTTTTGCGCCAAAAGAGTGAATTATTAAGCGTTTCGTATTAGCTATTAGCTCATATTCAGGAAGATATTTTGTAGATTTGTTTATTATTTACAAATAGGTAAATAATAACATAGGCCTTAATTGCTTTTTAGCAATAACACGTTTTTAACTCAATGTTGTCCGGTCTGGGACTCGCGGTTCACATTTGATTGATGTAAATTACTCACCTAGATCTTTTGCAAACAATTCCTTTCATTTTAATTTTCTATTTATTTTGTATATCTGATTTTGTCGTAACTGTTGCCGAAATAAGATACTTCTTCACTTCCATTGTGTATTTTGGATTTTTTCTTAGACATTTTCAGACCAGATTATATTCACCAATTCATTTACTGAAGACACAAACGACCATATACAGGAACTTGATTGTTAAGACAATGCGGCTATTGTGACGCATTCTTTCCCCTCCTTCTGTCAAATTAAAGTTAAGGCTTGGATTTTACGACAGAACTAATCTACCTAGTGAAGTTTTCCTGTCAAACGAGTCTGAACGGGGGTTCCAAATATTGCCAGTGAGCTACATTTTCTGGCAAATGTCGATGTGTTTTGATCAACTTAAAATGAGGTGTTGTTATATAATCTCTCGATAAGGAAAAAATAAATTGAATAAATATATACAACTAGATAAATGCTGCCCTATGGAATTAGAGTGCGTTTATGTATTGGACGATTGACACTATTTGTATTCCTCAGATATAACGTCACTAAATATATAATACGACAATAGTTCTTGAGCAATTTCTGAGCATTAAATTTATTCAGATTCATCAATTAAAATATAACAGTTTCCTCCAAATGAATTTGTATGCAAGTTTTCGTTTTAAGACCTAGAATAGCCTTGAATTGAAAATTAGAATAATGTGCAGATAATGCTATAATAATATTATTGTGGTTAATGCTTAAAGATTCTTGACATCTGCTCCATCTTCTTCAGCTGTCTTATCAGCTTCATCATCGTCTTCATCATCATCGGCACCATCATCACCTTTCCCATCATCATCATCAAAGTGATTCTCGTTCTCATCTCCAAGTTTTCGTGAGCATTGGATATGACAGTCTGGTGGGCATGGTGGAGGTTTGTTGCATGTTATAGGGACTGTACAGACCGGCTTGCAGCCTCCACGACGGCGACGACGACGTCGACCGAACAGCCAACCGTCGCTGTCAGGGACCAATAGAACGCAGACGAGGCAGAGGACGGCAAGGTATTTGAACTTCATGATGGGCTCTGATCCTTAAAGAGAATTGTGAAACATGAGTTCAGGGATGGGGCAGAAACGAGAAACAACAAAGACGCGGTTGCACGAAGCCTGGACAGTGCTATCCCTATGCAGTTGTCTGCATTTGTCCAGTGGAAACCGAAAACAAAACAAAACAAAAAACAAGAAACAAAACGACACAAAATATGCAATACGGTTTCTTTGCGACATCTCGAACTTGCCTTTAAGCTCTTATAATACGACAGGCAGCCCAAGCAATCTACTCGCTTCGCTCGCAGCAACTAGAAGGCAGGAAACTATCATCCATACCACCTCTTTTTTAACGGCAAAAAATACTCCAAAATCAACAAGAATTACACAAAAACTACATCAGCATAAAAGCTCAATAAACAAGATTTCAATAAATTGCACTTTACTTCAATTTTTCACGAAAAAATACTGCAAATTTTCGCTTTTTCTTTCAAAATTCGGCAGATTTTCCAATCAGTTGAAGAGTGGACCATAGCGAGTGGACATTATTCGTTGTTTGCCCTTTGTTATGTTTCTCTCAATTTCGCAAAGTTCAGCCAAAAAAGAGATCCTTTTAGACTTGAAAAGTGACCAAATAGTCTCCTTTGGGTAAGATACCAAAAGATCCTTTTGAAATATTTGTCTTTTTTCGCTTTTGTTAATACACATCGCTAAACAATCGTTCTTCAAGTCGAGTGAGCGAACTTCGATATGTATACGTCTACAAGCTCGAAAATTCTCACTTTCGCAATGAATTTCTTGCTACTTGTTGATCTTGTTCACTTCTAATAATTCTTCTTAACAATTCCACGAATTGTTTTTCCTTAAATTAAGTTTTATTTAGCTGTTTTGATGCGACATGGAAGCATTCGTTTTAATTATTTTTTTAGCTGTTTTGATGCGACATGGAAGCATTCGTTTTAATTATTTAAAAAATTGTTTATTAAAAAATAACTGATAAAATTTCAAAAGAAAGATTACTTGAGAATAAAAAAAAGTGAAAAAAAAAAGATTGGCCGTTCGGAGACTTGAACCCAACTACGTATATATAGCCTAATGGGTTTTGTTAACAACGTATTTGGCACGATGGCAAAGTCGGCTAAGACGAAGTAACAATGATGCTAAGGGCACAGGTTCGAGTCCTGGCGCTGGCGCATTAGAATTTCTTTCTTTGTGAGTTAATATAATTCGGTCAGACCTGATGGAACATGTCTGAAATTGCCAAAATTTCTAACAGCGAAAAAAAAAAACTGTCTGCAGACTAATACTCGTGCCCTCGGCCTAAGGGCCTGGGCACGAATAATTACAGCAAATTGTCCTGAGTTCTGTAAAGTTGTAAGATGAATAAATTAAGTTATAAGTTATACCGTTGAAAGAAGAAGACAAAGCTGACGATTTCAGATGTTAGTCCTTCGTCGGAGAAATATCGACATCCGAAACATGAGTTTTGCCATCGTCATTCTACGGTGTATAACGTATCTATACATTTTACAACCGACTAATTCCATAAAGCAGTGACTTACTTGATATTCCAACTAAAAAGTATTTTCTTAAACACAATTTCAAGAGTTGAAACAAATCAAATTTTTTCTAGCGCTCCATTTATACACAATCATTGTTTTGCCTTTCATGAAAATATATCGCGTTAAGACAAGTAACGTAAAGTATCTTGAAAGCTTTTTTTAACTGAACGCTTTCAATTTGTAGTATTTGAAAAGGATCTCTTGAGCTTGTACTTGTAAACTTAGAGGTTCAATTGATTTTGTGGATGACCTACTTGGCTTATATTTAAAAAAATCAATAAAAACACACTAATTTAAAAATATAAGCGAAAAAATAAATAAATAAAGAAGATAGCAAAATTAAATGAAAGAGTGCAAATGCTAAATATATGAAACAGTTGTCACTATTTAGTAGTAAATAGCACTATTTAAACAAAAGAAAACAATAGAATTAGGACTGATGAAATGGCAATATTTAGTGGTATTTATGTTGCACACTTTTAGTTCGTGCACTATTCGATCAGTTTCAATTAAACGAAATTCGTCCAACACAAAACTGAAAAATTTGTTCGTGGATGTAAAAACAATCAAAAAAACACTACTTTAGAGATTATGAGTAAGAGGTCTTTACGTGAATCTATCTTAATTTACATAAGGACAACTTAATTAATGTCAACATCTGAATTGCAATGATCGCATGTCCACTTATACAACAAATTATATTTTACTTTAGAGGGCAGTTCAAGATCGAGAAAAATGAACCAAACAGTCACGCACTTGATTCATTCGAAACACATTTATGTGGAGATACGATTTCAGGCTTAGATTGAAGGCTTTGGTTTCCATATAATCGCTGACGATCGCCGGATCGCTGAAAATGATGTCAGCGATGGTCAGCAATTGTATGGAAACACTTTTCAGCGATCTAAACACGTGAAAACACTAGATAACGATCGTGAGCGATCCTTGCATCAGTAATTTTAGCGATCCGGCGATCGTGAGCGAGTATATGGAAGCTAGGCTTTATAATGTGAAGTAGCCATACAATCGCTTGAGATTTTTGAGAACAAAATATGCATATTTCCATCAAATAGAGAGGTTTCTAAAAACTAGAGAAGTAGAGTGTAATAACGAAGTAGTAGTAAAGTAAAATAAAGTGCAATACGCCGATATATCAAAAATGGACAGTTAGAGAACTGTGTTATTTGAAATCTGACAAGTAACGTGGTCTTCATTACCCTGGGTACCAGAACCATTAAAAAAAACAAAGAGTGATTTTTTTAAAAGTGTTTTACCGGGTGAAGTATAATGAAACAAGAATAAAAAAGATAAAAAAGACGAACAATGTAACGTTATAAAATCCAATACGTACACCAAATGGTTTTTCGCGAGCTTTTGCAAACCACTTTATTTTGATAGCTACATTCACGGTCAACATTGTTGAGAAAAAAGCTTGTCGTGTAAAATATTACGAAAATGTCTATACAGCGTTAAAACATCGGCAACTTCACCTAAATCAGCCCTGAAATACTCCTATTGTCAACGACAACCGGACAATTGCAAAACAATTGAATGGGGGAAATGAGGGATGTCGTTGTTCCAGCTCTTGTTTGCATTGAGGCCGGTACACACTAGGCGACAAGTCGCAGCGACTTGTCCCCGCGACATGTCGCAGCGACAATTTCCTCCCGTGTGTACTAACATTTTTTTGCGAAAATTGTTGTCGCCGCGACAGAATTTTGTTGCTGCGACTTGCCGCATGAAATCCAACCGGTTGGGATTGCTGAATCAGTGCACACTGAGGCGACATGTCGCGGGGACAAGTCGCAGCGACTTGTCGCATAGTGTGTGTCGGCCTTTAAGCAGCGACAATTTCCTCCCGTGTGTACTAACATTCTTTGGCGAAAATTGTTGTCGCCGCGATAGAATTTTGTTGCTGCGACTTGCCGCATGAGATCCAACCGGTTGGGATTGCTGGGCCAGTGCACACTGAGGCGACATGTCGCGGGGACAAGTCGCTGCGACTTGTCGCCTAGTGTGTGCCGGCCTTTAGTGATTACAGTTAGCCCATTTTAGCCGCAATTGCAGTCAGCAAAACCAGTTTCTCACACTTTAGAATGAGTTTGAAAATCAAATGGTTGTCTAATGTCTGCTCTGGTAATTCCCCGCTGTCCGTTTACGACGAGGCACGCAGGAAGTTGATACCACGCACAATCTATAAACGATAGTTTTTCTGTCAAAAAGAAATCCCACGAACAAAATATACCACAAGATTGTATTATTATGACAGTTGAGATGATCTTCTGCAATTTGTTCTATTGTACTGACAATTTTGTCACGTCAAATTTGAAGACAAGATATGAGAAGTAAAAAAAAACATAATATACATATATATATATATATATATATATATATATATATATATATATATATATATATATATATATATATATATATATATATATATATATACTTAAGGTAATTCCGTAGTTTTGCACTGCGCGCAGTTCTGTGCATATTTCTAATTTTAGAGTTCTACATTTCTTATAGTCAATACATAGAGAGTTATGTCTGAGAAACACTTAAACGTAAAAAATACGAACAGTTTTCATATTTTCAAGCGAATAATCACGAATTTCTTTGAACTCGCCCCAGTCCATACTCGGAAAAGCCTTGATATTATTGAATTTTGAGGATACTTCTCAAAATATCGTGCAATCCAATACTTGCACATATCTTTTTTATTTCTTAATATCATTTGAAATCATGTTTTTTAAAACATATATGATCGATGACAAAATTCTATGGCTAGAGTTTTCTATATTTCGAAAAGTATTTTGTTCAAAGCATCGATGAGGCCCGTAAAAATTCGAACATTTTGTTAATTTTTGCTTTATTTCTCTTCGCTGTTGAATTTTAAAGCAAATCTTTTGCTTTACATCGGTAGCCCAATGTATAAGGAGCACTTTAAAGCACATTGAAAATATTTGGTATTGACCAAGCTCAGCAAAGAGATACTTTTATGAATGATGCCCGTTTTCGAATGTTAGACGCTAAATTGACAAAAGTGGGTATACTTTAAACATTTTACCGCAAAATCCAATACGGTGACCCCATTTTTTTATTTTATATTATTTATGAAAAACTCAAAATGTTTTCATGTAGAAAGTTTTATCAAAATTCTATGGCTAGTTCAATTTCTACGGAATTACATTAAACGAAATTCGTCCAACACAAAACTGAAAAATTGTTCCGTGGATGTAAATAAAAACTATCAAAAGAAGTAAACAATCCCAAACATTAATTGGATAGAAGTATAACACTACTTTAGAGATTATGAGTAAGAGGTCTTTACGTGAATCTATCTTAATTTACATAAGGACAACTTAATTAATGTCAACATCTGAATTGCAATGATCGCATGTCCACTTATACAACAAATTATATTTTACTTTAGAGGGCAGTTGAAGATCGAGAAAATGAACCAAACAGTCACGCACTTGATTCATTCGAAACACATTTATCTCGAGACACGATTTAAGGCTTAGATTTAAGGCTGGTTTCCATATAATCGCTAACGACGATCGCCGGATCGCTGAAAATGATGTCAGCGATAGTCAGCGATTGTATGGAAACACTTTTCAGCGATTTAAACACGTGAAAACAATCGACAACGATCGTGAGCGATCCTTGCATCAGTAATTTTAGCGATCCGGCGATCGTGAGCGAGTATATGGAAGCTGGGCTTTATAATGGGAAGTAGCCACACAAGCGCTTGAGATTTTTGAGAACAAAATATGCATATTTCCATCAAATAGAGAGGTTTCCAAAAACCAGAGAAGTAGAGTGTAATAACGAAGTAGTAGTAAAGTAAAATAAAGTGCAATACGCCGATATATGAAAAATATGGACAGTTAGAGAACTGTGTTATTTGAAATCTGACAAGTAACGTGGTCTTCATTACCCTGGGTACCAGAACCATTAAAAAAAAAAACAAGGAGTGTGATTTTTTAAAAAGTGTTTTACCGGGTGAAGTATAATGAAACAAGAATAAAAAAAAAATAAAAAAAGACGAACAATGTACTATGATGAAACGTTGTAGAATCCACTACGTACACCAAATGTTTTTTCGCGAGTTTTTGCAAACCACTTTATTTTGATAGCTACATTCACGGTCAACATTGTTGAGAAAAAAGATTGTCGTGTAAAATATTACGAAAATGTCTATACAGCGTTAGAACATCGGCAACTTCACCTAAATCAGCCCTGAAATACTCCTATTGTCAACGACAACCGGACAATTGCAGAACAATTGAATGGGGGAAATGAGAGATGTCGTTGTTCCAGCTCTTGTTTGCATTAGTGAGCACATCTAGCCCATTTTAGCCGCAATTGTAGTCAGCAAAACCCGTTTCTCACACTTTAGAATGAGATTGAAAATCAAATGGTTGTCTAATGACTGCTCTGGTAATTCCCCGCTGTCCGTTTACGACGAGACAAAAGGCACGCAGGAAGTTGATACCACGCACAATCTATAAACGATAGTTTTTCTGTCAAAAAGAAATCCCACGAACAAAATATACCACAAGATTGTATCATTATGACAGTTGAGATGTACTTCTACAATTTGTTCTATTGTACTGACAATTTTGTCACGTCAAATTTGAAGACAAGATATAAAAAGTAAAAAAGATATATGTATATATGTATATGTATATATATTTTTTATTTTATATAAATTGCTCAGCTTACTCCACGAGATTAAATCCAGGTTTCCATCTAATCGCAATTGATCAAGAACGGTCGCAAGCGATCGAAAAAAAATCGATTTTGGGGGTTAAACCAAGGTTTTTCGATCCTACGACCGTTTTTGAACGATTTCGATCGCGATCATATATGGATCGAAACGGTTGTAGGATAAAATAAACGTTGGTTTTCCTATAAATGATTTTTTTTCGATCGTTTGCGAAAGTTCTCGATAATGTAAAAACCAATATTAACTTGATTCTTAACGCCAAGCGGATACCACTGCACGAGCATAGCAGTAGATATGAGTACAAGCCAGACAAGCGCCAAACAATTCTTACTTTTTTTAATGCAAGATAAGATTTAGGTATGCACTAACTAGGAATTCACCAAACCAAAAGAATGGAAATAAACGCTGTCTTTGTTTATGCCTCGGTAAATTCTTAGTTAGTACATAA
The DNA here is from genome assembly GCA_918843875.1 of Diadumene lineata. NCBI lineage: Eukaryota > Metazoa > Cnidaria > Anthozoa > Actiniaria > Diadumenidae > Diadumene > Diadumene lineata. Next base: position 2,162,324 of record OU974083.1, on the reverse strand, counting down.
CTATTTTTTATTGGCTACTAAATAGTTACAAAATGTTTCACGCTTATGTTGCGTGCACTCTATCTGTTGCTGTTGTCTGTACTCTTATTGTTATTGTTGTTTTTTTTCGTTTACAGCTAAAACGGTTGTATCGCGACCAACTTTGTTCAGATTTTTTAGTCAATTTTCCTTTTCTGAGACGTCAATCAAATATGTAAATCAGTCGTTTGTCGAAACATTCAGGCCGTGTGAATGAAAATCAAAAGTTTTCCCAAGAAACGATCATATTCAAAGGACTTAAAAAAATGCAGTAGGACTTACAGATGTTTTTATTCTCTTTGTAATATTTGAAAGCTGTTTGAATTCTTTCAATTCAAGTTATTTGTCTCGGCTATTTATCAAGAAAAGCTCAAGTAAACTGTCGAATTGTTGTCAACGGTCTATGCAGCATGTCCGCCATCTGATGATTGACGTCTCAGAAAAACCCATATGAAGTAAAGATTCGAAAATTAACTGGTCGCGATACAACGGTTTTAGCTGTAATTGAAGGTGACGACCTATGAGATTTTTTATTCAATTTCCGATCAAATTTGCATATAACATCAGCGCATTTTTAACTGAATAGTTTCAGTTTTTGTTTTAGTAATGGCAATTAAAATCAATTATATTTACTTGCACTTGACATTTCGAAAACCTTGAGTGCCTAACAATAGAAATTATGAAAAGAAGAAAAGAAAATATCTAAGTGTAACCTTAAGGTATATTCAAGTAGTCCTCAATTCCAAAGCCTATTATCGTCTAATTTTCATTTCCGTTATCAACAATTCACGCAAATCGAAAAATGGAATGTTTTCTTTTAAGATGATAGCATTAATTCTATTGAGCTTTGTAGACTCTTAGCAGTAATTTACTTTCCATGAACATGTAGGTGTTCTTATGGTAAAGGATAAATATGGTTGATAAGAACTCCACGACAACTACTCGCGAAATTATTATAAGGTGTCAAACTGCATATCAAGAAGCGCCTTTTTCCGATTATTAATACGAAAAAATTAACCCACAATTATATGCGCACTTTTTCAAATTTGTATCAATCTACTCACTATTAAAAATAAGTAACACTTGTAAATATAACGATAAGTTGTACACCGTAGAGTGATTCGAGAAAACTGACGTTTCGGACGTTAGTCCTTCGTCGGAGTAATACTCCGTAATACTCGTATTACTCCGACGAAGGACTAGTAAATATCTGGCTCCCATAATGCATTTAGACCATATACAAAATGTCGAACCGCTCAGATGTGATTTCACTACAATTCCTGTAAGTTTTTCACAATTTAGGGCTAAAAAAAAACAAGAAAAAAAAACACCAAAAAGTGTTCAAACGTACTTCCAAATGTAAGCTATTCCAAATATGGATATGACTTGATGACTGCGCGAAGGACAACTTTTTCCCCATAATTCCTTGCGTTCGTGCTTTTACCTTTTTTTCCATACACGCAATGGATGTCTTTACGCAAAGAAACCTCCTCAGGGCGATCTCTTTGTGCTTTTGTTAAGCTTTGTTATCTACGTTTCAATTAAAAGATAACGGCATAAGATCTCTCAAGTAAGCTATAACATAAACACTGTACACTTAATCATTAGCTTTTTGTTTCAATTCAAGTACGTGTACAAACCTAAATTTTATTATTTTGTTCAATTCGAACAAGTACTATCCTAATTAACGCGAATATTTGTCATCAAAGGTGCATAAAAAAGCGATTTATGCTCAAAGAAGTAAAGGTAATTCAGTGAGGCACAACTGCAAACTGAATGCAGTGGAAAGCGAGAAACTACGCAACTTTCATTTCCTGATAGCAAAGCAATCTTCTTAGTGTTCAAGGAACTATTATTTAAATTCAAAAGAGAATCGGACGGTCCCTTGAAAGAGCAGCTTACGAACTTCTAACTGAAAAAAAAAACCAGTTAATTGCAAAGATTTCTCTGTTCAAGTTTGCCAAAAGTTATGATGTTGTTATTCATGATGTTGTTCATTGTGATTGATAAAGGCACAAGCAACAGAACAAACATTGAAGAAAAACCTGGTGGGTTTGTTTTAAGTAAAACCTCAAGAAATAAAACAACACCGCTTGTATTATTTGCATTGCCAAGTAAGTAAAATTGTCTTCTTTGTTTACGCAGCACACCTATCTTAAAAGAGTAGGATATAAAAATTTAGTAAACCCAATAGCGGAGCTCCAATTTAATGAAATGAATCATTCATTCATTCATTTGTTCATCCACTACCTTAGTTTCCAAGAAAACATTGGAATCATCTGTCATATCGTAGCCGTACCGTAAACTTAACTTTTCCAACTCTTACGAAAACGGCTCAATTTTGCAAGTTACTAATTCCTTTACTTTTATTTTAGATAAAAAAGGAAATCACTCAGTATTCGAACCTGTTTCCTTTATAAAGCCAATTATCATCACAGTTCAACTTCTAAAACCAGCTGATATTGATGATTCAACACATGTCATGATCAAGCCACAGTTATGCACAAGTGGAATGAAGTACGATGCAGATGTAAAACGGTGCAGGAATGTCATACGAACAGACACAGAGCTTATTCCACAGAATGTCACATTGCAGACAGCAATCTCTGAATGTCCTGGTGAACTACTACAAATGCAACAACATGAGTATATCATCTTAGAAAATGGCATTGTGTACGAGAATGCAACGAGTAAATACCACAATGCATCACAATACGTATGGCATAATGACTCTCTTTTTATCTGTAAGAACATTTCCTATCCATCCTTAACTAAATTACCGCGAGACGAGGTGTTGGTAATTTTGACTTTGAGCTGTATGCTAGTATCGATACTATCACTCCTCTTTGTGATGTTGACATACTCTCTGTTTAAAGAGCTACGAACCATCCCAGGCGTTAATCTCATGAACTTAAGTGTTTCTATCCTTCTTGGGCAGTCTTTGTGGGCGTTTGGAAGCAGGCAAGAAGGTAGGCAACCATATAGCTAGAGGCAAGTAAATGCCGTGTACAATGTATATTTATTTTTATCAGATTTTTTTTATTATTAAGAAAGAAAAATATATGAAACAAGTTAATCCACGACGTCTCGGTGTCGTCGTGACATCATTGTCAACGGTGAAAACATTTACAAATGAATAATACTTCAATCAAATGGATTTACATCAATGAAGATGTTATAATTATAATAGATATTGTGAAAAAAATTATTATTATGTAAAGAGCTTTTCCTTGATCCTCTAATTAGCAACATTTCGTTTACTAAGTAATCCAATTCGCTGACGCATTTCCAAAGTTTGTGTTGATCACAGTGTTCATGTAAATGTCTCATTATAGGTTGCATGTTTTCATTCCATTCATTCAGGTCGACCAATCTCGTGCAAAGTGACAGCAGTTCTAATCCACTATTTCTTCCTCGTCTCGTTCGTCTGGACAGCCATTATTGCGTACAACACGTGGGAAGCCTTTACACTAACTCCTTCCCGTTTGGTCAATAATAAAGGTCGCCATCGCTCCCAAGTGCTACGTCATATGGCACTTGGATGGCTTCCCGTGGTGCTCTTGGTGTCAATCTGTGTTGCCATGGATTTATCACATGTAGATTACGTGGCTATAGGCTATGGATCACGTGGTAGTTGCTGGATCAATGGCCGTAGTGCGCAGATCTATGCGTTCTTTGCACCAGCCGTATTGATAACTGTGTTCAATATTGGGATGTTTGCTTTGACTGTCAAGAACATCCGGGAGACAAAAAGGTACTCGATGCAAAGTAACTAACATAGTTGTGATGATTATGGCGGTGATGAAAAGCTATATTTGGCATTGAAGATGATGGTGATGATGATGATTACAAGATGTGTTTTGTTTAATGTTGTGATGTTTGCTAAGATACAAGAGAGTTTTAAAAATGTTTGGTGGAACACAGTTTTTTTTCACGAAATACTACTGTGTAAATGATCTACTCATAAAAGAAACTTTGGAAATATGGACACAAACAAACTACGAAGATAATCTTAAATCGCATGAGGACCATTTCCTATCTCAAAGATTGTGGAACAACTCACTTATTCGAATAGAAAATAGACCAGTTTTTAATACATCATGGATTGAAAACGGAATAGAACAGATTGCAGATTTATGCAATGAACAAGAGATTTTTATTTCATTCCACAATTTCAAGCAAATATTTAGAAATGTAAAAACAAACTTCTTGACGTTTGCGGGCATGATTTCATCCATCAGCTCTCTAAAAAGAACAAAACAAGAAGGTATTGGCAAAAATTAGAAATATCAACCTTTCCTTGAAAAATTTGAAATGTCAAAAAAAACGTCTAAGTTAGTCTATCAAGCTTTGTTAAAATCAAAACAGACAAGCCCTGAAAAAAAAAAAACACAAGAAAAATGGTTCATAAATAAAACAAATAATGAAAACATCAATTGGGAAATGGTTTATATGTTACCTTTCCGTTGCACAGGACTAACACATCTTATATTTTTCCAATTCAAATTACTACATAGGAAAATACCAACAAATGATTTTTTATACAAAATAGGGAAAAGGCAGGATAATCTTTGCACTTTCTGTAAAAAAGAGAAGGAAAGTTTGAGTCTTCTTTTTTGCATGCAAAAAGGTAAAAGATTTTTGGGGAAAACTTTCTTTTAATTTTGTTAAAAATACCACCCCAAACTATAACAGCTCTTTTTTTGCCTGAGACTTTAAATTGACTAATGGTGGACACTCTACCTACAACACACAAGTATTTCCTTTTGTTCCGCGGATAGCTAGAAACTACATCTGGAAATGCAAACGTAAAGAAAAAATACCAAAAATAGAGGACCTTCAATTTACTGTTGCCTCCCTCGCACCTTTTGAAAAAAAAATCCAAAAGCTAGCATGATAAGTATTGGTGACAAGCAAGCAAAGCAATATTATAAATCAGAATTATGAATAAATATTGAATCATTGAGCAAAAAAAAAAATGCAGTCGGAATTGTAGTAGTGTAGGAATGAGTTATTGTAATCAATCTTATCGTAATAATACACTACACTGTAAGTATTGTAACAAAAAAAGATACAAGAGAGTATGAGTTAAGAGAACTTATCCCCCGTATTGGGATTTTATCTCATCAGGGGATCTTTTTATTCTATTTTTAAACTGTCTTTTCGGAAACGGAACGCGATTAGCAGATTGCAGGAGGTGCGGTCGTAACGTCGAAATACCACAGAAATAAAGTGCGGAGATTATTACCAAGTTTCTAAAAATAGCACGACGAGTAGAGCCCCTGATGGGTTCTGGGGATAAGCTCTCTTATCTCATACTCTCTTGTAAGATATTACAACCATTTTCGTTGAAATGTGACCCTCGAAGCTAAAAGTCCCGTCTAGAGCCTGGCATTTTGGTGGATGTCAATCAACATCTTCAACATGGTCGTCATCATCACCATCATCATCGTCATCATTATCACTGCCATCACCACATTACTAACATAGCTTGGATCATCATTTCATCAATAATACAATATGCATCCTCTTTTTAAGGCAAGTGGCCACTGTCCTCAATCAGGCTGAACGTCGTCGCCGGTTTGCTGTTTATGTCCGAATCGCATCCCTGATGGGTTTTACATGGATCTTTGGTTTTGCTGCATCGTTTGGTCATCCTGTTCTATCCTATGCCTTTGTGATCTTCCAAAGCTTGCAGGGTCTGTACATCGCTATCGCTTTTACCTGTACAACTCGAATTAAAAAGCTTTATAGTGACCTAATCAGAAGACGATCAGGCAAGCAAGGTAGTGTTGATAGTGATGAAAAAAACACCGTTACATTTCGTACTAGGAAGCTTGTTAGCGAGTTTAATGTTAGGGGACGACGGTCAGTCAGGCAAGGACGTAGTTACGTGAATGGTGTTGGTGTTTGTAGTGTTTGTGGAGTTAATAGCTTGAATGTTGGTCCAGTTGATTTTGGGGGAGAAGGTGTTTGTGCTAATGTGGGTGCTGGTGACGGTAATGTTGGTGTTGGTGGTGTTTGTGGTAATGTTGGTGTTGGCGACGGTAATGTTGGTGTTGTTGATAGTAATGTTGGTGTTTGTGGTAATGGTGTTGGTGGTGGTAATGTTGGTGTTGATGGCAGTGTTGGTAATGTTGGCGGTGCAAGTGGTGACGTTGGTGTTGGTGGTTTTTGTGGAAATGTGCGTGTTGTTAATTGTAATGTTGGTGGTATTTGTGGTAATGTGGGTGTAAGTGATGGTATTGCTGGAGGTGATTGTAGTTGTGGTAATGTAGGTGTAAGTGGTAATGTTGGTGGTGTTGAAGGTAATGCTAGTGGTGTTCAAATTAACATAAGCAGTGATGATGGAATTGAACGAAATTTGGGAAACGTGATAGAAAGTCAAACACCAAGACGCTGCAAGTCGAGAGTGGTGGTAGCCGACGTACATAAAATTGTTGAGAGATGTGATGTATAGTAAAGATGACCTTGATGTGATGCGGGTAGTAGACAATGCATGTGATTGTTGAGAGATGTGATGTTTAGTAAAGATGACCATATCTGGTGATGGTAGCTGACAATGTTTGTGATTGTTGAGAGATGTGATGTATAGTAAAGATGACCATATCTGGTGATGGTAGCTGACAATGTTTGTGATTGTTGAGAGATGTGATGTTTAGTAAAGATGACCATATATGGTGATGGTAGCTGACAATGTTTGTGATTGTTGAGAGATGTGATGTTTAGTAAAGATGACCATGTCTTGTGATGGTAGCTGACAATGTTTGTGATTGTTGAGAGATGTGATGTTTAGTAAATATGACCATATCTGGTGATGGTAGCTGACGTGTTTGTGATTGTTGAGATGACCATATATGATGACCATATATGATGATATGGTAGCTGACAATGTTTGTGATTGTTGAGAGATGTGATGTTTAGTAAAGATGACCATGTCTTGTGATGGTAGCTGACAATGTTTGTGATTGTTGAGAGATGTGATGTTTAGTAAATATGACCATATCTGGTGATGGTAGCTGACGTGTTTGTGATTGTTGAGAGATGTGATGTTTAGTAAAAATAACCATATCTCGTGATGGTAGCTGGCAATGCTTGTGATTGTTGAGAGGTTGTTTGGTTAAGATCAATATGCTTTATCTATTAATCGAGCTAATCTTACATTGGTTCATCTATATAACAAATTACAATTAAAGAGTATCTTAAATTGAACAATAAACTATAAATAGCATATCAAAGACTTGTTGTCTTTCGTGCGGTGTCCCTGTGCTTTTCATACCGCATCTGGTTCCCTGTTCCCTGATGCATTTAGACCACAAAATGGCGGCCTGTTCAGTAGTGCTTTCACTACAATTCCTGACAGTTTTGGAAGATTCAATGCTACAAACATATTTTGAATGAAGATTTAAAGAACTCCAGTAGAAATTATTCGGAACGAAATTTTTATTTTTTCCTAAAAGCAATCTCCGTTACCTAATCCTGTTGATCTCTAAAATTTCTTCGATTTCTCCACATTGTCTCACTCACACTATACAAGTGAATTATTTAGAGTTCCTTATTGGTTATGGACTGAATTTTTAAGATATTCTGTAGATTTGTTTATTTTACTCAAAAGTGAACAATAAAAGAGGCACGCAAAGCATCATGGCTCCTTTAAAATTCAAATAAATCACGAACTAAACCTACATAAATAATTTGTGTTCGCTTGACTTCAGAGTGTAAAAAAATTCATCGATGTCGACAACTAGTCAGCGGCTATAAGTTAAGTCGGCAATGTAATGTGTTTTCAAAATGCAATCCCCTCCCCCCCCCCCCAAAAAAAAATAGAATAGCGGGGAAAAATTATCGTGTGAATAAAACAAACAGAGATAGAAGAAACATATATTGAATATTCATAAAATAAATTTGTTCTTGAAGTTTCATAATTTCAATACTACTCTACTGAAGTGAAACGGCTATGGCAACCTAGATTTAAATGTAAATTTCTGGAGGTGCGAAATTTTAAAGTGAATAAATTTACAAGTAAGTTAAACACATGAGTTTATAAAGGAACAACTAAATAAACACGCAAATAAATAAATAAATAAATAAATAAATAAATATATAGATGTATCGCTAAATAAACAATGTACTGTGAAAACATAAAGAAAGAAGTCTCTTTTTTTCTCTTCTCTTCTCTTCTCTTCTCTTCTCTTCTCTTCTCTTCTCTTCTCTTCTCTTCTTTTCAGTTCTCTTCTTTTCTCTAAAACAACACTCTCCTCAAAACATGTCCTTACCAAATAAAAAGTTATTTAGAAATACAGTAACTTAATTCTCTTGTTTATTTATATCGTTTCTGTGTGTTTTGCACGGGTGAACCCGACCTTTATTCATGACCCTCAGACTCGATCAAATATGCAAATGCTTGGCGCTCACTCGCGCATTAATCGCTTGGTCAACGCTTACAACTTGCTAAGGCAAGCTCAAACCTAGCTCTCTACGTCTGCCAAGAAGCTTTAATCCTTTGCAAGATGGGCGAGTGTATGTCCAAGGTTTGTCAGTGTCATTTCTGTCGTTGTTGCGAGTGTGGACCGGGTTGTCGTTGTTGTTTATGTTGTCGAAAGTGGTTCGGTGACTGGTGGATGTGCTGCGATTGTTGTGAAGAGGATGATGACGAGGAAATGATCGTGCAAAATCCTAAGAAGCCACAGAAGAGACCTGATGAAGGAGAAGGGATGTATCAGTACGAAAATGGTGATTTTTACGTTGGCGAGTGGAGAAGAGGAAAGCGACATGGTTATGGTTCTTTGGAGAAGAAGGACGGAACACGGTAAGTTCGTAAGCGGTCACAAAATTTCAAATTTCCATAATTTTTAACGGCCTTTCTAAACCCTCAATCGACTCGTAATCTTAACAAGTTATCTTCTTTATTTCTGTCCAAAACTTAGTGTTTTTAATTAACTATATCAAATCCAAAAAATGGATTTTTTTTAGAGTGTTTATAATGTAAGTTGAGTTGGAAGAACAGTAAAGTTAGGACACGTCGAGTACTACATTCAAAAATCAATTGAAGTTTTTGTCACTTTGACGGTTACTACTTGCGGAATTATTTGATTTTTCTATTAACTTTACACTCAGAAATAACTTCTTTGGTATCTAGCTAAAGTTATTAGCTTAAATCAACAAAGAATGTTTTTTTTTATACTGGCATTGATTTGCACAATGACTGAATCATTAATAAATTTTTTGAACTCAGAATTTAGTTCTTTTTAATATTGTTCATTTTTGTACAACTTATTACTGTTTAGATTTATCAAATGCTGTTGCATTGTTTTAATTTTTCGTTGAATATATTATATTTATCGCCTGTGGAGGATCTTTGTTTGTATATTTTTACATTGTATTTTTTGTTGTTTTGGATGACCAACTTCTGCTGTTCAACTTTGACGACTGTTTGATGTACAAATTGCTTTACTTTTTAATATTTATTTTGCCTCCATTTTCACATCTTTTTCACACATCCTAGTATTAAAAAGTATATCCTGTTAATAGAGTGAAAATTAATCATTATTTGATTACATAAATCGTAACATTTTTTACTTCTCAAAACTATACTCTTTTCTTTCCACTCAAGCGTTTTGTCCAAAGCTGGTAAACGCCAAATAACCACTTCAGATACTAGTTTCGAACAAAGTATTACATCGGAATTACTTATGAGAAAAACTAAGAAATTTTAAACTTATTTTGCAGCGTTTTAGATACTTCCAGGATTAAACCAATTATTGAACAATTGTAATAATTGCAGTACAAGGTTTCTGAAATGTTATCAGCGGGATTTTTTTGTTTAACATTTTTCCTACCGAGCTAAGAGTATTAAACAATCGACTCTTTAGTTCAACAATGTGTGACCCGCGATTTTAATTGCTTGATTTTGACAAGTTTGTCCAATCTTTGAAATAAATGAATAAATCACGATTGAGGCTAAAAAACGCAACTTTTACGTACAAAATAGAGCTATTTAAACAATAGAATTTGCATAAAGTTTCATGTGTGAGCGGATTTGTATGTCTGGACTGAAAACCTAATTAAAAATTACGTTTTCACATTTTGAAAACGAGATTTTACAGTGACCGTTCAAGTACGTGTTTTTTATTAATTTAATACAACAAAATTGTAAAATTTACTGAGAAGTAATTTCTCAAATAATCTCGCTTTGAGATACAAGAAAACCATACCTTTTTATAACAAAAAAATATATTTTATACTTATTGTTTTACTTCTCAAATAAAAATTGCTATTAGCTGATTTCAAGGGAAAAATCTTCTTGATGCTGTGCTACAAATTATCATCTTTCATTTATCAAACATGGCATAAACTCTTAAAAACATTTTAATCTTTTATATTTCTTCTTTCTTTATATTACCACAGACTGTAGTACGCCTTGCGTCTCCTATGACGCGTCTCTAGCTCTCTTAAAAATTAGTTTTGACAGAAGGTCTACCCGGATAAAAAGAGTCGTGTTTTCAAATTTAGCAAGTGTAAACATCTATGCTGGAGAAATTTAAAAATGCAACATTTATGCCGATATTTAAAAAAATAGAAGTTACACAACTGATTGTAACCGGTTGCGTTTTTAAATTTATTTTATTGTTCATGCACTCTAGTCCGGATAAAATTGCACCTTTATTTATTCGGTTATAGGCCTGTTGTCTACACCAAAACGCATGAATTTTATACAAATTCTGTTGTTTAATGAGATGTTTTTGTACCGTTTTCCGAACAAAAGTTTCGTTTTCAAATACGCGATTTTCATTATAGCGCCACTTTACTACCACTACCAGCATCCTTTGCGAATTCTCTTTCATATTCAATTTTTTAAACCCTATGGAGCTTAATAAAACAATTAGCACTAATTGCGATACAAAAGAAAGTCAGCAAAGCAGTGATTTCACAGTTTCTGATCAGAAAGGGTCGTTTGAGTATTGAGTAGGAAACGGTACCGAAACAAATAGAGTGCACACAATTAAACCGTTAAACTTTAGTAATACTAAATAGTGCTATTTTATGCAAATACTATTGTTTTCTTTTGTTTAATTAGCACTATTTTGTACTATTTAGTAATTAGTGTTTCACGGATATACTGTTTGCACTCTACAATGTAATATGAATGTTGTTATGTAACGCATTTCAGAAAGTGTCAAAACGCTTAGCTAATTATTTAGGCGCATGTTGCTCAAGGGGGGTTCCGAGGAACCCATCGAACACCACCTGCATCCGCCACTGCAAAGCATTCTGGTAGTTGCAGTATTCTACCATCATGCAAATAGCCTTTTTATCCGAAATAATATAATAATAATAATATAAAGTTATTTATATAGCGCACATTAAAGTGTTTCTTTTACTTTATCTGGAGGCCCTGTCACTGTAGGTGGTTGTTCTTGTCTTTGCTGTTTCAAGTATCGTTTCGTTCTTTGATCGAAATTCTCGCCTATATCCATGGCCTAGGTGTGGGCACGGCGGCCTGGGACGAACTCTTTACGTTAACAAACACGCATTCTCTCCCCGCCAGTCTCCCTTCCAAACCAAATGGGACTGATGTATTTGTGTATTGCTTTAGCCTTGTAGGGTTCTTTTACGATGACGAGTATGTTGGTGAAAAGCCAGACGAGCGACTGAAGCACAGTCCCGTGACGTCACGACCTTTTGCCAAGAGACACAAAGCAGATGGCGAAGATGATGCTGAAGGGTTAGTCTTTAGTAATAGATTAATAGTTAATTCATAGATTAATTTTATGCAGATGTGAATTCTGAGGGCGTCCTGCGGTGCACCGAACAACAGCTTCAGTGCGTCCTAGTTCAGACTTGCACTTTTCTAAGACGCAATTCATAAGACCAACCTCATAATCCTCGAATACAATTCAAACAACAGATTATGAGGTGGTCTTCTCTGATGTTATTAATTAGTTTGATGCATGTGAAAAACGTCTTACTAACTAGGTCTTACACCTTATGGACACATGTGATAAATGTATCCTGTTTATCAACCTCAGAAAAGGCATATCGTCACGTGATTATTGTCATCATTTCCAACCGCTACCATCGTGATCATTACGACGGCCCCCCTCAACATCACCAAAATTAACTCATATTGTCATCACCATCATTATTGCATTACCAACATCATCATCACCATCGTTATCATCGTTATCATACGGTACGATACGATACGATAGATTTTATTAACGAGCGTGCGTAATTGCAATTGAATGTACTTTTCTATAGGGACAAAAATTAAAACAGGGTAGAAATGGGGCTAACTGACAACTGATAAATGGCAAAAAATCCACTGACAACTGACAAACAAGGCTATTTTATACTGTATACTGACAACTGACAAACAAGGATATTTTATGCTGTATACTGACAACTGACATTAGCAAACCAAAACATGTTTACTGATTAATGGTCTTATTTTGAGCTCACAACTGACAAACTGACAACTGATTTTAGGAAACCCCCATTATACCCTGTTACAAAGACAGATACATCGTCATCATCATCGCCATCATCAGCATCATCATTATATTAATATTTAAGTTTATTATTGTTATTTAATGATCATATTTCAGAGATCTCAGAAAAGTTGATCAGGAGAAAATCGAGCAAGCCAAGGAAGAGGAGCAGTCGTCACGTGACCGACTACTGGACGGCAAAAACGGTCATTCATATTCCACCGTACCACAATAACGTCTCTACTATGAATAGTCCCATTCCTATTAAATAAAGTAAATCCTGCATTTCAATTCCATTTCGAGAGATTAAGACCAGTTAAGATTTATTTGTATCAATAAGCGAGTAGATGAGTTTCTTTCGTTTTCTTTCTCTCCTGGGAGAGAAAAGTGCAATTAGTCGCACGCTCTCGAGTTTCAAGATTTTGTTGTTTTTTATGAGAAATGACAGGTTAGCGGGATAAAGGTGAACAATTAAAATAACCTCAGAGATATCAACTATTAGGGTTGCGTAATTTAAGTTTCAGGAGTAAAAACATTCCAGTTTTCATTCTCACAATTTAATAAGTGTTGGAGTTTTTCCCATTCTCAATTTTCCTTTTCATTTAGAAGCCATTCGGAGAGAAATAGCAAAATGCCGATTGTCGGACATAATGATTGGTCGACCGGTAGTTTGCGACATTCGGCATAGCAATATCTCTCCTACAACGTTTTCTTGAAATGGGTATGTTTATAGAGTGCAAACAATTTATCCGTGAAACTTTAGTAATACTAAATAGTACAATGTAATGCAAATTCTATTGTTTTGTTTTGTTTAATTAACTATTTTGTATCAAAAAGTAATTAGTTTCACGGATTTATTGTTTGCACTCTAGTTAAATCAATAGGCTAGTTGGTATTTAAAATTAATAAATGTTCCTAGAGTACATGTTAGAGTGCAAACACTAAAAGTGTGCGACAAAGAGTCGTTTTCATTGCACCGTGAAACGAAAGTGACTAATTAGCTTGTGGCAGTGTGTGATAGTTTGTATTAAACACAAGGAGACCTGACTCGGAAGAGTAGTTTTAGATCTAATACTGGTTATCACCATCTAGTACTACGTATTAGTTTGTAGCAGTATGTGATAGTTTGTATTAAACACAAGGAGACCTGACTCGTAAGAGTAGTTTTAGATCTAATACTAGTTATCACCAACAATTACTCACGTTGCAATGAATACGACTCTAGCCACCACTAAATAGTGCTATTTTATGCTAATTCTATTGTTTTCTTTTGTTTAATTAGTGCTATTTACTACTACTATACTATACTACTATACTACTATACTACTACTATAGTGACAACTGTTGCACACTTTTAGTGCGTGCACTCTACTATAATTTAAAGTATACAAAAAATATGTGGCAATGCAATCGACGAACATCATTTAAATGGATTCCCTGCATATTCACAAAATCTTCCAGCGTTAACACCCACTTTACATCCTCACGTTTATTAATCACACCCAGTTGATCGTGCAGATCTAAATACGTCATACAGAACAAAGCTACCAAGAGTGGTCAAACGTTCTTCAGATTGCTATATGTTATTAGCTGTAAAATAATTGTACTCATAAGCTCTGTTAAACGAAGAATATTAAGCTACAAAGTTATATTTTGTGGTAATAAAATATTGTTATTTTCTACGCGTTTCGCCTGATGATGACTAGCTGAATGCAGCGTTTTTTACAATACAAACATCGTGAGACAAATGATAAGTAACTTTTATTTATTTATATGCTTCATCCACGATGAATAACAATCCTTTTCACAATATTGTTATTGTACGTATTTTAGCCTTGTTTGTTTATTCGGATATGCATTTATGTTGAACTTAGAATATTCGTATGAATTCATTCGTTCATTTTTTCATTCATTTGTTCATTCACGCATTGATTAAGTGATTCATGCTCATCCATGCATCCATTTATTCAGTCAGTCATGCATTCATTCATTCATTCATTCATTCATTCATTCATTCATTCATTCATTCATTCATTCATTCATTCCTTCATTCATTCATTCATTCATTCATTCATTCGTCCATCCATCAAACCATCCATCCATTCATTCATTCATTTGTCCATCCATTCATCCTTTCATTCATTCATTCATTCATTCGTCCATTCATTCAGTCACTCATGCATTCATTCATCCATTCATTCATTCGTCCATTCATTCATTCATTCATCTATCCATCCATTCATCCTTCTATCAATTTATTCAGTCATTCACCATCTGTTTATATCAATTAATTATGTATGCAATCAACCATTCAGTGATTCATTCATCACCGCCCTCTACTCAGGAACACGTTGACATTCTTTTTGCAGTCGTCTATCACTAAGCCGAACTTCATCTCTCCCGGGTCATGATGAAGTAGTGCATCATGCCTGTAATAAAATACACGAATTTGTTGCCATGACAACTAACTATCGTGACATGTTGTGTAACGCAAAACTGTCGTGCACGACTCGATGTCAAAATGAAAACCAAATATCCCAGTGGAGAGATATATTGTACGCAATAAATCAAATATAGCATAATATTGCAAATAGTTATGCTGTATAAATTCATCGCTGTGTACTTTGTGATATGTAACGCAATACTGCATATTGTCAAAATGGAGCTACGTGCATAACGACCCTCTTAATTTAGCTGCACGTAACACAACATCACCGTGACACAAAACAACATATGAGCGTGAAACAAAACCGTAACGCAGCATTTCCTCCGTGACACAGTTCGTTGTCATACAGTCGTATTCAAGCCATCATTTCAACAGAACGTTAACATGGGAGCTCACTGCTCTAAATGCTGTATTTGCTACTGCTTAAAATCCATAGAATGCCCTTCATTCTGCCGATGTCCAAGTCCGATTAGGTCGTGCTGTGAAGGCGTCTGCGAATGCGCTGATTGTTGTGATGTAGACGATGAAGACATGGCGGCTGTTTTGCAAGACAAGCCAAGACCTCGTTCAGGAGAAGCAAGATACACCTACGACAATGGAGATGAATACTTTGGACATTGGAAAAATGGATTAAGACATGGAAAAGGAGAGTTGGTAAAAGCTGATGGGACGAGGTGAGTTTTAGTCAATGGCGGAAACTGGACATTTTGAAACGTTGAGCGAGGAAACGTTGTCAAAAGTGAAGGGATCGATGTAACTTCTAGAAATTGCTTTGTGTAATACAGATCAGATAGAGTGCACGCACTAAAAGTGATGGTCGTATTTTGAGATGTTAATGTTGACATATAACAATCGTTTAGCTTTATTTAGTGCCACGAGTATTTACGAAGTTAAAATTACATAGGATAAAATACCTAAAATAAGGCACAAGCCATCTGCAACAAGTAAACTGATAGAAGCAGCTAGCAAAATATTTCAGAAGAAAAGGGAAAAAAACAAAGTAACAAAAGGATGAAATAGAGTTTGGTAATATAGGAAGAGGCAACAAAGGAGAATATAGTAATAGCAAAATATTTTTTATCAATTTTTTCAATATATCCAATAATTGTTTTTCATATGTTCAATATACATCATTTTCATTTGCGACTTGTTTTTCCGTTTTTCTTTAAAAAAATCCCATTAACATATGAACTTATAGTATAACCCTCTCCCGCCCGGCCGAACGTCAATGAGAATGACGGAATCGAAATGCATAGAAAAGCGTCAAGGGACGTTATAAGTCTTAAATATGATCCTTAAATATTATAAACAGAATCCACATCAAACTTTTGTTGTCGATTTTGGGCTTCCTGTGGTGAAATACACTGGATTCCTGTTTTAGGTTCAACAGTTTCTTTTCGGCCAAAAACCAAAATGGCTGACTTGTTGTGCATGCTTTCACTAAAACAATTGTAAAAAATGGAGGGATTTTGCGAGACAAATGTTATTATTTGATGTTATTAAATTTAACGCATGTGAAATTCGACTGAGGTCTTGTTTATAAGGCGTTTTTCACATGCGATTCAAACAATAGAGAATTAGACGGTCGGTGAAAAACGCCTTATATCTTGTGCCTTACTGGACCTTACACCTTTTGGATGTTAAAAAGAAGTGGCCCGGGGATGAGCTCTCTTATCTCATACTCTCTTGCACAACACGCAGTCTTAATTACTATCATCATCATCATTATCATCATCTTTAATAATAATTGTTGTTATTATCTATCAGGCAAAAAGGCTTCTTTGAAAATGACGAATATGTAGGTGAACACCCAGTGCAGCACTTGCAGCCAGTAGGAACAAGAGAGACACTTGAGGAACACCACAACTAACACGAAGCTAATATTGTACTTACAGATGCAATCATTAGGACTTTCTCTTCTCGACATGCATGCGACTGGAAGGATGTGCATTCTTTATAAATTAACCAATAGTAATGGATCTTTTCAGTTGCATCTCAACCTCACCTTAGCAGCAACACCAATAACAACAATAACAACAACAACATTAACAATAACGATTGCCAACAGCTTTATATGTAATCAAGTTGGGAAAATTGTAATATACCAACATTTGCCTGACAGTTTAAAATTTGTGTCTTGATAATTTTGAATCGCACGTTCATCTTTGATTTTAGCCTTTGTTAGGACATCACGTCTCAGTATATTTGATTTCCTATTTTTCACAAACGTTTTCAGTGAAGTGCGACTTTCGAAACCAAAAATCTCGTCTAGAACCTGGAATTTTGCGGGACGTCAGTCGAAAAGCACGACAAAGTGTTCACTGTGAAATAAACCCGACATTCTGCCTCAAACTTTGTCAACTGCATGTTTAATTGACGTCCACCAAAATGCCATGTTCTAGAAGAGACTTTTAGCTTCGAGGGTCGCTTTTCGACCAAAATGGCTATAATTTCTTTTTTGTCTTTATTGTACAAAATATTCATAAACAAATGATTAAATATATCTATTGTCAATATCTTTCTCCTTTCTTTCCAACTCAGCCACCCCTCTCATTCACCTCCCCCTCCCCACCTATCTTATTTTCCTGACGTGCACGCCCCCCTCGACTTGCCGAGATGACCTTGCTTTGAGCTACGTAAAAACAGTAGGCACTGACGTCAATCTTTATTTTAATCACTTTATTATAGATGAGTTATCTTTGCAGAAAATAGCATGTTATAACATTAGTTGCCGCTATTATTAGAATTAGTAGCTGTTACTATAAACAGAAACTCAAAAAGGGAGTGAATCATGTAGCACGCTTCCATGCGCATGCTCCGAAATAGTCAGACTAATTAGCATAATTATGACACCATATTTGGTCAATATTTGATACTGAGAGCTAGATTTATAATTTAACGAGTTTTTAGAAGAGGTTTCCCATTCTGCAAGTTGACATGTGTCGTTTACTTATTTTAAGCGAGGGATTTACATATCTTTTTTTAGTAATTTTGATTTTGAAAAATTTCAAAACGTTACATGATCTTTTCAGTACTCGTCATCACCATGCGCGTCAGTGGGAGGGGTGTCTTCCTAAAGAAAAGAGCAAAGAATATGTTAGAACGTACTTGCTAAGGGAATGAATGTGACTTAACTATTATTCCGTGCATTTATTTATGGCCCTGTTGTCTTTCTACAAACACTGACGCAGTCCACACTAGTTTAACCGCTAGTTATCGTACATTTTTACTACAATTGTTTTCTTAGAAACACTCACGCAGTCCACACTAGCTTAGCCGCTATATCGTACATTTTTATTTATTTTTTTTTTTTGTTTCTTTGTTTCGTTAGTTACACTTTTTTCAAGCGTAACTGCACGCAGTTTCACTATTAACTTTTATTCTATTATTACTTATATATAGCAAAATGACATGCTGAATAAGACCTCCACACACACACACGGGTGCAACAATTGTTTTGTCCAAGATTGTAACATCCCCATTTTACATTAGTAACGGCATCAAATAAAACACATAGTCAATGTAAAAATACCTGCATAATCGGCTTGGTCTGTTCTCGTTTTCCAACGCAAGTACATTTCCTCTTACATTTAATCTTTGGCCAGCAAACTTTTCCTGGACACTGATTGCTACATTCAGGGTAGCAGAAATTGGCACAGATGCGCCTCCTTCTGCGACCAGTCCACCACCCCAGCAGCAGCAACAAGTGCTATAACAAGGACAACTTTCAAGTTCATCTTTACCTGAAAAAGAGCATGAGATTTGTACTAGCAACAGCGTTAAAAAACAGCCAGGAAAATAGTGAAGAAGCTCGTCGAGGGAGATATTAAGAGACCAATTAACAATGTAAGTAATTGTTGTAAAGAATTCGAAGAGGAAAATATAGGAGAAGGACAGAGTTGCAAGTCAACATACTTTCACTTTCAGAAGCATTAACATATGGAACAATTTAAACGGAGTCCAACAAGCAACTACAATACAGTCTTTCAAGATTCTAGATTAAAGATTATTATTATTAACAAAAAAGAAAGAGAAAAAGAAAAAAACTGTAATACATTTCGAGATAGGTCCAGAAGTATTCGTCTACTTTCTCAAAAATTTGAAGAAGGGTTATCAATGAAAATGGAAATTGATATTTAGAAGAAGAAATACAAAAGAGACGGAGACGAACAAGAATACAATAGGACGGTGCTCAGACAAGAAAGTAGAAGGAACATTACCTTTTAGCTGATATACAAGCTTCAGATCTCTCAGCCTCTTCTTTTCACAAAAGGAAAGTCCTTAATGATGACTTAATAAACGTATCTCACATATATTATTTTTATACACAAGTGGAAACACAAGAGCGATGTTTGTCGTTCTAATATACTACTTAGGGGAGTACTAACAGTCCGATTACACCGAGTATTTTGATGGTTTGCTGTGTAGAATTACCTAATTTGGTCAACGCGGAACACAACACAAAGTACACAGGATGTACATGGGTATGAGCAAAGAATGTTGTTCTAATATATTACTTAGGGGGGTAATGACAGTCAGGTATTGTAGTGTTTTCCTGGTTTGCCCTGTATATAGTACTCCTTTACACAGAAAAAAATGAACTCACAATTTTCCAAAGATAGGAATTGCATTAGAAATATGAGTCAATTCGAACTCAATGCTGGTCGAGCGCAATGGATTTGGTACAACTTTAATAACCCATTGTGGGAATTGTGCTGTTTGGTCAACACAGAACTCAACGCTTCACATGTTGCCCATTTCAAATTGGACAAACAATAAACTTTAATGGGAAGGTATGTGCAAAGGTTGTTGTTCTAATATACTACTTAGGGGGGTACTGACCGTCACTTATTGCATGTAGTTTTTTCTGTTTTGCTGTGTAGCATTTCCTTATTTGGTCAACATGGAACACAACACATCAAGCTAAGGAAGCGATAACTTTAACGGAAAGGTCTGAGCAAAGTTTGTTGTTCTAAAAAAATCTTGAGGGAGTGCACTGACAGTCGTGTATTAGAGATTTTTTCCTGGTTTGCTATGTAGCATTTCCTTATTTGGTCAACGTGCGTGGCCACAACGCAAAGCAAACAAGATGACAATGTCAACTTATGGGATGTCTGAGCAAAGTTTGTCGCTCTAATTTGTTCTTTAGGGGGGTAATGACATTGTAGTTTTTCCTGGTTTGCTGTGTAGCATTGCCTTATTTGTCCAATGCGGACTACTAAACACAAAGTACACAGGAAATCCATGTCAGATTAGGCAAACAATATAAACTGAATATGTACGCAACTAGTCGACAATATAATCGGTCACAGCGTACTTTGACAAAATTTGTTCATATTAACAATTGTTACAAATGAACACATCGTACAATCTCAAGTCCAAGATAACCGCCAGTTGCGGATCTGGGGAGGAGGTTGTTGGAATACAGCCCTCTCTATAATAAGGCTGAGTAGCCGAAACGTCCGAATTAAACAGCGCTTTGAACAGTACTTAAAATTCGTGTAAAAAATTAAAATTAAGGCTGGGGTTCATTTACGAACAATTTCATAAATTGCTCAATTTTTTCGCAAGCATGATGATATTTTTGCTAAAGTCAATACAAACTGTATAATTCACGTTAAAAAAAGCAGAAAATAAACCGGTTTGGACTAGAATCGTGACCGTGTTATACTAGTTTGACTATCCAAACCTCTGGATAACAGCAGGCCTGTTCACTATGACGTCACCTCTTCTTTACGTGAAGGACAAAATCACCAAACTCAACATATAATTTGAAAAAAATTTTTGCTATCGAAACAGTTTAATCTGGTTTTGAAATATAATATGTGTTTATACTTTTAGTGCCAAATAATATTCAGGGCGAATATGCGTTTGTTCGTGCCACTCCGACGACCATGGTTATTTGCGTTTAAACAATATATTTTTGAAAATTGTTTTGATATGACGTCATAGTGAAGTGGGGCAATTCTACAGGTTTTCTGCAGTGCATGCACAATTTTCAACTGATTGATGTTGTGCATGCCCCTAGCAGTATAAGATGATTTAGATGATTTTTACTGTAAAACTAGTACAGTTTTCTTGCAAATTTGATTTCTACAGAAAATTTTCAGAACTTTTACGTGAGATCTACAGAACGTGATTTAAAGTTTTAAGAACATCCGGTATATCGAGAGATACAGGTCGTCACGTCCAGCTACAAACACGAACGATGGAAAAATCTCTTTAATAAAGAGGGGTGACTCACGCACATCATATTTATTTATAGCCTGTTGGTGTACAATTACAATTTGTGTTCCTACGTTCATTCAACTGTAAGATAAGTAAAGATTGTATTTCACAATTTTAAGCATATAAATTTCTGTCGTCAATTGTTCACCATTTAGTTGATCTAAAATGACGCAGAACAAGGACATACATGTGGCGATTCGATCATCCAAGCTTCTCACTATCGTTGCCTTGCTACTGGTCGTGTTGTTATCCTTTGGAGAGGTAGTACGATTAGAAGCAGTGTTGCACGAGCAAAACACAAGATTGAACAAGTTAGAGCCGACAAAGACGATTCCGGCTTCAAAGACAATTTTCATGAAGAGTCGAGCACTGGACAATAATGTAGGCCATACTTCAAAACTAAATGAAAGGATTAAGCGTTTGGAACTCATGTTCAAAGAGCAAAATGCACACTTTAGAATTTTAGAGAGCAAGATCTTCTTCAAAGAAATAAAAAAATCAAACGTCGAGGATCGTTCTATTTCGAAGGAAAACATAAATCTGACCAAACAAGAAAAATTCAAGTCAGTATCGAGAGTGAAAAGAGCTTCCTCAAATGTCAAACGTCGTCCATCACATACAAAACTTATTGGAGAAACTATTGTTTTAAACTGCAGTGCTAAAGGTGATCCTCAGCCAGTCATCAGCTGGAGAAAAGAAAATGGCGTCCTTCCTGCAGGAAGACATGAAATACGAAATGGATCTTTGATTATAAGAGACTTGAGGTCAACTGACTCAGGTTTTTTTGTCTGTGTTGCTACAATTGCCGGTATTTTAGTTGAAAAAGAAACAACAAATTTAACAGTCCAAACTGCTAAAGACTGTTCTGAGATTTACAAAAATGGAGAGAGACGTAACGGTGTGCATACAATACAACCTGACGACCAAGCTCCCTTTCAAGTCTACTGTGACATGACAACTGACGGTGGGGGGTGGACTGTGTTCCAAAGAAGACAAGACGGATCAGTTGACTTCTACCGCAACTGGCAAGACTATAAAACAGGTTTTGCAAACCTGAATGGCGAGTTTTGGTTGGGTAACGACTACATCCATCGACTGACAGCAAGACTACCCATGAGCCTTCGCGTTGATCTAGAGGATTGGGACAGAAATAAGACTCACGCGAAATATGTTAATTTTAGTGTTAATACTGAATCAGATAATTACAGACTTTCAGTAGGCTCCTATTCTGGTAATGCTGGCGACTCGTTTTCATATAATAATAAGATGGCATTTAGTACAAAAGATAGAGATAACGATAGGTTTAGGCATTATAATTGTGCTGTTCTTTATACTGGTGCATGGTGGTATGATTACTGTTCTTTGTCTAATCTTAATGGTAAATATGTAGGGAACAAAGTGAAAATGAATGCAGTCGTTTGGTACTACTATAAAAATAACGATTTGTCTTTAAAAATCACTGAAATGAAACTACGTTCACAGCAGTTCTAAAAGTCACTTCAATAAGCCTGAAGCGTGATGACGTTTTACCCCCGTGTCTAGACCAGAATCCTTTTCATATTGCTTTTGTCCACTAATTATGACTATTGATCCTGTATTCTCGACAGATTATTAAAATCTGAATATGAAAGGATTTTAAGAACTATTATGGTATACAGACGGGGGTAAAACGTCATCACGCTTCAGGACTATTATTTCTGTTCGATAAATTTTAAATACCGAGTCTGGGTTGTTCGGTGTTGTGTTCAGTATCCGGATGGAGGAGCTCCCGTCTTGAGTATCGTGATTGATAGCTTACGTAGATTTTCAAAATGACTTCTGAATGATACCGCATATTCTTCATGATAAAAAGTCATTGGCAAAGCAAGTTTCCAATTAAAAATCTATATATCAGAATTTCAAAATATCAACGCTACGCTTGACTGGCTTCTAGTAAATTATCCTGTAGTCGCCATCGTCGCTCAGCCTTACCTTTACAAAAAATGAGGTCAAGAAAGCTATTGTGGTTTAATTTATTGTGAGTGTGTCTTTTTTGTATATTCTAGTGTTAGTAGAGTGCAATTATTTTCCGATTCAAACTATTTGCTGTGATTTTTAGCCTGTTTTACTGGCGGGACGTTTTCGGGATCAAAAATTTTTGTTCGGGACGCGCAAAATGTATTCAGGAATATTTTATTTTCTCTATCAAAAACTAAACAGATATAATTCTAAATTGGTGGTTTTATAAAGCATTTTCTAGGCTTTCATTTGATGTATATCTTACCTACTGACATGGTCTCGTACTTCTCATCAATCCTTTTATTTGCGGTTAGTTCATTTCCAGCTCACTTAACATGTTTACCTATATTTCTTTATCGACATTTCGTCCCCACGATAATTATAGATTTATTCTTATTGATGCTGTTGCATTATTTGCTTTCTATTAATTTTGAGTCAAAGAAAAATGTTAACGGTATCCGACTTGTAACAGCTGCGACACGTATGTATTCGTATTGTGCTTTAGGGAAATCCCCATCTGAGAGATCTTTGACGTTTTGGCTGTTTTGGAGTACAATCATAGTTCTGTTGTTTCCTGTGTTCAACAGTAATTTCATGATCATTTGTTTATGCAGATTGTTTTAACAAACGACATGTAGACACTTCACCAACCAAGCTCCTAACAGTTGTTACTTTACTAGTTCTAATCCTTATGTTATAATACCCTTATAAAACGAATAAGTATAATGATAACGGTTGGGCTTCCTGTACTTCCTTTAATTTACAATGTAAATTCTAATCCCAAAGTATCTGACCTCTTTGCATTAATGCTCCTCCGTGTCCTGTATTCAACTGTGATTGTATTTCACATTTTTGTGTTGATAGACTTCTCTACTCGACATTCAGCTGCTGTACAATGACGAGCAACAAGCACATAGATGTGGTGACTTCATTATCCAAGATTGTAACTATCGCTGCCTCACTAATGGTAGTGTTGTTATGCTGTGGAGAGGTAGTGCGAATAGAAGTCGTGTTGCATGAACTAGTTACAAGAATGAACAATTTAGAGACGACTAATTCGATACCATCAAAAAACCTTTACTTGAAGACAAAGGCAGACAATAACAATGACGCCATAACAAAGCTAAATGAAGACATAATGCGAATAGAAACGACTCTAAACAACCACTTCAAACGACTTCAAACGTTGGAAAGCGAGAAATTAAAAAAACGGACAATTACAGATGACTTAAGTGAAGATCGCCCTGAATTCAACGAAAACAAAAATCTGAACAAACACGGAACACTAACGACATTATGGAGAGTGAAAAGAGCCGTCTTGAAAAATAACAATAACACAAAAGAAACACTTCACCAGCAATTAAAAAAAGAAATTCATCAGGAAATTGGAAAAGCTTTCACAACTCTCCAATCAGCAAGATATGTTGTTTCGATTCCAGGACCTCCCGGCCCACCTGGACAGAAAGGAGATACAGGGACACCGGGTCTACCTGGACAAAAAGGAGATCCTGGAAATATCGGTCCGTCTGGACAAAGAGGAGATCCAGGAATGCTAGGACAGAAAGGAGATCCAGGGCCTCCCGGTCCACTTGGACCGCGTGGTCGTCGGGGTAAACAAGGAAGACGAGGTAAACAAGGACCTCGTGGTCTCCAAGGCAACCCTGGTATTAATGGATCCCCTGGACCCCGTGGGCTACCGGGGACCAAAGGAGATCCTGGACCATCATTAGCTGATCCATCTGTATTGATTTCACCTCGACACGTGATCGTCAATGAAAGCCAGTCCGCCATCTTGCATTGTTCAGCAAGTGGTTATCCACGACCTGTCATTGTGTGGAGTAAAGTCAATGGTTCCTCAGCAACAGACAGAACGACAGTTGATAGTAGTAGTGGTGAACTTGAACTAAAGTCTGTCACTCCAGGTGACTCAGGATCTTATCAGTGTCACGCTACCAATATTCTTGGTAAAGATCACAACACGGCAACAATCGAGGTGAACTTTGCTCCAAGACTGACTTTGAACAAGGGACCAATCTACACAAAGATAGGAAGTGACGTCACTCTACCAACATGTCACGTGACAGGATATCCTAGGCCAAAAGTCACGTGGTCAAAGGCTATCGGTTCGTTACCAACCAATCGTTCTCTGACCAAAAATGGGCAACTGACATTGCTTAGATCAACAAAATATGACTCTGGGTTGTATTTGTGCAAGGCAGATAATCTGCTCGGATTTGTTATCAAAGGAACGATTTTAAATGTTGTTGATTTGCCAAGTTTTACTGTCAAACCCCACCCATCATATACTCAACTTACTGGAGAAACTGTAGTTTTAAACTGCAGTGCTAAAGGTGATCCTCAGCCAGTCATCAGCTGGATAAAAGAAAATGGCGTCCTTCCTGCAGGAAGACATGAAATACGAAATGGATCTTTGATTCTGAGAGATTTAAAATCAACTGACTCAGGTGTGTTTGTGTGTGTTGCTACAAGTGCTGGTGTGTTTAACGCAGAGACCAAATCAAAATTTACAGTTCGACATCACAAAGATTGTTCAGAAATCTATAAAGCTGGAGAGAGACGTAACGGTGTGTACACAATACAGCCTGACAACCAAGGCGCCTTTCAAGTCTACTGTGACATGACAACTGACGGTGAGGGGTGGGCTGTGTTCCAAAGACGACAAGACGGATCAGTTGACTTCTTCCGCATCTGGCAAGACTACAAAACAGGTTTTGGAAACCTGAATGGCGAGTTTTGGTTAGGTAACGACTACATTCATCGACTGACAGCAAGAGTACCCATGAGCCTTCGCGTTGAACTAGATGATTGGGACAGAAATAAGATTTACGCCAAATATGGTAGTTTTAGTGTTAGTTCTGAATCAGATAATTACAGACTTAGAGTAGGTTCGTATTCTGGTAATGCTGGAGACTCGTTAACATATCACAATAACATGGCATTTACTACAAAAGATAGAGATAACGATAGGTATAAGGTTAATTGTGCTGTTCTTCATACTGGTGCATGGTGGTATCGCAGTTGTCATAATTCCAATCTTAATGGTAACTATGCAGGAAACAAGAGGGTGCAAAGTGGGATCTGTTGGTACCACTATAAAAATTACTATTTCTCTTTAAAAGCCAGTGAAATCAAACTGAGACCACGGAAGTTCTAACATTTATCTCATTTCCATCCGACGAAATAAAAAAAAACAGATGTATTATGTGCATGAACTTTGAGGAAAGAAAAAAAATAATTCAAGTAAAAAGAAACTGCATCAGATAATTACAGACATAGTGTAGTTTCGTATTCTGGTAATGCTGGAGACTCGTTAGCATATCATAATAACACGGCATTTACTACAAAACGATAAAAATGATATTGGAAATCGGTGCTGTTGGTTCTGGGGCTTTGTGGCATAATGAGTGCTATTATTTCATTCTTAATGGTAAATATTTCGGAAACGAGATGAAACAAGATGGAATCACTAGGTATCATTACAACAAATTCCTATCTGTCTTTTAAAACTAGTGACATGAAACTGCGATCACGATAATTTTTACAAGGTTATTTGAAAAATAATAAGAAAAATGGATGCTGTTGAGCTTGTAATTATAACTATATTCTTAGAATAAAGAAAAATGAAAAAAAAACTATTTCAGGAATACAGTTGGGCCGAGTTTGTATTTACGGTCGAGCAAATATTTTTTTACGTGTCTTACCATTGTCATGGGCAAAGGCTGTAATGTTGTGCAAAGGGAATCAATCCCAGGGCCCCACCAGGAACCACGCTAGTGTTTTTTTTAGAAACCAAGCAGTTTTTAGTCTGTTACCAATCCCGCGCGTTCAGTATTGGCTACTCGCTCTTCAGACGATTCATTCTAGGTGATACTTCTATCGCTTTCAGTTGAACGTCTAATTCTTCTACCGAATCTTGAGTACTCGTTTCGTCGTCACATTCTTCTGGCTGGTAATAAGCAAACTAAAACCATTTTCTCCTCTTCTTCCACCAAATTACCCATAGATTTGAAGGATTAAATCTTCTTCGTCCACAAAAAATGACGCATTGACTTTTCTTTAACGATTTATTCATCTTCAAACCAATCTAAAGAAATAGTTTAAAATTTGAATAATTCTATATTTTGATTCATTAGTCAATCATAGCAGTTAATGACATAGTGTTTAAATGAATCAAATATTCATATGAATTAATTTATATGAAATCACCACCAATGATCAGGTCGAGGCTCACCATCATCATAGCGTCTTGCTACCTGCTGAAACAATAAAAAAACAATTAGATGAAAATGTAATGTAATGTAATGTGGTGCTTATATAGCGCATTTCACTCAGTCTCAATGCGCTTTACAATCTTTTTTTTTTTTAATATTTATAGTATGTAATCCGGATTTACAAGCATGAGGTTGATTAGTAATTAGTATGTATTAGTGTAGGCCTATCACTGAGGATGGTCGTACCTGCGTCCCCAGTCGTTCTTTTACGTCCCCCCGTTAATGGTTAATGTGTAGTGTGGCGAGACGGGACCTCCAGTTTATCGTCCTTATCCGAGAAGACGCGAACCCTTACAATTATAAATCGAAGAACATTCTCCTCAATTATTTAAAGACCCTGAGTGATGGTCCGGTTGAGGGTTCGAACCCGCAGCCTCCCGGTTAACAGCCAACGCTCTCCCAACTGAGCTAACCTGTTAAACACTAGGTTAATCGCTAGTTATCGTACATTTTTACTCCAATTGTTTTTTTAGAAACACTGACGCAGTCCACACTAGTTTAACAGCTAGTTATCGTACATTTTTACTCCGATTGTTTTCCTAGAAACACTGACGCAGTCTACATTAGTTTGACAGCTAGTTATCGTACATTTTTACTCCGATTGTTTTCCTAGAAACACTGACGCAGTCTACATTAGTTTAACAGCTAGTTATCGTACATTTTTACTCCGATTGTTTTCCTAGAAACACTGACGCAGTCTACATTAGTTTAACAGCTAGTTATCGTACATTTTTACTCCGATTGTTTTCCTAGAAACACTGACGCAGTCTACATTAGTTTGACAGCTAGTTATCGTACATTTTTACTCCGATTGTTTTCCTAGAAACACTGACGCAGTCTACATTAGTTTAACAGCTAGTTATCGTACATTTTTACTCCGATTGTTTTCCTAGAAACACTGACGCAGTCTACATTAGTTTAACAGCTAGTTATCGTACATTTTTACTCCGATTGTTTTCCTAGAAACACTGACGCAGTCTACATTAGTTTGACAGCTAGTTATCGTACATTTTACTCCAATTGTTTTATTTGACCGCTCTACACACTGGTCCTCTGGTTTACAAACAACGAACAAACAAACAACTATATTCCTGCTCATTTGAATAATTCTTTAACTCACTTTGTCCACATTCTCGACCTGGTTGTGTCTTTTCCCCCACCAGTGTGGGAATGGTCGAGGGTTATCGTAATTGACAACCTCGTCCTGAAAACATAAAGCACACACTTGATTGACAGTTTAGCTCAGTGCTAAGAGCGTTTGCTGTTAACCGGGAGGCTGAGGGTTCGAGCCCTCAGCCGGACCATCAGTCAGAGTCTTTGAATAATTGAACGCGTGTTTCGCGCCGTCCAAAAGTGTGGACAAATAAATAAACTCGAATAACGGTTATTAACCCGGTATGCGAGTTAATTTATTCAAACATTTTCGCACCAAAGCCATTTAGGAAGTGACGTGATGCATAGTTATTGGTTTTTAAAATTCAATCTTCTTTCGGGCGAAGCCCAGGTGATACAAACAGGACTAGGTCCCACATTAATGTATACCCCGTCCACACTCACTTCTCACTACATTCCTATTGACGATGTCTCTACACTCAACTCACAGTGTTGATTACTTGTGAAGGAGGAAAAATAGAGGCCCCGGAGAAAAACCCTCGTGTCACGAGAGAGAACAACACACTAAACAAACTCAGCTCACATACAACCCCAATCTGGAATCTTTCACACAGTTGAAAGGCAAGTGCTCTCACCACTAGGCCAACCATGCCACACAAAAGAGAACTCAAAAGAAAAGGACCCCAAAACATTTAGCGTACTGAATATCGAATACTGAATACTACATTCCAAGACCGAAATGTATTGTTGACGACATATAAATGTATAATAATCTTAATTTGCAAGCATGCAGGCTCCATATTCCGACGATTCACGTTCTGAATTTTTACATTCAACATGGCTCTCTTTCCTTCAACACATTTTATTGTTATCAATGCATTTCGGTATTTGAATGCACTATTCGGTTCAGCAGTTTGTCTGTATTCAGAAAAACCCTAGGACAACCATTGAAATATGTAGAAATGTACATACCCTGGGATCTTCCATATCGATTTCGTCATGATCAAGTCGATGGTGATGATGATGATGATGATGAAAGTCCTCCTTTAAACAGAAAGTAATTAAAAGTGATTAATCTATGGCGGTTAAATTGTGTCATCTTGAGGTCCCTTGAAACGTATCGGTGAGATTAGATTAAAAATGAAAAAATAGAGGTAAAAACTAGTAAAAAAAATACTAGGTAGGCCTACGTCGGTGTTTCTAGAGAGACAGTTGAACACTCTGACGGACTAACGTCCGAAACGTCAGTTTATTCTATTATCATTCTACGGTTTCTAACTTATCATTACATTTATAACTGTTAATGAGAAAATAGTCTGTTGAATACAAAAAAGAAAAGAAAGTAGCCATAGAATCGTTTTGGTATTAGTGGCCAAAAGTACCGTTTTGTATCATAGCCGTAGGTTATAAAGTCGTTTTGGTATGAGTGGTAAACAGTTCCAAGTTCGTAGGCGCCGTAGTTTTTAGGAAAACATTCAAAAATGAATCTTTACGGCCAAATCAAAAAAGCTATTCAACACACATCAGTCCTCATTCCTGGTCATATGGTTGTTTTTGAGAAAAATTAATGCAGTGCATACAGTTTCTAAAATTTTTCATTCAAATTGTTTTCCTAGAAACATTAAGAGAGTTCACCTTAACCTTTTTTTAATGTGTTCTCATTGATATAGTCTATGACTTACAGTCTTGGCCTAGTCTCGTCTTTTTCCCCACCAGTGCGGTAATGCGTCACTCGGCAGCAAAATAGCAGCTATGAGTAGGACAACGAGAACAGCTTTGGTATTCATCTTGTGATCTTGAAAAAGAGAAAGGAAAGTAAGTTTTAACTTGAAAGAAACACTATTTGAAATCAAAAATATAAAAGAAAGGTCTAATTGGAGAAAAGGAAGAAACAAAACAGCAGAAGGTGTGAACAAAGAAGAGCATGAAAACTGAAGAATAAAAAAAAATATAAAAGAAGGTAAAGAAACAGGAAAAAAACTAGGAAAAAAAAAGAAAAGGAACAGCAGAAGAAGAAGAAGTAGAAAAAAACACTGGAAACAAGAGCGAGAAAAAAAACTGATTAAGTGGACAAAGAAAAACAAAATTACCTTATATTGAGGTTTAGTGGTCGCATTAGTTTCTTCACTTTACAATTAAGTTGTAGGTGCTTCAAAAACAAGGAATGATAGCTTTCCAGAAAAACCGCTCTACTATATACCATTTTTTTTACAGGGGAGGAGTAAGGAAAATTTGTCGGTACTTCCAAGTCTTCCTGGATTCCGCTGCCCCAATGCGGAGTATTTGACCAACATACACAGGAAACCCCAGTCATTATCAGCAAATAGATATATCTGAGTAATCGAAGAATGCACAGAAGGACCGCGTCAAATTAAGTTTCAAAGGTTTTTGATGTCCATTATAAAACAATAGTTTAAGAATGAAAAAAGTCATAGAGATAGTGGAGGATGCAAAAATTTCGGAAAAAAAAAAAAAACACTTTAGGGTTAAAGCTAGTCTTGCACACAGTATATTAAAAATACATACTTTGATACAAGACTAAACTTAAAACCAGGTTTTATTGTTTTATATTTGGCTTTACTACCTGATGTGAAAACATTTTTGCTACTTTAACTCGGCCCCAGTCCCTTTTTGAATTCAGGAAAGGGGAATTTCTTCCAGTTCAAACAAATCTCAAAATCATTTGTTCTATTGAGTAGCGTTTTCCTTTCGTTTCATAAATACGTAGGGATGTACCATTTCTGAATGATCAAGAGATTTTGCCACATAACACAGGGAACATATGAAAAAATTTAATTCACAATTTTCCAAAGTTGTGAATAGCATGGGAAATATTCTCATTTAATGGGAAAAGCATTGGGTTTGGTATCACTTTCCTAAGGATGGTCCAAAATCAACCCATTGTGGAAATCACAAAATGTTTCCTATGTGTATGATACATTTTAAAGTGAAGAAATACACAGGAAATGTAAAACTAGGAATATTTGCTTTGTTAAAATTGCCCGGACTCCCTGTGTATTTAGGTTACACTGTACCAATAAGTTTGCATTGTACACGAGCTTCCTTGATACTGCAAACAGTGCAACCTAGTCCAAAATCAAACTAGTAACCCTCAAACTGACCAAAACACGCCAGACGTCATTACGTGTGGATTTGCCCTACTTTGATATTTAATTTACTGCCACGAATTTGAAGTAACCGTAATTCTAGTAACTATCCATTTTGGCGGTATTGTCGCGGGATTCCGCGGGCTCACTTTACTTCTATTATGTTATATTTTAGGTTTGTATAAGCAGGCGACATCTTACTAAGGAGGAAACATCCTCAGTTTGATTATTTCCCTCACTACATCCTATTGGAACAACTGTTTGCTTACATTGACATGGGTTTCCTGTGTAATTTCCTTTTTTCCAAATAAGGAAATTGTACAAGGTGTACGCCAGTACTATCATGATCAGTACCCTGCTAAAAAATAGAACGTCAAGAATCAATATCTTCAACTGAGATTAACATGCATATATCCTACTCATTTCCTAACCCTTTTTTTTTTGCACCGTTTTCTCCTTATTTGTATTCGTCTTCTTTGTTTCTTCTTCTTCCTCTGGTTGTTTTCAATTGTTCCTGTTCTCAATCTTCTTAATCCGGCCTTTTTTATTCTCCCTCTGTTCTTCATCTTAATTAATTCTTTCTATCTATGTATTAATTTTCATGTGTTTACTATATATAACAATTATCGTTTTTTTTAATCAGCTAACATACAGATCACCCCCCCCCCCCAAGTTGATGATATAAATACAATCAATCAGTATTTTGAAGATCGTCATTGGATGTTTTTGAGCACACTACACAACTGTTAAGTGAAGAAGTTAGTCAACATTGATTCTCAACATTCCCCTGGTAATTTTCGTTTTAATTAGACTTCTTTTTCTTTTGCATCCAAGTCTATTCGGCTTTTTTGGTTATTTTACTTCCTTCTTTTTCTTTCTTATCATTTCTTGCTGCTAATAATTGATTTACAAAGCTGTACCTCTTACAAATACACAAAAACAAAGAGAGAGAGAGATGGAAAATGGGAGGGAGGGAGAGTTGATTTTGTCAACATTGGTAAATCATAATATTCAGAAAGCTCTATTTTATATCCCGCATGTAGCAAAGACATACTCAAAAATATTTGAACATGGAAGTTCATTTCATTTCACAAAAGAATGTATTCGTATATGCATATACTTATTCCAAAGAACGTTGTCGCATGCACAAAACGCCGAATCCCGTACGCTGGTTGTCCATTATTTACGGTTGAAACATAACGTAAGACACCAAAACGCGCGGTAATTTAACTATTAAAAAATACAGAAAGAATTGTCCTAATTCATTATGACGTCACCATCAAAACATTCATGAAAGTGTTTATGTGATTAAACCCTTGCAGTACATACGAGTACGTATAACGATAACAGTTGAGCTTACTGTACTTCCTTTTCCTATGTAAATTCCAATATACCAAAGGCGTTTGACCTAGTTGCATTAAAGCTCCCGTCAACAGTGATTGTATTTCACATTTTTGTGTTGTTAGATTTTTACAGCGTTATCTATTCAACAGCATTCAGCTGCTGTACAATGACGAACAACAAGCACGTAGATGTGGTGACTTTATCATCCAAGCTTGTAACTATCGCTGCCTCACTAATGGTAGTGTTGTTATGCTGTGGAGAGGTAGTACGAATAGAAGTCGTTTTGTATGATCTAAGTACAAGAATGAACAAGTTAGAGACGACTAATCTGATTTCATCAAATATCATCTACCTGAAGACCAAGACAAACGATAAGAATGACGCCAGTGCAACAACCATAAATGAAGACATAGTGCGAATAGAAACGACTCTTAACAACTACATCAAACGACTTCAAAAGTTGGAAAGCGAGAAAAACAAAAAATGGACAATTACAGATGACTTAAGGGAAGATCGCGATCAATTCAGAGAAAATAAAAATTTGAACACACAAGCAAAACTGACGACAATATCAAGAGTTAAAAGAGCTGTCTTGAAAGATAGCAACAACACAAAAGAAACACTTCACCAAAAAATCAAAAAAGAAATTCATCAGGAAATTGGAAAAGCTTTCACAACTCTCCAATCAGCAAGATATGTTGTTTCAATCCCAGGACCTCCCGGTCCGCCTGGACAAAAAGGAGATCCAGGAATGCTAGGACAGAAAGGAGATCCAGGGCCTCCTGGTCCGACTGGACCGCGTGGTCGTCGGGGTAGACAAGGAAGACGTGGTAAACAAGGACCTCGTGGTCTCCAAGGCAACCCTGGTATTAATGGATCCCCTGGACCCCGTGGGCTACCGGGGACCAAAGGAGATCCTGGACCATCATTAGCTGATCCATCTGTATTGATTTCACCTCGTCACGTGATCGTCAATGAAAGCCAGTCCGCCATCTTGCATTGTTCAGCAAGTGGTTATCCACGACCTGTCATTGTGTGGAGTAAAGTCAATGGTTCCTTAGCAACAGACAGAACGACAGTTGATAGTAGTAGTGGTGAACTTGAACTAAAGTCTGTCACGCCAGGTGACTCAGGATCTTATCAGTGTCACGCTACCAATATTCTTGGTAAAGATAACAACATCGCAACAATCGAAGTGAACTTTGCTCCAAGAATGATCTTGGACAAAGGACCAATGTACGCAAAAGTTGGAAGTGACGTCACTTTGACAACATGTAATGTGACAGGACACCCCAAACCAGATGTCACGTGACTTAAGGCTATTGGCTCATTACCAACCAATCGTGATATTATCAATTATCAACAATTGACATTGTTGAAACTGACCAAAGATGATTCTGGATTATATTTGTGTAAGGCTAAAAATCCTCTTGGAACTGTTGTCAAAGGAACCATTGTAATTGCTGTTGATCTGCCAAGGTTTATTGTCAAACCACATCCATCATACAATAAGTCATTTGGAGGTAACATTGTTTTGGACTGCAGTGCTAAAGGTGACCCTCAGCCAGTCGTCAGCTGGAGAAAAGAAAATGGCACCCTTCCTGCAGGAAGACATGAAATACGAAATGGATCTTTAATTCTAAAAAACTTGAAGTCAACTGACTCAGGTGTGTTTGTATGTGTTGCTACAAGTGCTGGTGTTTCCGATGCAACAGTTAAAACAAATTTAACAATTTGGATTTTTAAGGACTGTTCAGAAATCTATAAAGCTGGAGAGAGACGTAACGGTGTGTACACAATACAACCTGACGACCAAGGCGCCTTTCAAGTCTACTGTGATATGACAACTGACGGTGGGGGGTGGACTGTGTTCCAAAGACGACAAGACGGATTAGTGGACTTCTATCGTAATTGGCAAGACTATAAAAAAGGGTTTGGAAACCTGAATGGCGAGTTTTGGTTGGGTAACGACTACATTTATCGACTGACAGCAAGACTACCAATGAGCCTTCGCGTTGAACTAGAGGATTGGGACAGAAATAAGATTTACGCCAAATATGAAAGTTTTAGTGTTAGTTCTGAATCAGATAATTACAGACTTAGAGTAGGTTCGTATTCTGGTAATGCTGGCGACTCGTTAACATATCATAATAACATGGCATTTACTACAAAAGATAGGGATAACGATAGGTATAGGGCTAACTGTGCTGTTGGT
Source organism: Diadumene lineata (assembly GCA_918843875.1). Lineage (NCBI taxonomy): Eukaryota > Metazoa > Cnidaria > Anthozoa > Actiniaria > Diadumenidae > Diadumene > Diadumene lineata. The sequence continues at coordinate 2,127,072 of OU974083.1, read as the reverse complement.
CATACTGGTGCATGGTGGTATAACAATTGTCATCGTTCCAATCTTAATGGTAACTATGCAGGAAACAAGAGGGTGCAAAGTGGGATCTGTTGGTACCACTATAAAAATTACTATTTCTCTTTAAAAGCCAGTGAAATCAAACTGAGACCACGGAAGTTCTAACATTTATCTCATTTCCATCCGACGAAATAAAAAAAAACAGATGTATTATGTGCATGAACTTTGAGGAAAGAAAAAAAATAATTCAAGTAAAAAGAAACTGCATCAGATAATTACAGACATAGTGTAGTTTCGTATTCTGGTAATGCTGGAGACTCGTTAGCATATCATAATAACACGGCATTTACTACAAAACGATAAAAATGATATTGGAAATCGGTGCTGTTGGTTCTGGGGCTTTGTGGCATAATGAGTGCTATTATTTCATTCTTAATGGTAAATATTTCGGAAACGAGATGAAACAAGATGGAATCACTAGGTATCATTACAACAAATTCCTATCTGTCTTTTAAAACTAGTGACATGAAACTGCGATCACGATAATTTTTACAAGGTTATTTGAAAAATAATAAGAAAAATGGATGCTGTTGAGCTTGTAATTATAACTATATTCTTAGAATAAAGAAAAATGAAAAAAAAACTATTTCAGGAATACAGTTGGGCCGAGTTTGTATTTACGGTCGAGCAAATATTTTTTTACGTGTCTTACCATTGTCATGGGCAAAGGCTGTAATGTTGTGCAAAGGGAATCAATCCCAGGGCCCCACCAGGAACCACGCTAGTGTTTTTTTTAGAAACCAAGCAGTTTTTAGTCTGTTACCAATCCCGCGCGTTCAGTATTGGCTACTCGCTCTTCAGACGATTCATTCTAGGTGATACTTCTATCGCTTTCAGTTGAACGTCTAATTCTTCTACCGAATCTTGAGTACTCGTTTCGTCGTCACATTCTTCTGGCTGGTAATAAGCAAACTAAAACCATTTTCTCCTCTTCTTCCACCAAATTACCCATAGATTTGAAGGATTAAATCTTCTTCGTCCACAAAAACAAACTACTCGTCCGCCCCTCGCTTTCCGCCATTTTGAATCTTGAAGGACGCAAAGAAAGAAGCTATTCAATCTAACCTTCTTTATTCTCACCAATCATGTTCCGTTCTTAAAATAACTCGGCGACAATAAATAGACTTAACAGGGCTTATGATGAGTGCAAAGCTCAGTATGGGGGACAGGTTCTGTTACCTCATTTTCTCGCGCCAAGAGAATATGAGAGTTTCTAAATAAACTTAGTACGACGAGTAGAGTCCCTGATCGGGTCCGGGGATGATTTCTCTTATCTCATGCTCTCTTGTTCACGCTTATATATGGTTAATAAGAAAATGAAATGACGCATTGACTTTTCTTTAATTATTTATTCATCTTCAAACCAATCTAAAGAAACAGTTTAAAATTTGAATAATTCTATGTTTTGATTCATTAGTCAATCATAGCAGTTAATGACATAGTGTTTAAGTGAATTAAATATTCATATGAATTAATTTATATCAAATCACCACCAATGATCAGGTCGAGGCTCACCATCATCATAGTGGCTTGCTACCTCCTGAAATAATAAGAAACAATTAGATGAACACTAGGTTAATCGCTAGTTATCGTACATTTTTACTCCAATTGTTTTCTCAGAAACACTGACGCAGTCCACACCAGTTTAACAGCTAGTTATCGTACATTTTTACTCCGATTGTTTTCCTAGAAACAATGACGCAGTCTACATTAGTTTGACCGCTAGTTATCGTACATTTTTACTCCAATTGTTTTCCGTTTGACCGCTCTACACACTGGTCCTCTGCTTTACTAACAACGTACTTTCTTAGAAAAAATATAGCAAAGTCCACACGAATTTAACTATATTCCTGCTCATTTGAATAATTCTTTAACTCACTTTGTCCACATTCTCGGCCTGGTTGTTTCTTTTCCCCCACCAGTGTGGGAATGGTCGAGGGTTGTCGTAATTGACAATCTCGTCCTGAAAGCAATGAAGCACACACTTGATTGACAGTTTAGCTCAGTGCTAAGAGCGTTGGCTTTTAACCGGGAGGCTGAACCCTCAGCCGGACCATCAGTCAGAGTCTTTGAATAATTGAACGCGTGTTTCGCGCCGTCCAAAAGTTTGGACAAATAAATAAACTCGAATAACGGTTATTAACCCGGTATGCGAGTTAATTTATTCAAACATTTTCGCACCAAAGCCATTTAGGAAGTGACGTAATGCATAGTTATTGGTTTTTAAAATTCAATCTTCTTTCGGGCGAAGCCCAGGTGATACAAACAGGACTAGGTCCCACATTAATGTATACCCCGTCCACACTCACTTCTCACTACATTCCTATTGACAATCTCTCTGCACTACACTCACAGTGTTGATTACTTGTGAAGGAGGAAAACCAGAGACCCCGGAGAAAAACCCCCGTGGCATGAGAGAGAACAACACATTAAACAAAGTCAGTTCACATACAACGCCACTCCGGAATCGAACCTGGGTCACAGAGGTGAAAGGCCAGTGCTCTGCCCCACTAGGCCAACCATGCCACACAAATGAGAACTCAAAACAAAAGGACTCCAAAACATTCAGCGAACTAAATATCGAATACTGAATACTGCATTCCAAGACCGAAATGTATTGTTGACGACTTATAAATGCATAATTATATTAATTTGCAAGCATGCAGGCTCCATATTCCGACGATTCACGTTCAGAATTTTGGCATTCAACATGGCACTCTTTCCTTCAACACATTTTATTGTTAACAATGCATTTCGGTCTTTGAATGCACTATTCGGTTCAGCAGTTGGTCGCGGTATTCAGAAAAACCCTAGGACAACCATTTTTTGAAATAGGTAGAAATGTACATACCCTGGGATCTTCCATATCGATTTCGTCATGATCAAGTCGATGGTGATGGTGATGATGATGATGATAGTTCTCCTTAAAACAGAAAGTAATTATAATTGATTAATCTATGGTTATATTGTGTAACCATGAGGTCCCTTGAAACGTATTGGTGAGATTATATTAACAATGAGAAAATAGAGGTAAAAAGTAGTAAAAAATACTAGGTAGGCCTACATCGGTGTTTCTAGAGAGACAGTTGAATACTCCGACGGACTAACGTCCGAAAAGTCAGTTTTCTCTATCATTATTCTCCGGTGTCTAACTTATCATTACATTTACAACTGTTAATGAGAAAATAGTCTGTTGAATACAAAAAAGAAAAGAAAGTAGTCATAGAATCGTTTTTGTATTAGTGGGCAAAAGTACCATTTTGTATCATAGCCGTAGGTTATAGAGTCGTTTTGGTATGAGTGGTAAACAGTTCCAAGTTCGTAGGCGCCGTAGTTTTTAGGAAAACATTTAAAAAATGAATCTTTACGGCCAAATCAAAAAAGCTATTTAAAACACATCAGTCCTCATTCCTGGTCATATGGTTGTTTTTGAGAAAAATTAATGCAGTGCATACAGTTTCTGAAATTTTTCAATCAAATTGTTTTCCTAGAAACGTTAACAGAGTTCACCTTAACCTTTTTTTAATGTGTTCTCATTGATATAGTCTATGACTTACAGTCTTGGCCTGGTCTCGTCTTTTGCCCCACCAGTGGGGGTATGCGTCACTCGGCAGCAAAATAGCAGCCATGAGTACGACAACAAGAACAGCTTTGGTATTCATCTTTATTTTGCAAAAGAGAAAGGAAAGTGAGTTTTTTTTAACTTGAAAGAAACACTATTTGACATCAAAATATAAAAGAATTAAAGGTCTAATTGGAGAAAAGGACGCAAAAAAACTGCAGAAGGTGTGAACAAAGAAGAACATGAAAACTGAAGAATAAAAAAAATATATAAAAGAAGGTAAAGAAACAGGGAAAAAACTAGGAAAAAAAGAAAAGGAACAGAAGAAGAAGAAGAAGCAGAATAAAAAACACTGGAAACAAGAGCGAGAAAAAAAAGCTGATTAAGTGAACAAAGATAAAAAAAATTACCTTATTGAAGATCAGTGGTCGCGGTTAGTTTCTTCACTTTACAATTAAGTTGTAGCTGCTTCAAAAACAAGGAATGATAGCTTTCCAGAAAAACCGCTCCAATATATACCATTTTTTTTACAGGGGAGGGGTAAGGAAAATTTGTCGATACTTCCAAGTCTTCCTGGATTCCTCTGCACCAATGCGGAGTATTTGACCAACATACACAGGAAGCCACAGTCATTATCAGCAAATAGATATATCTGAGTAATCAAAGAATGCACAGAAGGACCGCGTCAAATTAAGTTTCAAAGGTTTTCGATTTCCATTATAAAACAATAGTTTAAGAATAAAAAAAAGTCCTAGAGATAGTGGAGGATGCGAAAATTTCGGAAAAAAAAACACTTTAGGGTTAAAGCTAGTCTTGCACCTTTACCGCTATATTAAAAATACATACTTTGATATAAGACTAAGCTTAAAAACAGGTTTTATTGTTTTATATTTGGCTTTACTACCTGATGTGAAAACATTTTTGCTACTTTAACTCGGCCCCAGTCCCTTTTTGAATTCAGGAAAGGGGAATATCTTCCAGTTCAAACAAATCTCATAATCATTTGTTCTATTGAGTAGCGTTTTCCTTTCGTTTCATAAATATGTGCGGATATCTACCATTTCTGAATGATCAAGAGATTTTGCCACATAACACAGGGAAAAAAATTAATTCACAATTTTCCAAAGTTGTGAATAGCATGGGAAAATATTCCCATTTAATGGGAAAAGCATTGGGTTTGGTACCATGCATGTTCCCAAGGATGGTCCAGAATAAACCCATTGTGGAAATCACAAAATGTTTCCTATGTGTAAGATACATTTTAAAGTGAAGAAATACACAGGAAATGTAAAACTAGGAATATTTGCTTTGTTAAAATTGCCCGGACTCCCTGTGTATTTAGGTTGCACTCTACCAATAGGTTTGCATTGCACACGAGCTTCCTTGATACTGCAAACAGTGCAACCTAGTCCAAAATCAAACTAGTAACCCTCAAACTGACCAAAACACGCCAGACGTCATTACGTGTGGATTTGCCCCACTTTGATATTTAATTTACTGCCACGAATTTGAAGTAACCGTCATTCTAGTAACTATCAATTTTGGCGGTATTGCCGCGGTCTCACTTTACTTCTATGATATTATATTTTAGGTTTGTATAACCAGGCGCCATCGTACTAAGCAGGAAACATCCTCAGTTTGATTATTTCCCTCACTACATCCTATTGGAACAACTGTTTGCTTACATTGACATGGGTTTCCTGTGTAATTTCCTTTTTTCCAAATAATAAGGAAATCGTACAAGGTGTACGCCAGTACTATCATGATCAGTACCCTGCTAAAAAATAGAACGTCAAGAATCAATATCTTCAACTGAGATTAACATGCATATATCCTACTCATTTCCTCACCCTTTTTTTTTTTGCACCGTTTTCTCCTTATTTGTATTCGTCTTCTTTGTTTCTTCTTCTTCCTCTGGTTGTTTTCAATTGTTCCTGTTCTCAATCTTCTTAATCCGGCCTTTTTTATTCTCCCTCTGTTCTTCATCTTAATTAATTCTTTATATCTATGTATTACTTTCTATGTGTTTGCTATATGTAATAATTATCGTTTTTTTTTAATCAGCTAACATACAGATCACCCCCACTACCAAGTTGATGATATAAATACCAGAGATGTCAACCCCTGACCGTTTCTGACCTTGAGATCGCCCTGATGTCCGCCATTTTGTTTTCAGACAAGGCCCAAAATCTGGAGACTCCAGGTTTATCCGGGAGGGTTGGCAGCTATGAAATACAATCAGTATTTTGAAGATCGCCATTGGATGTTTTTGAGCATACTACACAACTGGTAAGTTTTTTTTGCATCCAAGTGGTTTCGGCTTTTTTTGTTATTTTACTTCCTTCTTTTTCTTTCTTATTATGCTAATAATTAATTTACAAAGCTGTGCCTCTTACAAATACACAATAACAAAGAGAGGGAGAGAGAGAGAGAGAGAGAGAGAGAGAGAGAGAGATGGAAAATGGGAGGGAGGGAGAGTGATGTGGTTGGAGTAAGTTGATTTTGTCAACATTGGTAAATCATAATATTAAGAAATTGCTATTTTATATCCCGCATGTAGCAAAGAAATACTCAAAAATATTTGAACATGGAAGTTCATTTCATTTCACAAAAGAATGTATTTGTATATGCATATACTTATTTCAAAGAACGTTGTCGCATGCAGAAAACGCCGAATCCCGTACGCTGGTTGTCCATTATTTACGGTTGAAACAAAACGTAAGACACCAAAACGCGCGGTAATTTAACTATTATAAAATATAGAAAGAATTGTCCTAATTCATTATGACGTCACCATCAAAACATTCATGAAAATTCTATTGTTTAACGCAAGGGATCATGGTCGTTTGGCGGGGACAAAACAACAAGAGGAGAAGTAGAATGGTTTCCAAATGCCCTGAATATTATTTCGTACATATGAACACACATTATACCCAAAAACCAGATCGTTTAGTTTAACTAGCTTGTTTCGCTAGGAGCAATTTTGGTCAAATTTTCTATTGGATTTGGTGATTCTATCCCCTACATAAAAAATCCGTGATGTGATATTGAAATTGGGCAATTCGATATCCGGAATTCTCTCCGACAACGGTTTTTTCTGAGATGAGAGAATGTGACATATCATGTTTGACATAAAATACAGACTGATCTTGAAAGAAAGGAATACGGAGGAATTCGGGGTTGCATGTAAACCATCGTATCTTGCTTCGGAACTGTGTCATGTTTTTAACAACTTTGACATGGTTTTCCTGTGCACCGCTGTGGTTCCACAAGCATCTAATATCTATTTACCAACTTAGCCGTGGATTTCCTGTGTGCTGAATAAATATTCCGCATCGGAGAAAAACGATTTCAGAAACTCTCAGAAGTTTTAATACGTTATATACACTTCGCCTCAGTGCAACGTTAACCAGACAAATAATCCCTACACCTCTCCTGTGAAGTTGATGATATAAATACAAGCAGCAGTATTTTGATGATCGTCATTGCATGTTTTGGAAACAGACATCACACGTGTTAAGTGAAGAAGATACTCAACACTGATTCTCAGCACTGTCCAGGTAATTTGCGTTTTAACTAGAGATTTTATACGCGCGTTTTTGGCCAATAGACAATTTGCATGATGTTTTCAAATAACTACAACTACCAGAATGCTTTGCTCACTTTTTTTGCGACGCCAGCAGTACAAATTGTTCTTTTAATTTCCAAAAGGATTGGGAATTTAATTTTGAAAGAGAATTCGCAAAGAATGCTGGTTGCTGTAGTTCAATGACGCCATACTGCAAATCGCCTATTGTAATCGCGTCTTCACGGATAAGAACGTTAAATTGGAGGTCCCGTCTCGCCACACTTTCACATTAACCAATACAGGGGGACGTAAAAGACCGACTGAGAACGCAGATCACGACCATCCTCAGATCTACAGTAGAGTGCGCGCACTAAATAGTGCTATTTTATGCTAATTATATTGTTTTCTTTTGTTTAATTAGCACTATTTACTACTAAGGGCCTGTTTATATGAGGCGAGCCAACCCGGTCAAGCGGGCTGGTTTCTTTTGTTTTTACGCTCTGTTAGCTTGAACACAAAAGAAACCAGCACTCTAAACCGGGCTGGCGCGCCTCATATAAACAGGCCCTGAATAGTGACAACTGTTGCACACATTGAATGTTTGCAATTCGTAATGCATACTAATTACTAACTTCTAATCAACGTCTTGATTGTAAAACCAAATTACATTCTACAACTTATCAGGGATTGAAAAGCGTATTGATACATGGGATTATTGGCCTTCTTTTGCAATTGCGTCTTAAAAACTTAGTTAAATTGACAAGTGTTTTTCTTTTCATCTTTGCAAATAAATGCAGATGAATTTCAAGTTGGTTTTTGCTGTTGTACTTGTGGCCGCTATTCTGCTGTCAACTAACGGATTCCCGCATCAAACCAGGAATGCCGACATCGTAAGTCCAGTATTGATGATTAAAACGAATACAAACTAATTTTTGAGCTATAGTCTATAGACTACATCAGAACAAAGCAATTTCAATAAAAATGCATGTTTCAAATGTAATTCATGAATTGCATCAATAGATAATCAGATGACAGAGTGCAAACAATTAATCCGTGATACTTTAGTAATACTAAATAGTGCTATTTTATGCAAATTCTATTGTTTTCTATTGTTTTCTTTTGTTTAATTAGCACTATTTTGTACTATTTAGAAATTGGTGTTTCAGGGATATATTGTTTGCACTCTACAATTTTACGCTAATTTTATTGTTTTCTTTTGTTTAATTAGTATTAATTTGTACTATTTAGTAATTAGTGTTTCACGGATTTATTGTTTGTACTCTAGTTACTACACTCTACTATATACGATCAGTTTGAGGATGTCAGATAACTAGACCATGAAATAAAACCAAACTAAATAAAGTGCACTCACTAAAAGTGTGCAACAGTTGTCACTATTTAGCAGTAAATAGCACTAGTTAAACAAAAGAAAACAATAGAATTAGGTTTCTTTTGTGTTCAAGCTAACAGAGCGTAAAAACAAAAGAAACCAGCCCGTTTGACCGGGTTGGCTCGCCTCATATAAACAGGCCCTTAGTAGTAAATAGTGCTAATTAAACAAAAGAAAACAATAGAATTAGCATAGAATAGCACTATTTAGTGGACTTTATGTTGCACAGTTTTAGTGCGTGCACTCTACCAATTAACAAATACTAGCTAATGAAATTAGTAACTAGTTGCTTGTTATTTATGTAGCACACATAAATACCACTAAATAGTGCTATTTTATGCTAATTCTATTGTTTTCTTTTGTTTAATTGGTGTTATCTACTAATAAATAGTGACAACTGTTGCACACATTTAGTGTTTGCACACTATCGCTCAGCTGGAACATTATTATTTCTTTTTACTCGGCATTTTGTTCTGGTTGAGTGCTAGTGTTAAATAGTTACTAAGTAGCTACTATTTGTTAGTATTTAGTTTGTTTTTATTTTATAGGCCGGTACACTAGGCGACAAGTCGCAGCGACTTGTTCCCACGATAGGTCGTAGCGACAATTTCCCCCCGTGTGTACCAGGTATTTTTGGCGGAAATTGTCGCAGCGACAAAATCAGATGTATTGGCGACAAATATTGAACCAATTCATACTGAGGCGACATGTCGTGACGACAAGTCGCTGCGACTTGTCGCCTAGTGTGTACCGGCCTTATGGCTTTCCTGCGTTTGCTCTATGCTCATATATCCCTTGTCATTTTTTTTTGCAATTTCAAGGACTCCGTTGACGAGCCTAAATTGGATGAAAAGTTCAAAATTACTGACGACCCCCCTCGGGTATGTACACTTGATCAATTTCATCAATAATGACATCAATAGTAACACCAATATTTACTTGAATCGTGAACACAAAGTTAGATTATTAATGAATTTTCATTCTAATATTCAAATATGACATACACAACATATTTCTTTAAAAAATTCCAAATAATTCTTTTTTTTATTAACTATGAATAAACCAAACAATAGTCTCGGTTTTGTCGAAAAATACTTTAGTTGTTGTTTTCTAATCAGGATCTTTGTATTTCATGAGATCAGGTTTTCAAAGTTTTTTTTTTACCCAAACGGTGACTTCTTGATTCGAACATTTTAGAAGTGGATTTCCTTCAAAATATATAATTTCAAATCGAATAATGAATTTAATTTCCAATGATAAAATCATTAATGGTCTGCAAGTGTTAACGATTCAGGAAGTTTGACTATAACTTGGGAAACGTCGAAAAAAAAAAAAAAAAAAAAAAAGGCCAGTCTTCCTGGCCATAAAATAATTTTCTTCATTTTGTTTTTGCAATCTAAGATATTCTCTCAACAATTTTAGCGGCTGTTTATATGGAGTGAGCCAGCGCGGTTTACCGGGCTGAACTCTTTTGTGTTCAAGCTATCAGAAAGAAAAGAAACCAGCCCACTAAACCGGGCTGGCTCGCCTCATATAAACAGGCCCTGAAGGCCAGTACACACGAGAGAGCTTGCTCCCGCAAGACGCAACATGTTACGCAACAAATAAACATTTTGTTCCCTGGTTTTCCTCCCTCATATCAAACTGATTTAATATGAGAGAGCAAGCTCCAGGAGCAAAACTGCTGCATGAACGTGTTTCAGGAGCAAGCTCCCTCGTGTGTACCGATTTTAATATGAGGGAGCAAAAGTTTTGATGCGCAACATATTTTTCGCATGAAATCGCTCCCGCAACATGCTCCTGGGTCATTTTGCAAGACCAGTTGCGGGAGCGTGTAGCGGAGGCAAGCTCCCTCGTGTGTACCGGCCTCTAAGGAAAAATTGAAGTAGAATGTACTATGATATTCAATGGCTGAATAGTAAAAAGTACATTCAACCGTGGACAGCTGATTAGTAGTTTTGCCTGTTTTTCAAGTTTTTTTTTTCATTTCAGGAGAATCGCGTGAAGCGGTCCGCTGAGGAGCCAGCTTGGGTGATTATTGTATGGTGAAATATATCTAATACAAGTACTTACTATGTAACAATCATATCATATTTGATAAGTGAAATTGTCAAGTATTCCTTTTGGTATTTGATGAAGAATAAAAATATCATACAAAATTATATTTTTTAGTTATTTATTTTTTATTTTAATCTTTTGGTTTGTTAGCTACATCCATTGTTTCTTTATCTGTGTACATGTTTTTATCGTTATTGTATTTTATAATATTTTTAGCTAGTTTTCCTCTTTATTAATCCTTTTTAATCATGTTAAATTACCGCGTTTTGGTCTCCTACGTTTGGTTTCACCTCCAAATAAATTACAGATCGATGTAGATTTCACGACCGAAAGGTACTGTGGGATTCCAACATTGATAATAATAATTTAATCATTTATAAGGCACATTTTTCAAATCAGTGTCATTTCCAGTCAAGTTGATGATCTCCGATGGTCGATAAAATGTTGTGTATCTACTGTAGCTATTCATTAAAAAAAATTACCCATAGACCTTTTCAGTGGTGTAATGGACATCCGCAATCCGTTATCCGTCATTCTCACCGACAATGTTCATTGAATTAGGTGTATAGGTCCTAATGATACGATTCTGGCGATGATCGAGTGCATGCCATGTAATCGTGAAATAATTCCTAACTATTTGGCGCTTAATAGAGTGCAAACAATTAATCCGTGAAACTTTAGTATTATTAAATAGTGCTATTTTATGCAAATTCTATTGTTTTCTTTTGTAGACATATTTTGTACACTATTTTGTACTATTTAGTTATTAGTGTTTCAGGGATAAATTGCTTGCACTCTAGTATTTAGTTATCAACTACATAGTTATAAACTAACTAAAAATGTGCCAAGGCATAAACTTAAGACACAAAGAAATTCAAAGACACGTTATAAGGAATGTTGCACGTTTTGTTTTATTGCACATCTTTTGTTAGTTAGTTGATAACTATGTAGTTGATAACTAAATACTATTAAGCGCTAAATAGTTAGGAATTGTTTCACGCTTATATGGCATGCACTCTATTAACGTGTGCACAATGCAATAAATGACATACAATAATTCTAGTCTTTTCAAAGAAAATCGATAAATAACTTTTTATTTCTCGGAGAATATATAGTTACAGTCAAAATATGCTTTCTGTATATTCCTAGTATATGCTTATTTTTACGTCAGCTTTGGAAAAAACAAACAAACAAACAAACAAACAAACAAACAAACAAACAAACAAACAAACAAACAAACAAACAAATAAACAATAAACAGAGCTATGTGATTTATATGGAATTTGTAGTACAATGTTTGTTGTTGCATGGAATATATGTCACGCAATCTCTCTTGTCACGAGCTGGCAGAAATAACGTCACGCAATACAGTACTTGTGGCTGGGTCCATCTGTTTAGCAAAAGCCTTGACTCTGTTGTCATAATCGAGCTGGCTTTGACTAAAGAGATACGATTTTGATTAAAATGATTAACATGACAAAATACAAAACAATATTTTGATTAATATGATGATAATGATGACGATGATGGTGATGATAGTGGTGATAGTGGTGGTAATGATGATAGTGATGATGATGATGGTGATGATAGTGGTGGTAATGATGATAGTGATGATGGTGATGATAGTGGTGGTAATGGTGAGAGTGATTATAGTAACGCTAATGATGATAGTGATGACGATGGTGATGATAGTGGTGGTAATGGTGCTAGTGATGACGATGGTAATGATGATAGTGATGATGATGATGCTAATGTTGATGAAAATGATTTGTACCTGTGTATCATGAATGCTTCAGCCTGTGCTGGTTCCTGGAAGTTTGGTTCTTGTAACAACATCTGAATCCCTTGAAGAACCTACAGACAACAACTAATATGCATCACCATATCACCATCACCATCATTTATTTATTTAAAAACTTCATCATCATTATCATCATCAACATCACCATTATCATGACCATCACTATCACCATCATTATCAACAATATCACCACCATCATCATCATCACCATGACCATCACTATCATCATCATTATCACCACCACCATTTTCATCATTATCACAATCATCATCATCATCATATTCAAAATCATCACCTGTTTGATGGTCAGTTGTGGTTTCCATCCCTTGTTTTTATCAACCAGAGACAGGCTTATAGTACCAGATGGAAATACATTTGGATGTAGAATAGTTGGTGTAAAAATACCTGAGAAAATTTATATTAATTCCTTTACATATATCTGATGTTGATGAGTCATTTCACGGTAAGTGTTACAGAGGGGAAACTATTAACTGTTGGCTTTGCATGTTACTAATTTGTTTTAAAAAAATAGGAAAAAAATGAAAATCATGACAAATAAAATTAAATAACATTTTAAATAAAAAGCTTTTCTATAATCAAACAGTAATAAACAAAGCCAGAAAATCATTGCTTTATATTCCTTTGATATCAACAGTGATGCAAAAGAAGTTTATAGCCTGATTTCAATTCCAAAATAATTTTGCATCATTATATTGACTACAGCCTACCACTCTTCAATAGTACCAAGGCTTGAAATAGCAGCCTGACATACATTGGTCAAGATGACCTTACAAAAGCATTTTGAAAGGTCAAAATTTGTTAAAATATTTCTGTTTTTTGTTAAATGCAAGATATGTTTTCCCCCTCAAAAATATGGAGGTCAACTTGTCCTTTCACACTCTGATTTGGCAGGTCAAACAGCAAATCTGGAGGGACATTGTCCCTTGACATGCCCTTATTTGGAGCCCTGTGTACGAGTGGAAAACAGCACTGTATCGTATCGTAGCTGTAGTTTCTATAAGAATACATTCCATTATCTAAAGTATTGTAGCGGTGTTGTAACCGTACCGTTTCCCACTCATACAACCATGTACATATAACTAAATGAATTTTCATAGTTGACTTACACTTTGGTGGTGAGATGGGATAATCTTGAGGGAATTCTAGACGGAGTGGAAACAGACCACCTTCCCATGGTGTCTGCCAAAAAATTAAAAATAAAATCTGAATGAAACAATGAAGAAATTGATTGTGATGTTACGTCTGCGTATCATAAATGAATAGATTGATGAGTGATTGATTGAATGGATGAATGAACGGATGCATGAATGAATGAATCAATGAATGGATGGATGAATGAATGAGTGAACTGGTGAATGATCGGGCATAAGATTTGGAGAGCTTACCTTGGTTGGTCCAGGAATAGCTGAAACATAGATTTAATTAGTAAAACATCACTTAGAGTTAATAATGTCTTCATTTATGAAGTTAAAATCTTTCCACCTATTTTATCAACAATCAAAGAATTCATTTATCAACTTTTCTTCATTAATTCATTGATCAATCATCCATCAGTTTATTCATTCATCCAATTATTCATGCAGTCATTCAATAATTATTTTCCTTCAATTTTCTTTTACCACACTTCCAAGTCAGCCAGTCCACAGAGCCATCTTCTTTCTTTAAAGGGTTTGCGATAAAATTCTGGAATATCAATCAAAACATATAGCCTTAATTAAGCTTAGAATATTTATAGTAAGTTATATACAACAGGGCTGGGTCCAGGATTGTTTCTGGGAGGGGGTGCATCATCTTCAGGATGGGTGCACTACTCAGTAAACATAAAATACTGAGGTTATTTTGGAAAAACAGTTTACAAAGCAAGAGCTCGAAATCCTTCCAGGATGGGGTGTGCATAATTATAATATTCACAAGCCTGTTCAACATAAACTTTGTTAGTAACACAAGTGCACTACAACACTTTTTCGCAATTTCTTGCATCATGTTGTACATGTAAGGTTGTGTTTCTTAATGTGAATAAATTAACCAAGCACTAATGTTGTTCGCTTTAACATGCTCAAATAAAATATCAACATTTTGATGACATGTGACCAATTCAAAAGTAAAACTTCAAACCTTCGTTCTGTAAGATAAGAGCAACATTCATTAAAGATTTCAACACAACTTTATACAATAAGGTTTTCGTTTTAATACATGAATGTTATTTACCGTTGGATGGTATCTTTTCCACGATTCATACTCAACTTTTAGTCGTTCTACGGCATCAACTTTAGCCGCCATTTTGAGCATATGCGATCAAGGAAACAGGAAGCCCACAACACAAATTGCGGAGCAAATAAACCAACCAACCAACATATAAACAAACTGCAGACAAAAGTAATACTAAACACTCCGGGGATAAACAACCGGGAATGCTCATCGGAATTTTTCAAAAATACCCCTAAAAGATACCAGATGATTTTCAAAAGGGTATGACTAGATTGAGAAAGTTTCTTTACTTTTAAAACCTCAAAAAGATACCAAAATTCAACGTTTAAGCCCTGAAACGGACCAAATCGTTGATTTTTAGCCCTAAAAGTTATGACGGGCATCCCCGGCCATTATTCCCCCACAGTACTATCCTTGGCACTGATAACAAGCGATCAGTACAACTTGTCTCAATTGAAAAGTTTGAGAAACAAACACAGGAACAAAAAGCTAAAATACAAGCAGGATGCGGGATTCACACTACTGGCAGATAGAAATATTGTGAGATCACACATCACTCACACACAGAAAGGATATTTGGAAATTCTGGAGGAATAGGTGGTTAAGGGAAAAAAGTCTTCTGTGGCTCGGCTGCTGGCATAGTCTTTCTCATCTCTAGTCGGGAATAATAAATAAGAGAGATACTGAAAGAAGGGAAATTTTGTGGTGATCAGGTGTGGATATTTTCTGGAACTAGCAAGCAGATGAGGAAGGATTGTAAAAAAGCAAGACCTGTCATTGGACACATTTAACAGGCTGCTATAAATGTTAGTGGCCAAGAAAAGGTGACTGTTGACTCCCATCATTCATTATCAAGGACCTTAAGCATGAGAACAAGAGAGACAATGACGACGATGAATTTGAACTTTTTTTTGCTAAAAAAATTGGGATAATGAGACATATTTAGGGCAAACGTCTTCATTGTTGACAACAACCACCGAAAATACAATTACTACCTCAGAGAAAAACTCAAGGCACATATAAATCTAAGTTTATTGCAGGTCGTCATTGTCATCACCTCATGTCCTCTAAGGTCCCTAACACCCCCTCCCCTCCCTTGAAGGGCTGTCACAAATGCTAGTAAAATCAATGTTAATTTCTGACAAACAAGCCAAGAGTTTGATTTATAAACAAACTTTAATATGTGTCCCTCTGAACTATTTAACTTTTACAGCAATTTACAATAGTGATGAATAAATTGGTATCACCACCAACGATAATGAGCAAATGCTCTGTTAGATTCTGCTGTCTTGTGTAAGTCTTGCTTCTTTCTGATAGCAGCACCCTGAAATGGACAAATGGACACATACATCCTGAAACTCATACCAGGATTGAAACATGCAGCACGGTTCCATGTACCGAAAATATGCAGACAAATTAAAATAAACTAAAAACCACATTTGATCAATACAGTGAAACCCCTCTATACCGGACTCTACTGGGACCAAATTAAATTTCCGGTTAAGAGGGGGTTCCGGTTTAATGAGGTTTTTGAATAATCATTGAAAAACACACTGTGAATTAAAGGCACAATCATTTTTGCATTTGAGTATCGCTATATCAATAAAGTAAACATGTTATATTCATTTACATTTTCGTTGTCAACTTTGGCACTTTTTCCGAAGATTTGAAATGCTTTAACAAAATAAGGTGATTTCAGATGATCAAGCCAGCTGTTTAAATTATTGAAATCAGCAATTTTGTCCGGACTAGCGGGGTAAATTCTATTGTGAAATATTGTTTTGAAGAGAAATTATTGTCCTGTTTCCGGAATAGAGGGGTTCCGGTTTAGTGAGGTTCATTTTACAAAAGATATATAGGGAAAATTCCGGACCAAAAACTTTGTCCGGTATAGAGAGAATTCCGGTAAACTGAGGGTCCGGTATAGAGGGGTTTCACTGTACTTGATACTCAGAGCTAGATTCAAACTCATATCACCTCATTGTTGTAAGCGTCTAAGACTTCCTTGGCTAGTTTTTGATGCATCCTGGCATTCTTAGACCCTGATGGTTTTCTGGAAGCATCGATAATCCATTTGATTGCAAAGAACCGTCTACGATTAGGTCTCAGAGGGGAGGGCACCTAGTCCATAATGCAACAATGAATTAAATGATGATGACTATAGTGAAGTTGACAATAAAGACAAGTCTGAAGAAGCTTAGCATGGTGTTTTATGTAGTATATTTTGATCTTAGTTTAGATCATTTTCAACTTATTATATATATAAAATAGCCTTGGCTAAGTTATATAGGAGTTAAAACAAAGTGAAAGACAGCTCCTTAGAGGCCTTCAGTGCATGATTGATTTTAGGATTCAATGTTTTTATATCAAAATGCCTCAGAAATCGTGACGTTGATTATACATTATATGTTGACAACAGACCAGTTGTCACAAGTGACGGACCATTAGAAAAGTGAAGGGGGTGGGGAAAAAACCAGGCCTTGAACCCCCTAAAAAAAAAAAAAAAAAAAAAAAAAAAAAAAAAAAATTCCATAATAGGCAAGCCAGAAAAAAAGTATACAATACAAGGTTGAAACTTCTGCCCCCCCCCCACCCTCCTTCACTTTTCTAATGGTCCATCACTCATACCAGTACATCTGAGCGAAATGTCAGCTCAACCCCCTTTATACTCTGTGATTATTATGATGCTAGTAATAAATGATGATATTGACAACACTGATGGTAATTGAGATGCTTGTGAGGATGATACTCATGATAGCAATGATGCTGATGATAATGATAATGATGATGAAAAAATGATGGTGATAATGATAGTAATGATGCTGCAATATTACAACGATGATAACGTAAGCCAGTTTAGAAACAAACTTAAAAAAGTACTGTTTTAAATATGTATGTAATTCTATCAGTTTTAAGTATTTTTTTTATTCTTTTTCAATTCTCTCTTGTCAACTTTAAATTTGTACAAATATACATTAATTTTTAGTTATACACGTTTGTATTTTGAATGAGTGTAAGCTCCTAGGCGATACGTGTCTAAATAAAATATTGTACATTGTATTGTATTGATAATAATGACAAATGATGACAATGCTGTTAATGATGATGATAATAATAACAATGATGATGATGATGATAATAATAACGATGATGATGATGATGATAATAACAATGATGATGATGATGATAATAATAACGATGATGATGATGATACTGATGATGATATTGATGATGATGAGAATAAATCATGATGATAATACTATACCTGATATACTCTGCCAGCTTTTCTCAATGGAATACAACCGACTACTGGCTTAACATTCTCAACAGCTTGATGGAAAATAACCATTGGATCAACTTCTATTGCATGTGGGTCTTTAGAGTTCTTTTGACTGAAAAACACAAAGTGCACTTTTTTTTCATTTCTGGTCAAGATCTATGTGAGATAAATGTGTCCCAAAGCACAGCCAATCTAAGTTAATCATAGAATTATTTTATTATATGTTATGATAATATTGTTGGCTAAGCACTTGACACAAACTCCTAGCTGCTTTACAATCTCTTTCAGTAAAGATTAAAAATCATTATGGTACAAAGCCATACAGCAAAAATCAATGAGATCAGGGAAATATAGAGAGAACACAGAGGAGGCTCCTGTTTTCATATGCATTAACTTACATTTCAAGCTGTTTTTCTTTTATTGTTTGTAATGCCTGGAATAATCCAAGAAAAGCAATAAATTACCCACATTAATAATTAGAAAACAATACATTAAATACTAGATAACTGAATATCAGTAAATAAGATACAAAATACGAATGGAAGGCATAGTAAAAACAGACAGCAACATGAAACTTAGAAGCCATTTTTACCTTGTAAACTAAATTTAACTATAAGAGATAATGACCCTAGCACTTTATTAACTCAAAATGTTATCACCTAGGACCACTAACTTAATTTGTTACATTTTATTCTACAATTTGTAAATTTATTAACTCAAATAGTTATCACCTAGGACCACTAACTAAATTTGCTATATTTTATTCTACACAAACAATTTGTAAATTTCTTTTTTCAATGTAGGAATAAAAAACGTTGTTGTTGTTGTCGTAGTTTTTTTTTATTGATGAAATAAAATTTAAGTATATGAACAAATAAGCATCTTTGCTTCAAGTACAAGTACCTCGTTAAAGATCTTTCTTGATGTTGATTTCTTTCCATCCCACATCATACAATTGATAAACTTACTACCAACAAAAAAAAAATAAATTAACAACAATAGAGGCACGCACTAAAAGTGTGCAACATAAATACCATTAAATAGTGCTATTTTATGCTAATTCTATTGTTTTCTTTTGTTTAATTAGTGCTATTTACCACTAAATAGTGACAACTGTTGCACACTTTTAGTGTTTGCACTCTATATTAACAAAAAAACAAATTAAATTAAATGAAGTTTTTTTTTGAACCATGGTACAGTGAGTGAGTTGCTGAGCAGCACCTGACCAACATGATCCTACACTGACAGAGAGGATTTCATGCAGATCAGAATTCCACAAGTTAAAATAGACTGATATTTCTTATTAGTTCTTGAATTGTTGGAGTGAAAGACATCAAGTAATAATTTATTACAATCCTAAAAACATGACTAAATGCATCATACATAAAGAATCTTGTACAAAATGACATTTATTTGAACTGTAACAACCATTTTTGTTGAAGTGCTACCCTCGAAGCTAAAAATCTTGTCTAGAACCTGGCATTTTGGTGAATGTCAATAAAAAAAAAACACATATTGTTTATTGTGAAACAACGCAACGGTCTGCCTCATACTTTGCCTGTTTTTTTGATTGACATTGACCAAAAGTTCCTTATATAAAAAGCTTGAAGTTCATAATAAAATTTTACTTACTTTGACAATTCATTGTCAAACACTGACAGTGACCTGTGAGAGTCAGCAGCTTTTGGAATTTGATAAGAACCTTCTGATTCAGTTCTGAAATATCAATTAAGCATTCATAATTCTAGTAATCCTGCTAGGGGGGGGGGGGGGGGGGGGGGGGGGGTGTTGGACAAATACCAAATAAAATATTGAGCAAAGCCTTGAACAGAAAAAAAAAATTGTGCACGGCAGATGTGCCAATAAAAAATATTGTGCAGGGAGGAAGAAAAATAAAAATATCCTGCACAACCATATCACATGGAAAAAAAATATTCTGCAAAAAAAAAAAAAAAAGAAAAAAAAAGAAAAAAAAAAGAAAAAGAAAAGAAAAAAAGCCCAACCCCCCTCAAATATCTAATGGTCCATCCCTAAGTAAATACTTATCAATATGACAATAATATTTTATTTGAGCAATAAAGCTAATTATAATGATTTTATGGTTGCACGCTCTCTTGCTTGTGCATTATACTCCACAACCAAGACATGTTTTTTTCAGTCCCATGATCATTGTTGACACCATGATCATCACCCACCATAACCAATAATAATCGATATACAAAAATAATATAAATTGTCATCAACAATAAACTTAAAAGCACAGTATGAAGAGGTAAAAACTAGTAAGATATACTAGATTGGACTGTGTTGGTGTTTCTAGAGAGTTTCGTCAGAGTAATATGATGTCCAGCATTTCACTTACACAATCTTAGACAAATCTGGTATTTTGTTTCGTTCAGTTGCTTGCTCTTGGACAGCTTCTTTCAAAACGGCTGATGAGAAATTAGAGGCTTGAACACTGTAAAGCAGAATTGATTATTATAAACTTAAATTTTCATAATTGCATGGTAATTAAATAAGCACCAATAATAATATTATTATTATTATTATTATTATTATTTTAATCGATTTCAACTCAAGTAAATGTTTACAATTTCACCGGGTTTAAACTATAAACCTTGGGTATAGTCTGGCTAATTACAGTGATAATGTTTTTCTTAAAATACGAGCTGTTCCTAACAATGCTACTTTTTGACATAGTTCTATTCTTAATGTTTCTGATATCTTGCTCATATTCTTTACCATTCCTTTTCTGATTAGACCAAGTGCTCCAATTACTATGGGTATGTTAATTACTTGCATGTCCCACATTCTAGCTAGTTCAATTTCTAGGTCCTTATATTTAGATCTTTTTTCAAGTTCTTTCACTCCTACGTTGTTGTCGTTTGGTATTGCTATGTCTATTAAGTAGCATGTTTTTTCAACCTTATCTTTAATAATGATGTCAGGTCTGTTCGCAGCAATCTCTCTGTCTGTGTGTATAGACATGTCCCACAGTATTGTTGTATTGTTACTGTCCATTACCCTCTGTGGAGTGTGATCATACCAATTCGTAGCAACTTTGAAATCATTCTTCTTACAGATGGTCCAATGGATGTAACTTGCTAGTTTGTTATGCCTTTCAAGATACTCTTGTTTCGCCAGCGCAGGACAACTTGAAGCGATGTGGTCAATGGATTCATTATGCTGGTTACAAAGTCTACATTTTGGGTCTGTTCCATCTTTGATTATTTGACTTTGGTAGAGTCTTGTTGTTAGACTTTGGTCTTGTGCTGCAATAATGAAGCCTTCCGTCTCTCCCTTCAATTGACTGCTTCTCAGCCAGTTATAATTATTATTATTATTATTATTATTATTATTATTATTATTATTATTATTATTATTATTATTATTATTATTATTATTATTATTATTATTATTATTATTATTATTATTATTATTATTATTATTATTATATATTAAATATCAACAGTTTGGTTAAATATCAACAGTTTGGTTTCTCACTTCGTCAACTTGGTCTTTTTCTTAACCCAATTCACTGGTTCCAATTTGCTGATGATGCTGCTGTTGTTTCTGGTCAAGAAAACGAAAATCAACACCTACTAAATCGGTTTTCATTATGGTGTCAATGGGCTGACATGAAAATCAGAGTTGACAAGTGTTCAACATTTGGCATCAAAAAGAATTCATCAAAATCAGTGCAATTTCTCCCTAAACTCTTAATTAACAACGATATGGTTCCTTGTGTGAAATTGAGTGACTCTTTTTGCTACCTAGGAAGGCACTTTGACTTTGAAATGTCGAACAAAAAACATAAATCTGAACTTATTACTACTTTTGAAAAATTAATGTCCGAAATTGACCGAAAGCCTTTACACCCAAAAAATAAACTTCTCCTCTATAACCGGTATGTCTTATCAAAAGTTTCTTGGCACTTCACTGTTGCAGATTTATCCAAGACTTGGGTTCAAGAAAGTCTCGATTCCTTAGTGTTAGGGTATATGCGTAAATGGTTAAATATCCCCATATGTGGAACGCTAAGCAACATTTTTCTCCCCTGTAATAAATATGGTCAAAACATCATTCCTCCTTCAGTTAAGTTCATCCAGTGCCAATCAGTGGCAAGAAAAGCCCTAAAGAATTCCCCCAACGAGTTAATAAAACAACTATGGAAATCAACGAGTACCCACACTAATCTGCAGTATGACGTCTACAAGTCTACCAAAGATGTGGCGAAAGACTTCCAAGCTATACATGAAGAGAAGCTACAAAACCAACTACTATCTCAAGGTAGCTTCTTCTCAAGTGTAGTAAAATTCTCACTCCCTAAACTAAACAACATTTGGTCCACTGTACAATCTAAATTACCAAAAAACATTTTCAACTTCACAATTCGATACATCAACAACACTTTACCTACACGCAAAAATCTAGCCAAGTGGGGTCTTTCACCATCCTCAGACTGTACCTTATGCCTTCAACCTGAATCTCTTCTACATGTAATTGCTGGATGTAACTCATATCTTGAACAAGGTCGGTTCACTTGGAGACACGACTCTGTCCTTCTCCATCTCGCTAAAACCTTTCAATCTATTGTAGAAGCGTCCCTATATGCCGACCTATCTAACTTCAAGAGTCCGTCAACAATTACTGGTGATGAATACCGTCCAGATCTATTGATATCTACTAAAAATGATGAGTGCCTGTACATACTTGAACTAACAGTGGGTTATGAATCAAATCTACAAAAAAATATTACTCGTAAAAAAGCCAAATATAAAGAGTCTGTACATAGCTTGAAAAGTCATTATAAAAATGTAGTATTTGTAAATTTGTCAATCAGTGCGCTTGGTGTATTCGCTAACGATTCTGCAAATTTTATTAACATGTTAGAAGATCTTCATTTTAATAAAAACGAACGACTCCACATAATTAAGAAGTTAATGAATATTGCCATTAGATCGTCTTATTATATTTTCTGCTGCAGAAACAAAGAATGGAACAATCCAGAGTTGTTGCAGTATTAGTGAAAATCGTTTTTCTCATGTTTTGTAATAGATTCAAGTAGCCAATTGTAAATTACCTATTATTAGTGAGATTTACAATTGAACTTTAGGTAAAAAACTCAATAAAGTTTCCATTATTATTATTATCATTATTATTATTATTATTATTATTAATTACACATTTAAAATATACGGATAAACATTTTAATTTACCAGACATGTTTCGACATTACAAATGCCATCCTCAGCGAGAATGAGTTTGTTATAATTTTGAAACTATATATATATATACTAGTACAATGATTGACAGTAATGATTGACAACTGATAATTGTAAAGTAATTAAAAATTATCTTTCTGTTATCTTTTTAATTACTTTACAATTATCAGTTGTCAATCATTACTGTCAATCACTGTACTAGTATATACATAGTTTCAAAATTATAAACTCATTCTCACTGAGGATGGCATTTGTAATGTTGAAACATGTCTGGTAAATTAAAACGTTTATTCGTATATTTTAAATGTGTAATTGCATGGTAATTATTGCAAACCATGAATTGTATAGTTTATAAACTATATACAACTCTTGGGTTGCAATTGCAATGTTAGTTTCTCTTGTTTGTTCATCCAACATGGCAGCAACTGCTTTGTTTTTTATTCCTCAAGGGATTCTTGGTCATGTGGTTGCAACCCAAGAATATCCAAAGCTCTCATCGACATGCAAGAAGCTCAATCAGGAACAAATATACGAGTGCATATGGGTCATTGAATTAACTAGCTATACTAATTGGTCTAGATTTTGTTTAAAGTTGATGTCTTACATACAATTTTTAAATCAATATTTGAATTGAATCGAAAGCCACCAACTTTCTCATTGCAGCTTGGACAACATGTGCATTTATAAATAGAAAATAAACTGTACTAAAAACCTTCTGAATTACATATTTTACCTTGAATACGGTGAAAACGTTCTTTTTGAAGCATCTAAGTGACATCTTTTAAAGATAACGCTTAGGAATGAGCTCTGATTTCGCAGACTTTGGGACCACAAGACTCTGGCCAACTTGGCGGCCATGTTGGACCCTTCACTGACACAGGAGGCCCATAAAGATGGAGAGAAGACATTTGTTCGGGCTCCCTGTGTCACCGTTGATCGAATCAACTCGAGCGTCACGAAAACTTTGCTTCGAAAAGCTCAACTTCCTCAAAATGGCTGACGATCTAGTAAAAACTCTTGGACTCGCCCCACATCCTTATGGCGGCTTCTTCAAGGCTGTATCTCGCTCAGCCATCAATGTAAAGCCTTTGAATGACGAACAAGGTCCGAGAAGTGCCAACTCAGTCATATACTTTCTCATGAAGAAAGATGATATAAATCCATGGCATAAACTCAAATCAGAAGAACTGTTTTTCTTCCATAAAGGCTGCAGTGTAAAGTTCTACTTAATTGATGACGAAGGAAACTTAGAGAGCAAAGTCGTTGGAGATGCCTCAGTTGATCAAGAAGCTTCATTTTGTCAAGTTATTCCTGCTGGTGTTTGGTTTGCCGGAGAGCTGCTCGCAAAAGATGAGGAATCCTACGGCTTTTTTAGTGCTTCTGTAACACCTGGATTTCACTTCGACGACTCAGTGGTCGGACATGTCGATAAGCTAAGCGAATTGTTCCCTCAACATAAAGAAATCATCGAAAGATTGAGTATAATTCATGTACATCACGACGAAGCGCCTGCGAAAGATGAAGTTGAAGAAAAGCAAGAAGAGGCCGAATGATCTTCCACCCCTGTCCAACGAAGGCATAAAAAAATGCAACCAAATCCCAAGGAGAGGCTATGCAACTTTTAAGCTTCAATTTTCATTATTTTTTAAATTTTAAATAGTATCTTGAGAACCTTATTTACTTTGGTAATTATATTTTAATCTAAAGGTTACAGCTGCAAAGCTGTATATGACGGTCAGTGTTTTGCAAAAAAAGCTATATATCAACTTCAATATGGAACCGTATAGCGTTGTCGAGAACTCGAAAAATGTTACTTTATTAGCACATATTCAAATTGTCGTGAAGCACTGCAGTTACTTTTTTTAAGTTATCAATAGACCGGAAACTAGAATATATCAAAAACACTTAAAAAGGTGTTAAAAGTGACACCCAAGATATTTAAAGAACACTTAAAAATGATAAGGTAATTATAGGTTTTCATAAATGTGTGAACAGATATATAGAAAGAAATATTTCAAATGTTTTATTACAATGTAGTGGGTCTTTTAAATATGTTTAAATAATCCAATGTTTTAAGCTGGGCTAGGTCTGTTTTCAAAACTGAAATTCACAATGGAGTTTTTACAGTTGTCAGTTTGTAAAATTCTTGTTTTGATTCTTACTTCACTAGAGTTCCATAACCTAATAGGTTAAATGTACTAATTAAAGAGTATTTAATATCTTGGTCACTGTTGCTTTCTGGATTAATATAGACACTACATTGTCTTCTCATTGCAATGCTGAGCACAAATCAAATTAGGGATGGACCATTACATATTTGAGGGGGGATTTTTTTTTGGCAGGATATTTTTTTCCCCTGTGATGGTTGTGCAGGATATTTTCTTCCACCCTGCACGATATTTGTTATTGGCACATCTCCCATGCAGGATATTTTTCCTCTGTTTTTAAACTCCATATTTTTTTTGTAGTTGCCCAGCCCCTCCCCCCCCCCCCCACTCCCCTCCCCCAAAAAAATATAATGGTCTGTCCCTTAGAAGATGATTTTCGTGTGGATTGTTGGGAGAAAACAAGAAAAGGTATTGAGAGCAAGTGAGTTCAAAACCTTTTCAAGTGTTCTCCAAACAATCCGAACATTTACCATTTTGGTGGTGTCTTTATGGAACAAGTGAAATCATGTGAGCCCATAGAAATATTGTGGATACCAACTGGTGTTACAGATAATCCAAATCCTAGAACAAATCTATTACATTTACAAAATAAGTTATGTGCAGTGAATTGTAGCACCAACTAGCACCCTGCCATGCTTGTATGGGTTACCTGTGGTACAAGGTGGAATTTGGGATATTTGAGTCTTTTTCATGCATTTAGTTTAAACAATTCATTCTGTTTCATTTTTTTGTTTTATTTATTGCTTGTTTATTTATTTCTTTACTTATTGTCTCCTTCTTTGGTTTCTATTGTGTTTTTTTTTGTCTTGTTTGTCTATTTATTCTTTTCTTCTGTTGATTTGTTTGTCGACTTGCTTTTCACATTTTTGTTTTCTGCAAACATTTCATGTTTTAGTCTGTAGTTCTTTCTGTTGATTACAGATAAGTTCAGGAATAAAAACAATCACTTTGAACACAGTCAATGATGCAACGATATTAAAAAAACATTCGGTTGTCATCCCTTAACAGATATTATTGCACAACTAAAAATACTTATTGGTCAGAGACTGTGTTTAGATGGAACAGTTACAAAATATGTTGTTATACAACCAATCACCAATTCTTGATGAGAAGAGATGGTTTTGTCATCATCATTATTGAAACCACACAGTTCAAGGTTAACTGAAATAATTCTACTTCTTTATCCTGACACCATTTTAGAAAAGGTACGTTTAAAATGGAAAATGTGGGATTATTTCGTATCATCTCAATGAGCTGTCCATGTCGTTGGGTTGATTTTCAAAGCATAGCTTCACCAACTTTTTACAGCTGTCAATCTCTGTCTGTGTAAATTAAGAAACAGATAGAAAACAATTATAGTTCCATTTATATAAATGCATTTTGCTTTTCTTCATCTTCATGAATCACTTCCAGGGGGAGGGGGGTACTCCGAGGATAAACGATCGGGGATGCTTGTCGGAATTTAAAAAAAAAACCTAAAAGATACCAAAAAAATGAGAATTTGGCAAATTTCATATTTTAAACCCTAAAAGATACCAGGCTCAAAGTAACAGCACAACATACTCAGAACAAGATGACCTTCAAAATTCACTACTTTGGGCAAGTTGTTTGGATAGACATTGCAAGTATCATCATCACTACCATCACCATGATCACTATTTACATCATCACTACCATTATGATACCATCATCATCAACATCATTATCATAACAACCATCATCACTACCATTATGATACCATCATCATCAACATCATTATCATAACCACCATCATCACTACATATCATCAATATCACCGACATCTACCTCATATGCTTCTTTATCTTCTGTCTCTAGTTGATGAATTCTCTCCTTCAAAATCTTCTCAAACTGCAGCTCTGATCTTCTGCATTCTTGTTGTACTTTAGGGATATGTTCGGCAAGGATAGCCAGAGAATCAAGAACAAACTCATGAAACCTCTCATGGGGTTCATGTAGTAAGGCAACAAACTGTTCAACAATTCCCATATCCACCAATGTTTCTAGAAATAAAAACAATGTTGCGTTCCCTTATTAAATCATTCTGTACTTGACCATTTCAATCTGTATTTTTTATTTTTTTTATTATTAGCGACTTGGTTATTTGTGACCAGTATCAGATTTTACTTTCTATTGAACAGGGAGTGGAGGTGAATAGGGGACACTTGAATAATGGAGTCTAAAAATCAGAAATATCATGAAACCATAAAAAACAAAAATAAAAATAAATAAAATAAAATAAAATAAAATAAAATAAAATGAAATGAAATGAAATGAAATGAAATGAAATGAAATGAAATGAAATAAAATAAAATAAAATAAAATAAAATAAAATAAAATAAAATAAAATAAAATAAAATAAAATAAACAAAAAAACAAGACATTAAATTAATGAGTTTTGAAAATTCGTCTTGAGTTCCATATACTTAATACTGAAATTCATACTGGAACACATTAAAAATTATTTTTGAAGTAACATCAGATGTTAAAAAACAAAATAGACCATCTACCAAGTGGAATCCAAAGTTGTTAATAATAAACCATGTCTAATTATACTTAATGTTTTTTGGTGAATACATACAGGACTGATGGAGGCCAATAGACAATTTATATTATCATGGTGTCATATACTACTAATATCAGAATGCTTTGCTGACTTTCTTTTGTATTTCAATTACTGGTGGTGCAAATTGTTTTTAAATTTTTTACAAATCTCCAAAGGGATTAAAAATTTGAATATGTCTGAAAGAAAATTGACAAAGAATGCTAGTCGTAATTGGTAACTAGTGAAATGAGCGCAATAATGAAAATCGCCTATTTGGTCTGAAATACCATACTACAGCACACCCTATGGCTGAACTCCCTCTCAATAATCTCACCTTTCACTGTAGAGCCCTCTATCCACATAGATTCACTGATCATACTACGCAGCATTGAGGAAGCCTTGGTTTTGACTTTTAATACATTTCCTTGTAGTGCTCTTAGCAATATAGACAGGCCGTCATTATCTAGGAAAACCTGCTTGCCTTCTGGGTAATTACTTACCATACCTATACAAATACAATAAAGCAGGACTGAGGAGGGCTTCTGATGCAGACAGCATAGTTAAGGTATTCAGGGAAGGGGCCTGAGGGACAGGTGCCCCTGTCCTTTGAGAAAAAAACTCCTTTATTTTTATAGATGCTTTTTGGGATTTTTAATTTTGATTGGTCATTTATTATTGTTATCATTATGCTTTATATGCTTATTCAGGACTTCGATTCGGCGTACATCAATGTCATACATTCATTCATTCATTCATTCATTTGTGTAATGTATTAAACCACAAAGTCATAAAGAAGAAACACTACTATGATGCTCCAACTTAAAATCACTTAACATGTATGTGTGGGCACGGAATCCCACACAACTACAATTTGTTCAAATTCATTCAATGCCCTATCCATCTATTTACTTGTTTGTTCATTCATTCAATGTATTGTCAATTTTAGTCTAGCTAGTACTTACTTGATAAGCCATAAAGAGCTTTTATTCTAACTTGATCTATAGTGTCATTATCTAGCATTTGTAGTAGAGTCTGTATCACTCCAAGGCTGTTTAGATGTGTTTGACTGCAGGGGTTGTTCTGTGATAGGATGGCTATAAGGTCAGCTGCTCTCCATCGTAATTCACTAAAACGGTATTTGTCATTTTGTTAGGCGGCAATATAGTATTGCAGGGGTCCCAGCTGAGCCCATCAATCAAGTTTATTGTATTGTATCATACTGTAAGTTGTACTTGAATAATAATCATCATGTTAAAATCAAGTAATAGAAAATAAATTTGCATCTCATCAAAATGGTACATCCTTCAAATCAATAACTTAATCATACTTCCTTTTAATTACCATCATGATAACACTAAAGCCTGATTTTCACTAGCAATGCAAGTGTAAAGAAAAAAACATTTATAGGAACATTTGCCAATTCACAAAAAATCAAAATGTTTCCATCCTAAAAGGCTTGTACTTGTGTTGACAAAGGTTCTTAATATTTTTTTCCATGTGTTTGAGCTGCTAGAAATGAAAACCAGGCTTATTGTATGGTATCACAAAAAAGATGGTATGTGTGGGCCAGATGGCTTTTTTCGAGCAAGACCATAACAATCTGCACATGTCATAAAATGCTTATGGACTGAGTAACTAAGGCTATACAGGAAAACTTTAGAATCTTGGTCATTTGCATGGACATTGCTGCACTTAAGCAATATATTTTCCCCTATGGCTTTTTTATTTAGTAAACTTGTACACAATGTATTATGTTCTTCACCTTTGACTGCTGTTAAGATACTTGACAACTATTGGAAAACCACCAATTTTATGAAGATCTGAAATCATGCAAATTAATTTTGGAAATTATATATCGGTAAGTTATGCTTACCTATTGGCTTGCTAAACTATCATCCCCTCCCAACAATTTGTACGTTTTTTTGTTTTTGTTTTTAACATTTTATTAGTTATCTTCACAGGCTGTGGCAAAAACTTTGAGAAATCTTTATAAACCATACATATTCAATAATTATTTTCTGATTTTCTTTGTAAATTTGGAAATGGGAACACTGTCTATTACCCTGGTCATAGAGGCAAAGCGCATGGCATTATTTACTTTGAGTTTTGAGTGGAACGAGAGCCTCTGGGTCCATGGTAACAGTCTATTAGATTAATTTTCACATGAATGGAAAACGGTATAGTTATGATACCACCAAGATAAGGTATATGTTTCTAATGTTTTCGAATAAAACTACTGCTACAATAAAATACAGCACTGTTTCCCACTCATACAAAAATATGAACTAATTAATACTCCACTCACCGTTAGCATTGTCAATAATATCAACCATAGAAGCAAGTTCCTCAAATGCTGCCTCTTTAACATCACTATCATCATCATCATCATCTTTGTCAAGGACCTTCAAACACTCTTGCATTCTTTTAACAAAGGAGTCTTCACTGAATGTTGAGATGGCTTCTTTTAACCATTGTCTTCTCTAGTGATGGTGCATGTTACATTAACAGATTAGTTTTTGTGGATAATTTTATCAAAACTTTAGCCATGTATCTTATCATTTTCATTGTTATAATTAGATCATACACCACTTTCACATATGCCTATTGCCAGTAACTAAGCAGAACAACCTAACGACTGAACAGGTTTATTAAGTAAACATGGAATATTATATTATAATATATTAATGGCTAACGATGATCACTGAATACCATGGCAAGAAATAATCCAAATAGCACAATATTACCAATATGCCCCCCTCCACTATCAGAGGCAGATCCAGGTGGAGAGTGTTACAATATACCCAAGATTGTTTACACAAGTTTAATTAGTTTCTGATTACATAACTGACATGTACATAAATTGCGTTACTTATAACAAATAAATCAGTATGTGATTCTCTACGCTTGTGGACCGGTGTTTGTAACCCTTCACCCCGTTTTGGGAAGATCAGAATTAATTTTTAAAGATAGTAGTTTTAAGCCACCACCAGCATCACCATCATTACAAACAGTAATTGATTCATCCTCCACCATCGTCAACAGCCTGACACCACTCTCAACACAAACATGAAATTAACATCGTATGCACTATCAAACCATCATCAAAAACTACCATCATCATCAGCATGATCATCATGTAAAATCCCACCTCTTCGCTCATTTCTTCAAATGCACTAGGAGATTCACCTTCGTTGGTTTGTGACGCCGTTAATCTAAGCAAATCTTGCAAAGACCGAGGTGGTCTCTCTTCTCTACGCTCTCCATCTGCCATTTTTAACTCTTTTTCTCACAAAAAATTAAGAAACTTAAACTCAAATTTGAGTACAATTTACACTGTCAAAATAATATGTAGGCCACGAGTCACAGCTATGTACGTTATGTCATGTTCATATTGTGTACTTTGATAAAGAAATATTTTAGCAAGTACACAATATTGGCATTTCATGGAGTATCTACCTATATGTTGTTGAGATATACACCGCTGACCATTTGCGTATAACACTTTTTTGTGAGTGAAATTTTCTGCTTATGAAGTTGAAAAATAAACAGACAGACACATGAGGTGAATTGTTGTTATTCCTTTCATTGGCGTTTTATTGAAATATTTTCGATCTAACTAATATTCCCTGAAATAAGTGCCGAGATTGGGTTACCTGTGGTATAGCCGCTGTCCATGCATAAATTGCTGATAATGACAAAATGGGAGTCGTGCAGGCTAAAGAAATGGTAAGGAAAAATGCTCATTTTCACACCTTAATTCTCAAGAAATCAATGAAATAACAAAGCGCATATGTTTTGAAAATATGCATCTATCTTTCTGCGCAGTTTCATTTTGGATGCACTTTTTTTGCAGAAAATGGTTTCCATCGGGAATTTTGATTTTTGCAAAGTGCGCGCGTGTTTCGTTGGTAAGCAAGTCCGGCTTTTTAGGCTTTCAAAGATTGCTCAACCGTTTTTGATCGCAATTTTCAACCATGAACTAAGGCATAACCAATTTCAAACATTTCGTAATTTGCAATTTTTAGCAGAGGATATTGTAGCGCAATTTGATTGCCTTTTTCAGAAACCATGTTGACATCATGTTCGGCTGTTTCACCATACAAGTATCTCAATGAAAATGATTTATTGTGTAGAACTTTTTTTTGTGAATCATCTATTTTTGTCTTTTTGTGTGTGTGTGTACAATTATGGAAATTTTGATCCTTGCATTTTTGTGAAATTTCCCCTCTTTTCACCTCCCCCCCTGAAATAATATTGATAACCGAAATAAAAGTAGTTGTAATTGTATATTGGTAACTTAGGCACCTTAAGGATGATGATGATGATGTTTCAGACATTTGTCCTTTGTTGGTGTAATATGATATCAAAGAAGGCTGTTTTGTTTTGTTTTGGTGATTTGTGCTCTAGGCACTGGTGTACAAACAAACCAACATTTCATTCTCTAAGAGGC
The DNA here is from genome assembly GCA_918843875.1 of Diadumene lineata. NCBI lineage: Eukaryota > Metazoa > Cnidaria > Anthozoa > Actiniaria > Diadumenidae > Diadumene > Diadumene lineata. Next base: position 2,094,721 of record OU974083.1, on the reverse strand, counting down.
TAGTACACCATGGACCTCCGCCTTAAGATCCAGAAGATGCGAAATTATAACCATTTGAAGATGTAATTACAAAGGCAGCAACTTCTCAATTATTTTAAGACCCTATAAGTGTTTGTCAGGCCACAACCAGTGACCTCCCACATGATAGATCGGTGCTCAACCAGCTGTGACAGAACCTGACCACTATGAACTCATGGCGGTTCAAGGTGTTACAGCTGAGACACTGGCTTCTCATGGAGAAAAAAGTGTCAGAATGAACTAAAATAAACATGGTAGACACACATCACAAAAAAAAATTGGAGAGAACCTTTGATGGTAGATACTACATGCAAATATGAATAACTCTGTGAAAATGTCTCATGGTAAAATTGTGGCAAGAACATTAATTAGAATACTTTTAAAATATCTTTCCTTTATAATTGTTTAATTCTTGTACGTATTTGCATCTTTTTTGTGTTTTTTTTATTTTTTCACTGCAAATAATCGGCATTCGACAAATGGCATCCAAGTTTTTTGTTAAACAGGTGTATACTATAATATATCTGCCAACCAATCCATGATATGTCCTTGAATGAAGGCATTGGTAGTGCACTGTAACTATTGTTGTAGAACAGTGTAATTTATGAACATCTTTCAAATTTGATAATTTTTCAGGCAAATCTTGAGACAAGTAATGACACAAGTAAAGCAGAAGAATATCTCAATTTACCTGTAAGTGCAACCACAGATTAATGTTAAATTGTTCTTTTTTTAAACGTAAAAGTCGTCATTAGATACTTTAGAAAATAAGGACTAGTTAATAATTTTTTTCCATCACATATCATTGCCCTACCTATTCTCCTACTATATTCAAGGTTAGGAAGAGCTATTTTATTTGTTTGTTTATTTATTTGCATTTATACATCTTGCTTATTGATTCTGTATATTTAATATTTTGCATCTTTATTCTTAGTTTGTTTAGTTTTTCATTTATTTATTTGTATGTCTTTTTTTGATTTTTTTAAAAATCTCTTTATTTATATCTGTTTTTCTTTTCTTAGAATGCTATTGAGCTTGTGAAAATCTTATGTAAATGTTTATTTTGATGGGGGAGGAGGGACCAACTCCAAAGTAAAAAACATTTATAATAAATAAATCAGTGCCCCTGATTACCAAATTGAATGAATTTATTTTAAATAAATTTGTTTATTTATTCATTGCTCTATCCTTCAGTCTGTTGTAGACAGTGTTCATATAGAAGGGCTAAATAAGACAAAGACAGATTTTATTCTACCGGAAATATCAAAAGTACTTGAAGCAGAGACGTTCGGGGAGGTAAGTTTGTATGACATTTCACAGTAGCTATTATAAAAGACTTCAGAGAAATAATATTATTATCACCATCATCCTCAACATCATCATCACCATTGCCTTCATCATACTGTCTCATAATCAGCATCATCATTTGGTACAGCATAGAGTTACACCATGTCTGAAGAAAAGAAAGAAAGGAGGGTTTAATTCGACAACCACCCTGAAAAATATAGGGGTATAGATATATTTTGGATTATTCATCACCATTATCATCATCATCAGTATCACGATTGAATTATAATCATTGATTTCATCTTATTAATTTGTCACTTGGTAGGTAGTTGCATATACATTAGAAGTCAGAGATAACTTGAACAGTTTGGAGATATTTAAAACAATTGATGTTGCTATTGATACAAGTCATGGTTAGTAGAGTTACAAATAGCTCCTTATAATTATAATGATGTTATTAACATATTATTAACTCAAAAAGGACTAACGTCCATAAATAAACAAATAAATAAATGTGAGGTGCTTATATAGCGCATTTCATACATCTCAATGCGCTTTACAATCTTTTTTTCTATTTATACGGGCCGCTATTTAAGGCGCATTTTTGCTGCCACGTGGCTTACAATCATGAGGGGTTAGTAGTTAGCATGAATTAGTATGATCAGACCACAAACACCGGGAATTTCCTACTCTTTTCGAACAGTAGTGTGGGTTCTTTAATGTCCCTCTAATACAGATTAGTGAATGAAGTGTAGAGAGACGGGACCTGCGGTTTTACGTCGTTATCCGAGAGGACATGAAGATCTTACCATATGTAGATGGAGAAGCAAAGGCAGCAACTTCTCCTCATTTATTTTAAGACACTGAGTGTTTGTCCGGCCACAGGGATCGAACCCGTGACCTCCCGCACTGTAGTCTGATGCTCTACCTACTGAGCTAACTGGTCGGCGGTAAGATCAGTTTCACCATCATGATGATCACTATGGTATCCAAATTACAAATATATTTTACAAGTGTTTGAGACTATAGAAACACAGATGCAAACCACACTCACTAAGTACTTTACTAGTTTTTATTTCAATGTGATTAACAGTTCAAGATTGTAATGTGGATTGCCATGATTGTTTGTGGAAAACTGAGTCACATTTCTGTTAATTCTAACCCTAACCCCACAATCTTATTATTCTGATGTTAATTCTAACCCTAACCCTACAATCTTACATACTGAAGTTTCTTTAGCACCGATGCAGTCCAAGAGAATTCCACATATCAATTGATGATTAACTGTTGTTTTTATTATTATTAATTAACTTAGTGATACGAATTTGGATAGTATTCGAATGCTTTAATGAATGGATGTATGATAGATGGCTTAGTGAATTCATATTAAATGAATTCACTATTGGTCAACTGTCAGGGCATGGGCTTCCTTTGGTTGTAGTGATTATAAAATGATTGCAGATTCTCATATGAAGGCACTGAAAGCATTTTTCTAGGACTGTAATATTGCCATAAAATTAAAACATTCCAATCAAAGTGGCAAGCATTCAAATGAACTTGACTACTGACAAATCTTTCATGCGAACTTTCAAATTTTCCATAATGATGACATAAGCTGTTACTTTGCTCTAAATGAAAAGAAAAAATATCAGAATATTCTCACCGAATTTTCCCTGTTGGGGGAGGGGTTGGAATGGACTAAATGTCTGATCAGTGTCTACCAATTTGTATTCCAGGTCCCAAAGCAAGTCTTAATGGATATGATGTTACTTTCAATGTCAAAGAGAAGAGATGTTTATCTAGTAATGTTGGTACCCAAGTAGGAAACAATGAAGGCTCAATGGTGAGTGTGGTTGACATTTATCAGTTATTTTAAAACATGTGATTCCTTTGTGGATACAATGTGATTACTGATTATGGTGCTGGTGATGTCCAAAATGTAATTGGCAGACAGAACTACAGTAAATGTAACCAGGGCTTTTCTTCTCACTACATTTTGATTCAGAATCCTCTGTTCATCTGACATAATATTGGTTAGCTTTTAGGGTCTTGTAGAGGTTTTCAGACTCCCAGATTTAAAGTTGGTACCTTCTAGGGTATTCATGGATATTCAAAAGCATGGTTTTGATTTTATGACCATTATATCTAATTGTTCGTATTTGAGTTGGTACCTTTTAGGGGTCATTTTCAAAAATTCTGACGATTGTCCCAGCCCTATTTCGATCGGGGTGCCCCTGGATTTTAATACCGGACATGAACAATGTGTTGGATGCATATTGTGACATCATTACAGACTATAATCATCATCACTGACACCATCTGCTCTCCACTTTCAACAATAGCATCATTTAACTTGGCTTGATATTGCAGTCTGCCAATGGCCAAATGATGGGCCACATTGATTATTTGCCAGTCCAAAATAATAATGGAAAAGAAACATATATAAAATAGCAGGTGAAAATGTGGTCCATGCGTCAAAAACCAAAACTTTGACAGGTCAATATTCTTTCCTATTATGAGCCCTGTGTTATTAACTGCCATCATGATCATCATCTGCATTCTGAATTGCTTTCCTCTGACCATGATGAGACATCTTCATGATGAGATATCATCATCATTATCATCATTTTCCCCCAACTTTCTTGTAGATATTTGGCGCCAAAGTTAATAATGTTCTTGGTAGAGGTGAAAGTTTGAAAGCTGATCTTGGATTTGGAACGAGAACAAAAACATCATATCAGGTCTAATGGTTGCGGAGCCATCTATCTGCTTTAATATTCAACCATCCAGTTTTGTGTCCCTTCTAATAATTAGGCATCAATTTATTGACTGGCTCATTCATCAACCCTTCCATCCACAGATAAATATACTCAATAATTTATTCAACTCATTTATTCCAAGTTTTATAGGGGTTCTGTAATGAAAATTCTGGAAAGTCACAGAATTTTGTATTTTGAAAATGTTTTCCAGACCTGTGAAAGGTCATGGAAAGTAATGATAACGATGCATATCCTGATGAACTTGACACTAACCTACCTTATGAATTCTTTTTGATTTTTTTCCTATTCAATGCTTTTAATATTTGAGCATTTTCTCCTTCATTCACTCAACATTCAAGTAATATTCATCCATCCATTGATCCAATGCATTCGCCCATAGACATTATCCAGGTAATTGAAATATTTTTTTCTATTTTTGTTTATAGCTTGGTTTCACTAAGCCAGTGGCTGGGGATCATGACAGAAGGTAGCAAATAGCAATTAAAATATTGTCAACAGCAAAGGGAAGGGTCAGGAGCAGAGGCAGATGCAGGGGGGGGGAGTTATTTTTATGGGTAGTTCTTTTAATTGAAGGGTTCAGAGCGAAAACGGCGTAAGTGCATTTTAGGATAATTTTTTCGAATTTTCAAATTGTCACCAAATCAATCAAAAAAGGCATCTAATGACTTATTTTGGTCTAAAAATAAACATCTTCTATTTTTTTCCGAAGAACTTGTCCGAAAAAGGTGTAATTCGGCCCGTAGTTACGCTTTCGCTTTGCTTGACAACCGTTCACTCTTGCGTGAAAAGCACAAATTTGTATAGGACGATAAAAATAGCCGAGTGAATATGCATAAGTACAAATCATAGAGTGCGCGCACTAAATAAATACCACTAAATAGTGCTATTTTATGCTAATTCTATTTTTTTTTTTTTTTGTTTTGTTTTTTTTTTTTTTTTGTTTAATAAGCGCTATTTAGTAATCTCGACATCAGTGTTCATGCGGACAAATAAACCTATTAATATATATGTATTTTTTGGCTAAAAACTTGGCCTTCGAGCAAAAAGTTTAACATCCTAAGAAAATTCAGTCCTTCTTCTAATCTTATGCAAGTTTTTCAAGTTTTACTTCATTCTACTTACACCGCTAAATCACTACGAACATGCCTATTTTGAACTACACGTGTTTTGACAAAAATACCACTGCAATGCATTCTGGGAAATCAACGAAATTTTCGGCAGCCGTCATAGCCTCCCCCCATTTCAAGTTTTTTTTATAAGTCTAACGCTACCTCGGAATTCTGCCGAATTTTCAGGCTTGTTGTGTTCTTTGATCGCCAAAACTTGCAAAAATACCCGCGGCAGTCCGAGAATTTGCCTCTAAAACAGTCTTTAAGTGATGATTTCTTCAACGGTCTCCAAGATTCACGAGTGCGAAAAAAACCCTAATTTTTACTCGAAATCATCTCACCTGCTTGATTTCTTTCAAACAGTAGACTCATCACAACTAGAAAGCTTAATGATGCTTTTCCAGAAGCGTTTAGAGGCAAAATAATAGCAAAAAACAACGACAAAATCGCAAATGATGCGACTTTGTCGAAGTCCCGATTAGACTGAAAACCAGTTTCAAACGTGTTAAACATGTTTACCAGTTTCATGCCTCCCCAGTAACACAAAAACACAGGAGTCTTGATCGAAGCCAAAAAGAAACTACCCTAGACGAGCATAAGGTTTGTACGACTCAAAAAATCCTTAAAATCGCCAAAAAAAGTCATTTTTCTGACAATTTCTTCGGAAAAAAATAGAAGATGTTTGTTTTTAGACCAAATTGAATTGTTAGATGCCTTTTTTTGATTGATTTGATGACAATTTGAAAATTCGAAAAAATTATCCTAAAATGCACTTACGCCGTTTTCGCTCTGAACCCTTCAATTTTTGATTGATGATCATTAATTTTTTGGTTTGTGCACCCCTCCCCCCCCCCCCCTTTCACAATTTCTATCTTGTTTTTTTTTTATTAGTTCATCCCCCTTTCCAAAGTTTTCTGGATCAGCCCTTGAATGTAGTGGAGCAAATGTATAGTCTGTGTGGTGATGGTTATGATGATGATGAATTCCCTCAAGGTTGAAAGCACCCTGTTATCGTTGTTTGTAATCAATGGCTTACTACCACTGGCACAAGAATACTGAAGACATGGTTTCGATTCGGCCAAGAGCAATTTTTTTGTTATGATGATGGCTTTTGACATGGCTTTCCTAAACGATGGCAATTATTATGTTTTGACAGTTATTTCATTGGGGCACAGAAAAGTATGACAGAACTATTCCAAAGTTCACACAAAGAGTCTGCACAAGGAATAAGCACAACTTACACTGTGAGTTATTTAAACTCTTTACCTACGTAGTCATTTGACACTTTGTTAATTGTTCTTGCGAATACTTGCATTATTTTGATTCCATTATCTGGGTATGACGCAGAGATTGATTGAGACATCTGTCTGGTGGTTTTTATAGCTTTTTTCAAATTGTGTTTAATTTGATATTTAATCATGTCTTAAGGTAATTCCGTAGTTTTGCACTGCGCATAGTTCTGCGCATGTTTCAAAATTTTCGGTTTCAGGACTTTTATCATGTAATCTAGTCAAATTATGTTTGTAAAGTACTTTGAATAAAAAATTCGAAGAATTGCGATATTTTCGAGCGAGAAAACGCGATAATTTTGAAACTCGACCCAGTCCTCTCTCGGAAAACCTGTTTTTTGACAATAAAATGACGATATTTATCGCAATATTTCGCAAACTAGCTCGGTGACCTATGTATTTTATTTGATAAAATTATTTGTTATAACATAACATCAAATATATCTAAAATTGAGCATGGGTCATCGGGCTAACTTTTGAGAAATTTCCAAAATACTTTCAGCTTAGGACTTTTTCGAATGAATTAGCAGCTCGTGCGCACGTTGGTATTTCGTCAATTTCTTCAAGATCACATCTTTTTTATACATCTGTTCATATTTTTTTAATAAAATTAAGTACAGACATTTGAACAAAACGCGAATTTTGCTCTTAAAAGACAAATTACTGTGTTTTTGTTCCGTTTCTCTTCAATTTTTGAGCTTATTTCTTCACGTTCTCAAGTCACCAAAATGCATGAACTTTGACGTCATATAGCACAAAAACGAAGTCGGTGACCCCCCTTTTTTATTGTATTTTCTGAAAGCTTTTCTCAAAATTGTTTGTTAGAACGAGTATAAAAAAATTTCATCGGGCAGTTTTATTTCTACGGAATTACCTTAATTGGTAATTTGATTATTTGGACATCAAGCCATTCATTCATTCATGAATTTATTCTTTCATCAGGGGCAGCGGAACTTGGGGGGGTGGGGGGAGCGGGGTGAGGGCACAAAATATTTTTGGAGGGCTCAGCTCCCCCACAAAATACTGGTTAAAAGACATTAATGCATGAGTTTACACTGTGAAAAAAAAAAATTGTTTTGTGGTTTTGGAGTGGGGCATGAGGAGGGGAGGGATGGGGGATTATAGTGCCCCCCCCTTTATGGCTGTTACTGTTCTGCCACCCCTGTTCATTCTTTCAATGCAGTGCTGTATGGATGAACATATTTGTTTATGTTTGTTGAATGTCATAATATGGCCCACATACCAACTCTATCATTCATGCAAATAATTTTCTGTTCATTCATTTATCCTCTTGCTCACTTATTAGTCCATATATTGACTTTGTTTAATATTTGTTCATTCAATCACATCATATGGTACACACCTATCATTTCATGCATTCTATTATTCATCCAAATTTTATGTTCATTCATTTATCCAGTCGTTCATTTTTTTAGTTTATATACTTGTTTGTTTGTTGATATTTTAATTTCCAGCAAGACTTGGTCAACATTCAGTTGTCTTGGAGAACACTTCATTCATTGATTCATACATTTGTTGTGATATCATTTTATATTATTAATATTATATTATTTTATATATTTAGTTTCCATCAAAATTTGGTCAGCACTCTGTTGGCTGGGAGGGCACATGGAGGGAGCTAACGGGTTTTTCTCCCAATGCATCATTTTCTGTGCGTCAAGAAGCAGGACATTCGCTAAAGAGCTCAATTCAGGTTAGTCAAATTATCATGGCACATGTACATATTCTCTGGTCTGCATGCTTTACAGTTAGTATAGTGGAACCCCTCTATTCCGGACAGTACTGGGACCAAAGAAAATGTCTGGTTTGGAGGGGGTTCCGGTTTACTGAGGTTAATTTTACAAGAGATAATAGAAAAAGTTGAATTCTGGACCAAAACAATTTGTTCAGTTTAAAGAGAATTTCAGTACCTTGAGGGTCCGGTATAGAGGGGTTTTAACTGTAATATATTATTATTATTATTATTGTTATTATTATTGTTATTATTATTATTATTATTATTATTATATATTAATTAATATCTGATTAAATTTTTCAGTTTTTATCTCATTTTGCAGCATACTGTTGTTGCTGATACAAGAGATCACCCATCATTCCCTACAGAAGGATCACTATTTAAATTAACACAGGTAAAGCCGCTCACAATAACAATGGCCTATGAAGTGGCTCTTGGGGGTGGGGGAGGGATTTGGGGACTAAGAGGGGGATTGGGAATGAGGATAGGAAATCCGAAGAGCTGCTAAAGAGCTACTACATAGGCTACAATAACAATGCAAAATAAGGGGACCAATAACTTCACAGTAGCCTAACCCACAGGCAACTAATTTGGGCTTCCTTTTTCTTGTTGAATTTGGTCAAACTCCAAAGGAGGCCCTAAGCAGATAAAATAGTTGCCTGTGGAATTTGGTCAGATTCCAAAGGAGGCACAAAACAGATTATCAAAGCCCAAAGGAATGATTGTTTCTACAGACGGAAAAAAAAGGGGGGTACAGGACTTTGCTCGATTGTAAATATTAACAAAATACTTACAAATAAATAGTATTCATGTTAACATTGTTTGTTTGAAGCTTTTTTTAGGACGTGAGCTCAAGTGCATGCGCATAAATAATGCACACAAACGTCCTTTTAAAATTAAAAATTCAATTAAAATGATAGACTGTTCTTGTTTGTGATAAAGTGTATCTCTGACACGTATTCCCTTTTCAGGAACTGGCAGGTTTGGGTGGTAATGTTAGCTTCTTAAAAAACACCATTGAAATTCAAGAAAACATTGAGGTTTATGATGATATAGTAAGTATTAATACCCTTTTGACAACACTCCTGCTTTACATGTTACTTGAAATCTTCTTTTTGTTTATTCTAAAGAGTTATTGTCCTATTATTGGGTGTTTGGATGAAATATGTTGTGATTTGATATTAAATAAAACAATGGATCATCGTCTTTCTGTTGTGTTGTAATATTGCAATATGGCTTTACATCTACCTTACAATCCCTGTTCAGTTGGTCAAGCAATTTTTGCATTTATTTATTAGATTTAGAATTTAGGGTTTGTCATCTTGTACAGCCATCTGAAAAGAACCAGAAGCGCATGTGATGGAAAAAATATTTTGTAACTTACGGTATATACTGACAGAAGTTTATACATCCAAATGTAAAATATTTTTCGCAAATTTTGAAAATCGTCACAAAAATCGCTTGTGTGAACAGGCTTTGAAAAGATAGAAATTTCAACAAGTTCAGTGACGATATTATGGAATTTATTGTAATTCTTCACTTTTGACATAATATATACGTACAATAAAAATATTGAAGGCCATGGATGTATTTTTACATGTTATGGCTATGTGGCTGAACTTCAAAAACTTCATAATATTTTAAAATAAAAGTAGGTTTTAGAGCTGCTGGTGTATGTCATCTGGATGTTGTAACGCAATACACAGGAGTATATGCTCCAACTTGAACTCAAACTATTTTAATCAGGACAAGACTGTACAGATGAGAGTTGCAAGTAAAGTTAGTTGACCAATCCAAAACAGTCGATAGGTGGATGTTTTTTAACAATATTTTGCAAAGTAGGGAAAATTACAAATTGAACACAAAATTGTAAAGATATTAGCAATATAACTAATCTATGATTTGTTTTCTTTTGCTCTTTACATGTAACTCTTTCAAGATATCAGCTTTCAAAGTTGCTGGTTGGCAAAACGCTAATGAGCCCATACATTCTCTGTCAAATTTAGAGATTGTAAAACAACTTAACACCAAAGCTATTGCATATCTCCAGCTAAAACTTTAGGAATAAGCTAATTTTAATATGTTCTTTGGATATTCAGAACAGTTTTGGTGTAGATGCGGCTCAAAAGTGAAATTTATATGCTAATGAAGCAAAATGTAAACAATGACGTCATTGAATCATCAGTCTATTGCAGCATTATAATAATGATATACTGAAACCCTGCAGAACTATAGTCTGGTGTTAATATCCAACCTAACAAAGAAATATTGTGAGTTTTCAAGTTTTGGTGTGCATTTACTTGTGTCACATATGTTTTTGTTACTTGTATTGTTGCCTGTCTGAATAGCACTTCGCTGCGTCTATTCAATATTAGCAGAGTTACAGAAGCTATGGACACTAACAAAGTAACAAAACAATACACAATTACACTGTCTTTTTCATGACTTCAAGCTACTTGAAAATCGGAATTTCATTAAGAAAAGTCTTGATTCATGTATTGGATGTCTAGATCAAAGTCGACAGTGAGAGTTGATCAATGAAGTATTCTGTACAAGACTTCACTCATGTTTGTGCTGTGATAGAACCGAATTGGCATGTATTGTCTGTGAGTCATGTGTGAGTGGTATCGTTGCCTGGATTGCCTGTGCAGTAGGTGGTAGATTCACAGTTGTTACTGATGTTCCCCCTAATGAGATATTATGGGATTCCATATTGAGACTTTGTGATGATAGAGTATTGAGTGGCGTTGTTGAGGGATTAGGTGCAAGTGGTTGTGCAACATTCCCTTCAGATGACGGCAAAGTTGACAGAACTTCATTATACAACATATTTGATATCTGCATTTTGAGGAGTATTTTTCGATGTTGGGGTATCTGCCGTAGTTGAGATATAACAAATGCACCAAAGATCTCATCTTCATGGCGGCTTACATCGTGATTCTTTCTGCCTAATGTTGCTCCGACAGACTGTAACACATGCACCTCTGCTGGCCTGTTAGTCATTTCATGGTTTAATCTTGCTTTACCTTTAATTAATTTCACCTTCTTCGTGGGTCTTAAATTGTTTGTCCCTTGCATTTCTGAAGGACTTTCTTCTTGCCCAAAAGCTGGTGTATCTGTATCCGAGTCTTCATTGCCGTAATCATTACCACTCGTTTTGGAGTCGCTGTTTAACGTAAGGCGACGTGTTTTAATATGTGTTTCAAGCCACGATAGATATGTAAAGTGTTCCTCATCCTCTACGCCATCGATGCTGATATCTGTTGTTGAAGACATTCCTGCTTTGATGCTTCGTTTTCTTTTCAGCTTTCTGGCAAAGCGTGTGCGTAAATTGTAGAATGCAATTCTGGCGGCTTCTCCTAGAAATAAATTAATCAAATTCACATCATCATGAGTGTCAAAATTTGTGTGATGAATTTGGAACAAAAATGTGTGATACAGTAATTAGTGGCCGAACCAGTGTGTATACAAAAAGACAAAAAAGACAAAAGTGTGTATACAAAAGGAGTAGAAATTCAAGTAAACATTGTTTTAGTATGATATGTACACTATGATGAATCTAAACTTGATATTGTTTCCCCCTCATACGAATAAGACTCTAATAGAATCGTTTTCGTATGAGTGGCAAACAGTACCGGATCGTAGAAAGTAGTTTCTGAAGCCTGCATGGTTTCTCGCTACGATCGCTAGGATCCCTTTGATCGCCAAAAATCGCTGGGATCGCTCAAATGCTTTCTCAGCGATCGAGGTGATCGACCGTAGTGTTCGAACCTTAACGAAACACAGCTTTTTCTAGGAAAACCACGAAAAAAACTTGATTTTTGTTTTCAATTTTCTAAGCGATCGTAGCGATCTTCTGGAAACCATCTGCTGTCCATGGATCGCAGCGGTATCGTAACCGAACCGTTTCCCACTCATACGAAAACAACTCTATGAAGTAAAACTAACAGTCTTAATAAGCCATCAGATTTGTTTTATTCCTTTCCGAATAGTAACCATCTCAGTAAATCTCACTTTTGAATCGAAATTAATGTGACATTGGCTTCATTAACGAAGTGATCAATCGGGCTTCAACTGTATGCTGGCAAGTCAGACCAACTTTCGCTGATATTTTCACACTTACCATTCACAAGACCAGCTCCTTTTGCTACTTCTTCCCAAGCGGCAGCTTTCTCCCATTTGTCTTTGAAATTCCCACAGTTTTTGTCGTATAGAACAGGATAGTGACGAACCGCTTCGGCAAGAAGTTGATTTTGATTGTCAACAGAAGTAGCCATCTTGGATTTCGCTTTGTCCGAGAAAAACTGGTCCCCAGTCTCTAATCGTTCTCCGTTCTTGTTCCGAAAAAAACTTCGGTTTACGATCGTTTTGTGATCGTAAGAGATCGTAAAAATAATATCAATCAAATAAATAGACTCTGACAGATATTTAAAAATTAAAAGATGTCATTTAATTCATTCATTTGATTGTTAGTTGTGACAATGCTGAGCTTGGTTATTGTATATGGGATTATCAAAATATTTTTATCATCATCGCATCAGACTTTACTGTCATCAATTTAACCAACACAATCGTCATAATTGATATTTAGCATTATGATGGATGTAAATTTCATGGACTTCATCTTCATTATGAATATTTCTGATCATTAGCAGTATCATCATTATCATTATCACCATTATCATCGTCATCATCATCACCATTATTAATAGTCATAATCAACATCATTATCATTATAACCACCATCATCATTATGACCATCATGCATTGTTATTGCCATTATTGATCATCATAATCACCATCATCACTATAATCACCATCATCACTATAATCACCATCATCACTATAATCACCATCATCACTATAATCACCATCATCACTATAATCACCATCATCACTATAATCACCATCATCACTATAATCACCATCATCACTATAATCACCATCATCACTATAATCACCATCATCACTATAATCACCATCATCACTATAATCACCATCATCACTATAATCACCATCATCACTATAATCACCATCATCACTATAATCACCATCATCACTATAATCACCATCATCACTATAATCATCATCATCACTATAATCACCATCATCACTATAATCACCATCATCACTATAATCACCATCATCACTATAATCACCATCATCACTATAATCACCATCATCACTATAATCACCATCATCACTATAATCACCATCATCACTATAATCACCATCGTCATCACCATCATTATTAACCATCATCCTCATCTTTGTTATTGCCACTATCAACAGTGTGATCTCTGTCATGATTTGTGTCTGTATTTTTTCAGATATTTTCCTGGTCAGCACAGGCAGGACTCATGAACACTCTCCGAAGTAATCCATCCAGAATAAATGACAGGTAATGCATTGATACATTCACATTCATTCATCCATCCATCCATTCATTCATTTATTCATCCATCCATCCACCCACCCACCCACTCACTCACTCATTCATTAATTCGTCATTTATCTATTTTTTCCATGTATTTGCTTCATTTTTGTTTGTAGATTTTTTCTTGGTGGTCCCCAGTCTGTCCGTGGCTTTCAAATGAAAGGAATTGGTCCAAAAGAACAAGGTATGGCTATAACTACCTTGCATATTTTTTCACATTTTTCACTTATTTTTACATGATTACCAATCTCTCATTTATTTGCTCATCCATTCATTCATCCATCTATTAATTCATTCATTCACTCACTCACTCACTTACTAACTCACTCACTCACTCATTCATTCATTCATTCATTTATTCACTCATTCATCCATTCATCCATTCTTGCGTTTGATATGATATTACTTTGATCTATGATAGTGATGTTTAGTGTACTTTTAGGTGATTCATTGGGTGGTGAGATGTATTGGGCAGCTGGTGTTCATCTATATACCCCTCTGCCATTTAGACCTGGTCAAGGAAGCTTTGGTAATCATGTTAAGACTCATCTATTCTTTAATGCTGGCAACCTCATAGCTTTAGATTCAGGTAAAATAAAGTAAAGTTTTGGAAAAAGGGTTTTTGAGCCTCCATTTGGGTTTTCAGCATTCCAACACCCCCTCTCCACTTAGGGGTCTTAATTTTCCTTAAGATCACTGTCTTGAATTTTGAAAAGACCTGATGATAACCTAGTAAATAGTTACCAAGGAAGGCCATTTTTTTTCTCCAATGGCATTCTGATTGAAGTTAGTTATAATAGTTCTAATAAATAGACATATTAACTCCATCAAGTGCTGCCTCATTTTACTGATTCTAGCTATGTCTCTGCAGCAGTAAATAACAAGACCACCATAATGAAAGAACTGTTTAATATAAAACGTGGAATGTAGTCACAACATGGTCGACTGACTACAACTTACAGTGAAAAACAGACATTGCTCACAATGATGTCTGCAGGCACTGGAAACCTCCTGCCACTGCAGTTTTTTCAAGCTTTCCTGCTATGTTCACACACGTTATTCTTCAGGACAGAAAATAGCTATTCACCCTGTAAATGAGTAATGTCCATTTTTCATTTCTCTTTGACAGCATTACCATGGAGACAAAGAGCATACCCAGTGGTTCAGAATATCCGCTGGTCGTTTGGTGTAGGACTCGTGTTAATGCTAGGTGTAGCAAGGGTGGAACTGAATTACTGCTTACCACAGGGACTCCAACCATCTGATGGGTATGTTAGAGTATATTGTATCAAGTAATCTAACTATTTATTAATGAATTGGTTCATATGATATGAATCAATCATTATTGATGCATCAATCAATCTATCAAATGTCAATCAATGAAAATATTAATTGATACACTAGCGTAACACTAGCATATTTCACTCACTATATCCCTGTCCACCTTTTTGTGTTTTCGGTGTATTATGCTACACTTCAGTTGTTACACTGCATTTCGCAGGGTTTTAAAAACCACCCTGTAAGAATATCGTTAAATCAACCATTCAATAGATACACAGATCAAAGAACCAATGAACCAAGCAGTCAATCAAGTTACTAATGTATCACATTGTGAAATAATATCATATAATAATAATAATAATGTCATATTTTTACTAGTGATTTTTTATCTAGCCTATATCACTGCTATGTTATGGACCATTGTGTCACATTAATCTCCCCAAAACTTGTGATTACCATACACAAAACATGACTGTGTAAGAAGCTTACTTTGTTTAAAAAAAAACAATTATTCTCTTTCAATTGGTAGAAATATCTGTACAATACTGAGTTTTTACTGACTTATGGAATCAGTCTAATAATAATGATGTTTACAAATTAAAACTTATTATTTTTTCATCCGTAGAGTAAACCATGGGTTACAAGTTGGAGTTGGAATCAACTTTTTATGAGAATTATCTTGGTAACTGAAACATTATTGCTAAGAAGCTTACAACATTTTTAGAAGATGTCATCAATGTACACTGTTCAAAATATTGCAAAAAAACAAAAAACAAACAAACAAACAAACAAAAAACAACAATCAAAAATAGCCAAAAACAAGAGAAAAAAAATCCAGCAAAACAGTATTATACCTAGATTGAAAAATGTTTTACAATCTAGTGAAGAGGTATAAACAGATTGCAAATAAAAGTATTTTTAAAGATGTCATTTAATGCCTTTGTGTCTATTCCCCTAGCAATTATGGTTGTTTATGAGTGTAGTGTGGTTTAGTACTGAGAACCCAATTGCAAGAGTGAGAACAAGAAAGACAATTATGAGTTTCAGGAGTGGTTGCACTACCAAGTAAGCATGAAATACTGAGGATATTTCAGAAAAAAATATTTGAGAAAACAAGGACTTGAAGTCATTTTAGGAGGGAGTGTAGATCCACCACTATTACATAACACCATTTCACCTAATGACAGTCACACTAATTATAGCCAATGCCAAGCTATATTCTCGAGGTAGATGCTGTTTTGGCTCGAGATTAAGTGCACTTACTCAAACTTATAAAAACCTAATTTTCATAGTTATCGAAATATGACTGAGGATAAACATGCATATCAGTCAAGAGTCACAACACACTTTCCTTTGTCATACTTTGAATCAGCATGTTTGTGCATTTAATTTGCTTGTAAAAAGATGACATACTAGAGTACAAACACTAAATGTGTACAACAGTTGTCACTATTTAGTAGTAAATAGCACTAATCAAACAAAAGAAAACAATAGAACTAGCATAAAATAGCACTTTTTAGTGGTATTTATGTTGCACACTTTTAGTGCATGCACTCTATTGTTTGTGTATCTAATAAATGTATGAACACAATTGCTTTTCATTTTATTTTTTCATTAAAAAAATATCTATATTCCACAAATGATGTGCAGTCACACAATGCTACAAAATATTGACCAATAATTATTGTAATGGATAAATTTTACTAACTTCAACATTTTGCATGGCCAATCAGCCAATTGCATATTCTGATTGCTGATTTTGTATAAAAAACACACAAGACATACCACACATCGCAGCAGTTGTATATTATGCACGACACAGGCATTTCAGTTCAGTAGTAGCTGCAGTTTCTAAGAAAACATTCCAATAGTGCAGTTTCATGTTCTTCATTGCTCAGGCTAAGTCTTGTATGTGATATATTCTTTTGTACGAGGTACATCCCATGGGAATGCACCAAACCAAAAACAATATTAAATACGATTGGTTTTGTCTCGACTCTTATGTTAATTTACCTACAATTGAGGCTTAGCCTGCGGAGCAATGAAGAACTTGAAACCGGTCTATTGCTGTGTTAGTATCATACTGGTATTATAAGTGGACCGTTTCCAATTTATGTGACGACACTTTGTATGTTGCTTTTGCGCAAGAAAAACTGTTCTCAAACTCATTAATAATTCATAGCTTTTTTAACCAGTAGCATCTGCATATTTGAGTCACGTGCAAAGTTTGGATACCGCGATCCAACATCGTCATGCAATTTAGGTTCTAACACTGCTTTAAAGTTATGAATTTTAAATGATAGTTTGAGAAGTTAGATCAAAAACTCGTGCTTCGTGTTTCATCACGGGACCAAAACACCTCAAAGGTGCTAAAAGCACTCGGCCTACGGCCTCATCACCTTCTCGGTATTTGGATCCCGTGATGAAACACTCGCACTCCTATTTGATCTATTACTTCCAGTATATTTTATATATATTCACATATTTAGCACTCAAAGAAAGCTTATTTGCTCAAAATAAGATTTCGTTTTCTTCTTGCAAACAACAAGTATTGATGCACCAGCTTTAATGCTGATTGTTTCAATTAATTATGGCTGGATGGTAATACCAGTACTTATGACCAGTTATAATGTTAATATTCCAGGAATATTTTCTCACCCAATCAGACTTACTTTACAGTAAGTAATTAAGTCTTACTTTGCACTTTTGAATAGGGCAAACACAGGAATCCCATGAAATAAAAATAAATACTAACAAACAGTAGCTATTTACTATTTCTTATTATCACTCAACCAGAACACGATGACAAAGAAAATAGTAATGTTCTGGTAGAGTTTTAATGACAAATGGTTACTAAATAGCTAGAGTGCAAACACTAAATGTGTGCAACAGTTATCACTATTTAATAGTAAATAGCACTAATTAAACAAAAGAAAACAATAGAATTGACATAAAATAGCACTATTCAGTGGAATTAATGTTGCACACTTTTAGTATGTGCACTCTACCACTTGTTAGTATTCCGTTTGTTTTTATTTCATGGGTTTCCTGCACTTGCTCTACTTTTTTATATTAAATTTTACAGTTCACTTTAGAGTTCATTAGTGTCTTACTGACAAATTATTACCTGATTATAGTTAAAATGAAATGGATCATGGCAATGGAAAGGGGGCAAAATCACCATCGATAGACCTTCCCCGCGTTCACTTGACTGGACACAAAACAATAGATTTACATCGAGGCTGGAGTTTTTAAGCCCATACACTTTCAGTATTTTCTACTCTCCAACCACAATGTAAACGTATTGTTTCATGGCTAGCCAAGCGAATACAGGGAAGGTCCATTCACAGAACAGAACAATGTCTCTATAATTTCTAGAGAGAGGAGAGACACATTTTTAATGTTACACTTTGATACCAGTTGGTGCAATTTTCTAAAAGTAATTTAGTTTTGTTTTGCTGTACACTTGCTACTAAAGGTTGGTACACATTAGACGACAAGTGGCAGCAACTTGTCCCTGCAACAGGTTGCTTCAGTGTGCACTGGTTCAACAATTCAACAAGATGGATTTCTTGCGGCAAGTTGCAGTGACAAAATTCTTTCACAACCACAACAATTTTGGTCAAACATAGTGCACACAGGGGAAATTGTCACTGTAACCTGTCATGGGAACAAAGCGCTGCAACCTGGCACCTAGTATGTACTGAATTTAATCATATCACATATGATAGGATTGCCTGAGTATCAGACATTCTCAGGGAAGGTAGAGTAGGGGGGCATTTGGGCTATATATATAAGCAGGTGCATTTAATTTGTACAATAATTATAATATTTGTATAATTCAAATAGTATAGTGCGCAATCTAATAATAATACTGTTCATAATAATTTCTATTATATAATATCTGCTAATTATTACTAATGTAAATTATATCTTGCTCTAATGGCTTCTCTTTGCTGTTTACTTCTTTCGCGTTCAAGGTTCTCTTCTTCCTGTGTAAGTAACCTAGGATCTTTTCTTCTGGTTCCCGTCCCTGCATTACAACTCTTGCTTCTTTTAAGTCCCCATTTACCTCGTATCGAGTCTCTCAAGCTGCGAGAGTCATTGACGGTTTGTGCTGGATCCTTGTTTTTATCAGGAATATTGTATTTAGCTCTGTAATATTGTTGTCTTCGCATGCTTTCTGCTCTTCGTAGGTCTAGGGTTGTGGGGTCTTTGAGTTTAGGAACTGGGAGAGTTTCTTCTGTTTCACTGTCAGACTCTAAATCTATGTCATCTTTTTTGTCTTTTGTTTGCCTGTGAAATAAACATAAAATTCAAAAATGCGATTATCTTTATTAAAAGGGCGGTTGTAAAACCAGCTGATTAGCCAAGATATAGATGGACACGTTCCTATGGGATCTTCAAACAGACAAAAAAACGAATTGATTGGCTCAGTTGGTTAAGCGCCGGTCTATTCTGCTGGAGGTCACTCAGTGGCTCAATCCCTAAATGTGTATAACAAACTTGTTACCTACCAGGTCTGAATTTGCGTTCATCGAATGATACAAACTTTTTTTTTTAATTGGGCTGGATAACCATATTTTTAGAAGCTAGTTATTTATTTACTTTGACTGCATGAATGTTACAATAATTATACTTCAGCTGATGTAAGCCTTTGTTGTTCATGTGCCAACCAGATGGTGATTGGCCATTATTTCAATAGAGCTTATTGTAGAGATTATTATAGTTATTGGCCGTTATTTAGAGCTTATTGTAACTCTGGTCAGCATGAAAATTTGTTTGTTTATAAAGTAACATGAAGCATCACTATTAAGTGCCTCTGCAGAATCTTAGCCTCTGATTGGCCCATTTGGCTCCCAGTATGCTCTACACACCTGTTTCAACCTAAATCTGGCTATTATCACTGTCAGACAAGGTACTTACTTGTTATCTGGTAATTCATTATTCTCTTCAACTGCTAATAATTTCTTTCTTATTTTTCTTTTTAATTTTTCATTTGGTTCAGTTCCAACATATTGATCTCTATAAAACCATCCCGTATTCCTGTAAAGTAATCCACAAAATTATTAATTAATATATTAGCTTGGAATTATGCTCTGTCTCTCTTGAACAGAACAGGGTATCTTTTTCTCAGAGTTACAGCTTGATGAAATTTAATCAGCAAGAAAAAATATTAAGAACCTTAGTTAACACAAGCACAACCACAAGGATCAAAATGTTTCCATCCTAGTGCTTGCATTGGTAAAGGTTTTTATTATTCTTTCCCAGTACTTGTGTGCATGTGTCTTGTGAAAACCAGGCATTACTGGTGCCCAACCAGGGCTTAAACCCTCCCCTCTGTAATACAGTCAGCCTTTGTTGAATAATCATTTAGCATACTAAGCTATTTGCTCAAATCAGACAATATATTTATTGATTGACAGTCCAAAAAAAATCAAAAACTTAATAAGTTAAAAAATGGTGGATTGCTGACATGTGCAACAAATTTTGCTGTAATGCATGTTTGATTCATACAGTTTGATTTTGTTCGAAGCCATCTCAACTGTCCTTTTTAATTATGTTTTCTTAATTCAGTGTATACGCTCTTCTCTTTTTGCACTTTTGTAGCTTTTGTAACAGAGGATTATGAAAAAAAACTCCAACACAGAAATTTCTCGGACAAAATCACTGGAACAAAAACCTTTCTGACAAAACCACTCGAACAAATTAAACCACTCAAACAAATTATACTAATAATAAAACCACTCGAGCAAAATTAAATCCAATGGAAAAGTACAAAAACCACAAGCTATACTGCCAATAAACAAAGCAATAAATTTATCACAAAAAATTATTTTCAAATCAACTCAAATTAAGTTCAATCAAAAATCAAGATTTGCAATATATTGTCGTAGGTGTTTGCAATTAAAATAATTTTTGGGCAAAGATGTCAAAATAGCCTTACTATTGTTGTGCAATGAAGCACGCTGTCGCCTCCAAACAAAACAAAAACAAATACTTACTTCTTTCCATCTGAAAATTGATAAGTTCCAAAACCTTCTTTTCTTCCCTTTCGCCATTCTCCATCGTAAATATCACCGTTATCAAAAAAATAAATTCCTTGTCCGTGCCGTTTACCATCTTTGACGCTACCTTGGTATCGACCTAAATCTTCAAACCCTTCATTAATATCATTCGGAGATTTCCCTTCGCGATTCAACTTTAATGGCTCATCCTTAGAAGGGTTTGCACCCATATTCGAAACCGAAAAACTTAAATTAAAGTATGTTTTCCAAGGATGAACTTCAGCTCGATTTGCAAAATACTTCGGTATTTTCGTGTTGAAGCTTGGTAGCCTGGCGATTCTGTCAAATATTTACGTTTGTGGCAGGCGGAAGTGAATGCTGATTGGTTGAAAGGAGTGCGATATTTTCTCGTGCATATGTTGGAAGGAATTTCGATGAGTCATGGCCCTCATGGCGGGGATTTGTCAGGGGATTTTGGGTGTGATGGTGATTCAGATGATGGTCCAACACGTAAAGTTGTCATGAAAATGAATTAATGGATGGATGAATTGTATGAATGAGAAACTGAATGACACAGAATGGATAGATGAATATGGTGATTGGCGCAGTGAAATAGGTGACTTTGAATGAATGAACGAAAGAATGAATGGATGGATGAATGAATGGATAGATGAACGAATGAATATGCAAACGAATGAGTTGATGGATAAATGAACGCATCAAACATCAATCAACTTATGAATGAATGACGGGATATACACAAATCACGCAGGAATGTTGGAAAATTGAACATCGATTGATGAAAATAATGATGAACAAATAAAATCATAAAATAAAAAAAGTATTTGGCTCCTGCCTATATTTATTTTCACAACATTTTCCGCATAAAAATATTATTCATAAAAATGACATTGTTTAATTGATCAACAAATATAAAATTGTCTTCTGGCTGAGAATATAAATATATATTAAAACTATATGCAAAATATCAGTGTTGATTAATTCTTATTTACATACAGTATAATCTGATATATAAACAGTGCATGTCTTCAAAATTTGATATCTAAATTCACAACTCAGTAAACGAATAAAAATAATAATAACAACGAATAATCAATATCTAATAATATAATGACAAGAAGGGACCATTAGATTTGGGGAGTAGAAGGGATTCCGCAAATCTCACAAAAACTGTTGATCGCTGTAGCTAGCAAGGTTCTGATCAAGATAGAAAAAAATAGCATGCACTGCAACAATGCTTTGCAAGAAAATTTTGAGCAAATTTGAAAAAATAGTAGAGAATAGATCGCGAGAAACATGCCAAACAGGCAAGCACCCCTCATCCCCCAACCGAGATTCGCTCCTTTATCAACAATCTAATAGTTTCTTTCACTGAGTTGACATAATGACGTCAATAATGCAAAGGATAAAGGTTGTTTGAGGGGGTTAGATCAATGCAAATTCACATAAAATTTTCTAAAATGCGTCCTAAATCATATAAGGAACAGAATATTATGTGCTGTTGTTTAACACATATTATATCCAAAAATTTGCTCATTTGAGAATAAATATAAAAATAACATTTTGTTAAATTTCCTATTGTATTTGGCAATTCTATATGCCCCAAGCCCCACATAAAGAAACCGTGACGTCATATTGCAATAGAGCAATTGAAACGTACATTATTACATATATATGTAGTTTGTTGAAATTAATTGGATTCATGATTATTTGTTGACAGACTCTTTGAGGAGGTAGGATGATACTTTGCATAAGTTGTGGATTGTTTCTATAAGGGCCTGTTCGTGTTCTTCAGGAATGCCATCTTGATCTAGAATCAAATCATATCTATCAATATAACGTAATTCCTCGAATGAGCACAAAAAAAGATTTTAAAAAACTAAAAGTCCCCCCCCCCAAAAAAAACAACCCTCACAGATCAAGAATAGGCGATTTCCATGATAACATACTACCAATACCAGAATGCTTTGCTGACTTTCTTTTGTATCGCAATTAGTGCGAATTGTTTGATTAATCTCCATAGGGTTTAAAAATTTGAATATGGAAGAGAATTCGCAAGGAATGCTGGTAGTGGTAGCAAAAATGACACCATAATGCAAATTGGCTATTTAATCATGGAGAAAAGTTGATAAAACACTTGCATGTGACGGATGCGAGGGACACTAATCCATGTCTAGACTAAATTACATACCTGAATCATCTTGTATGTCTTCTGTCAGTGATATAAGGTTCTCTTCCCACACGTTAAAGAGAGCCATTGTAAACGACACTCTGTTCTTATAACCTGGCATAGCACTGGCCATTCTTTTGATAACACCCATGAACGTATCTAATTTACGACTCTTACTACGACCCATGTCATAACGACCAGCAGCCTGTAAGCACATTTGGACAAATGAGTATGATGTTATGGGCACGGTGTGGAGACTAGTATATATATTAACTGTGTCAACCCATATCATACCGAATTAGGCACAGACCATGTTGTTCGACATCATCATCAACATTGACACCAAGGGCTTGCCGTATCATCGAACAAGAGTATTTATTCAAACAATTAGGTCTTTTCTCTGATCTACTAGTTTGGCCCCTTTGCACCATTTGGGATCTTTTCGCTCAGTATAACTCCTCCATGAACGAAGGAACCGCTATTAGCATACAGCGGCTGCAAAAGCGTGCTGGCTGTAATTGAAGCGGGTGGATGTAGGGTGAGGTTTCCATTCACTCTAAATTAGTATTCAGTAGAGAAAGTAATTGACCATTTTAGCTTCAGAATTCTTTTCACTCTTGTTCGGGTTAGCCACCTAGCTCAAAGCAACATAGCTAAAGTGAATTTAAGGTAATTCCGTAGAAATAAAACTGCCCGATGAAATTTTTTTATACTCGTTCTAAGAAACAATTTTGAGAAATGCTTTCAGAAAATACAATAAAAAAGGGGGGTCACCGACTTCTTTGTTTGTGCAATATGACGTCAAAGTTCCTGCATTTTAGTGACTTGAGAACGTAAAGAAAGAAGCTCAAAAATCGACGAGAAACGGAACAAAAACACAGTAATTTGTTTTTCAAGAGCAAAATTTGTGTTTTGTTCAAATATCTGCCCTTTATTTTATTTAAAAAATATGAGCAGATGTATAAAATATATGTGATCTTCAAGAAATTGACGAAATACCAACGTGCGCACGAGCTGCTAATTCATTCGAAAAAGTCCTAAGCGGAAAGTATTTTTGAAATTTCTCAAAAGTTAGCCCGATGACCTATGCTCAATTTTAGATATATTTGATGTTATGTTATAAAAAATAATTTTATCAAATAAAAAACATAGGTCACCGTGCTAGTTTGCGAAATATTGCAAAATATATCGTCATTTTATTGTCAAAAAACAGGTTTTCCGAGAGGGGACTGGGTCGAGTTTCAAAATTATCGCGTTTTCTAGCTCGAAAATGTCGCAATTCTTCGAATTTTTTATTCAAAGTAATTTACAAACATAATTTGATTAGATTACATGATAAAAGTCCTGAAACCAAAAAACTTGAAACATGCGCAGAACTATGCGCAGTGCAAAACTACGGAATAACCTTAATAATACTATATTCAGTTTATTGAAGCTATTTTGTACACAAGGGTGTCAGCTATTTTAACATTGCATTTATTCACTGAATTATATAATTATAAATAAGTACGTATGTATATAAGTAAGCACTGATGAATTCAATACTGATATATATCTATTTGTTACCAAATTATTCATTCGTTCAACGTTTGAGCTGCAGTTTTTGCCATGTCACGTCTGGCTGTTCCAGAATCTTGTAGGCTATCTCTCTGCCGTCTGACTCCGTAACGTTTTAGCATCAGATTTCTCGTAATATTACCCTGCGAGCAGAGGAATTTGGGAGAGAGTTAACAAATCCCTCTACTCGCAGGGTATATCCCTCAAGTTGTAGCCATCGTTATTCTTATTAATATTATCAGTGATTATTACTAATTACATCTGATCAATCTGATGAGTCTGAAGAATCATCGAAGGGTGTTCCTTCTAAAGTGTGTGCGGCTTTAACCATTCTCAATCTCATTTCCTCCAAATCCATATCGGTTCGACCTGGTACTTCATACTCCTGACGCTCATTTATGATAGACATTCCATCATCAATGCTTTGTTTTATAGACGCACTGTCGACCTGGAACTTAAAATCATCCCTCTTAGAAGGTTGTTTGTTTACAGCCCTTACTTCTTTAATCAATGTAGATAGTCGATTGTTAGCTTCAGAGGATATCGACAATATGGTCACATTGTCATTGGCTTGCAGTGCGGCCTGTGTGAATTGTATAGAACCTTTCAAGTTCTTCAAACTTGTCTCAAGATCTTGTTCTTGCTTTTTAATGCTTTTTATTCTACCACTCGCACTTTTTCTGACCTTCTCTTTCAGACGTTTTTCCTTTTGTTTTAAAATCTCGATTTGCTCATTTATTGCCTTCTCAATTTCTTCTTCAAGATTCTCGCACCTTGTTTTGATTTTCAACTTCATCTCCTCAAACCGATTCTTGGTTTGTTCTAATTCACATTCACTATCAACGGCTTCTACAAGGACAGCTTTCAAACACTTCTTATGTTGCTCAGCAACATCTTCAATGAAGTGATAGCAATGGTCACGATGGTCAATGATGGTACAATCACGGCATATCAGCTCTTTGCAGGATTCACAGTACAGTCTCATCTTTTTATCTTTGTGTTTAGGACACTTGGGCCGCTGTGACATAGCTGGGGTGCTTCGTTTCTTGACTTCATCCAATGACATCACTGTGTGATCTTGTGTTTCTTGAAAACGCGTGTGTGTCTTTATACAGAAGTCACACATGAATTTACAGCAATCCACGCACTTCCCACTAGCAGCGTCATTGCCTGTGCAGTTTTCACACACCAGCTCTGATTTGTTAGTTTCTTCTTCAACGGAAGAACTAGCAAGAAGTGAAATGAGATTGTTCATCTGGAAGTTCACTTTGAGCATGTCCACTCCATTGCTATCAATCTGGAAAAAAAATCAATGAAAAGTAGAAATGGTTAATTTAATGATTCATTGAGCACGGAATGTCCTATAGTTTTCTAGTTGGCTCCTCGAGTTCGGGAGTGGGTACTGCTTTACATACGCTACACTAAAAGATAAGATAAGATTGGATTTATCTATCATTGTCAGCATTTACTAGACAAACTACTCATCCATTCTCAAACATTGGTACGTTTTCTAACTGATGATTGGGTTTTCAGCGACTTAATTACTTAGTTGGGTGATAGTACCGATCAACCCCTCCCTTTCCCAGGTCCTCAAACCAAAAGACTGCTACAGAGGAGGTTCAGATGCTAGCATGTCAAAGTAATTCAAACATCTCACTTTAATACGCAATGGTGTGAGTTACATTCACTTTATGAAAATGATTCCCTCTATCATATTGCAATATAGGAAACTAAGCTTATCTTACTAGCAGTTCCTGAAGGGGTGGGGTTCCTTTGAAAATGGGTAGGTGGGTTCGATGGACCTAGTTAGCACAGGCGGACCAGGCCAATTTCCTGTGGTCGCGAGTTCGAGTCCCACAAAAAAAACACTGAAAAAACACTGTCCGGCGTTTTATTTTCGTTTTTCTTCTTGTTTTCTTTATAAAACAAATCCACTTGTTGTAAATAACCTTTTTCTGTAAAAAGATTATATTTTGAAGCTGTTTTTTATTTTATTTTTATCCCTCCGCAAAATAATTATAATCTTTATTGACACTCAGAGCATCTAATTGTGAATAAATGAAAATAATTTATTAACTGTGGCCATACGTTTTAGGCTTTGAAATGAGCATCTAAGCTAATTAATGTGTGTATTTATATTTTTATTTTTTTTTTTTCAAAAGCGTCAATTTGCCCACTTTTGAAGGCACTTCCCCAGGTCAGCTGTACTGTTACATGAGTGTTAAATACCTGGACAATTTTTCGACATTCAGGACATGAGATTTGTCCTTTTCTGGTTGCGGTTCGTACAAGTTCAGCCAAGCATTGGTTGCAGTAGGTATGTAAACAAGGTAATAGCCTTGGATCTGTGAAATGCTCCTGACATATAGGACAGGTTACTTGCTCCTCTAGGTTCTTTCTTAATTTCGAGGCCATTACAATAGTGCTGTATAGAAAATAATTTGGATAGGTTTGCTTCTGTTTGCTTCATATTAATATAATTTATTCATGTGATTGTGTGCAGAATGCATGAAGTCCGAAGTATTTCTGATTACTAACTTTTTGGCTTTTGCAAGGATTTGAAATCATTTTGAACTCGTTTAAAGTGACATGCAGGTGATTTCACTTATCTCACTAAATTACTAATCTACCAAGGCCTTGAATACTGATCCCGATCTCGGTTTATTTTGAAAATGATTCGCGGTATCCCCCCACAAAAACATAACAATTTACAATTCTAGTGCATAAATGCAACACAAATAATCCATAATCTTTTAAATTTATTGTCATAAATAGTAATCCGAATCCTTCCTCTAAAAAGGCTCAATAATTTGTAATCCTGAATAAACTACTACTTTTACTATTTTACTTACTTTTCTATAAAGACTTCAAGGATAAAGTCGCACAACAGCTTGCACTTGGCCGGAAGCTCGAAGTTCGGTTTTTCCGTGTATAACAGCACAGGAAGCCCATGAAATCAACATCTAAAGTATGACCTCTTATGGTGCCGTTACACTGCGCAATTTTATTCGCAATTTTATTAGCAATTTGTCTTACAACGCCGTTGCAAAACAAGCTGCCAGAGAATTGAAGATTGTAACAGGGGTTGTCTCACAATGTTTTTCGATGCGCAACGCTGAGCACAGCGTTGCACGAAGTAAAATTCAAGTCTACTTTCCACAACGCATTGCAGCAACTTGTAGCGCCATTGCACAGTGTATCACCCCTCCAGCAACTTTCCTCGCACAACTCTAAGCTTCGTACAAGTGGATATGATTTAAGATTTGTGCAAAAAGATCTAACAATTGAACTATAAAAATTATAGCTCAATTATTTGTGTGCAAAGACCTTAGAGATAATACTCTTGCCCAAAATGACCACACACCGCTCAACAACGTCATGATACTATCATCATTCAAGATAGCTCATCACCAACATCAAAACCATTTTCAAATACACCATCACCATGCTCGTTGTAAACGTTTTTTTTTTTTTGTTGAAATAGTGTATGCGCGTTATGTTTGTTATCGTACCTGTGTGACATAGTATCCAATGTAGGCTAGCTCATGCACTCGACCATTCACAGCTTTACTACCCAGCACAGAATAAGTCACGTCTTCACCGCATAATACTAGTAGCTTGGCTATGTTTTCTAGGCACCAATCACTTGAGATTGCTGAAAAAATACATTACAAAAATAAGCTTAGGATAATAAAACCCTTTTTGTAAATGTCAATCATTTTTATGGACCAAATTTGATATAAACTTCGCCCTGAAATATTGATCGATGGTCAAGAAAAGATGAAATCAAAACAAAGTTATGAAAATGTAGATCGTGGCACAACGAATTTGACTATAAAAAAAATTGATTGGATGCGGTTACACCTTTTAGGGATGGAAACAATCATCTTCAAGGGTAATTTGCAACACCGTATCACACAACTGTATCCAATTTTCAAAAGAGTTCCCCCGGGTTGTCGTATAAGAGCATCAATAAGTACCTGTTAATTCGTCAATAATACTGATAATAGAGTCCTCACTCCAGTGTTTCTTGCATTCTGTTTGCAGCAGGACTATAGCATCTGCAAGTTCTCTAATCGCGACGTCCTCGACTCCATAAAATGTCGGGCAAGTTGTCATTATTGACCAATTTATTAAACCTGAAAAACGTTGAGATATCAACATTTCGACTAGCGGCCCACGTAAAGGCGGTTTTGTGAAGTGCACCCTACCTCTACATTTTTTTTTTTTGCTACCCTAACTCTTGCTCCTTTCCTCTCTCGTTGTCACCAATTTATTTACCATTATTTTTATCGCCATCAATTACGCTTGGTCAGTTTTCATGGGCATGAGATTTATCTAGGGGTAGCACTGTTCAGCAGCCTTCGTACAACTGGCCCCAGGCTTTTCGGTGCGCCATATGACTGAATAATTACAGTCAATATTAACCGCTGCCCGGTTGGTTTAGTTGTTGAGCGCCAATCAATTGTGTCTTAAAATAATTGAGTTGAAATTGGTAGAGTGCACACACTAAAAGTGTGCGACATAAATACCACTAAATGGTGCTATTTTATGCTAATTCTATTGTTTTCTTTTGTTTAATTAGTGTTATTTACTACTAAATAGTGCCAACTGTTGCACACATTTAGTGTTTGCACTCTACCATTTTGGGGGTGCCTGCTTTAGCTCGCTATAGTAAGGGCTTCTGTATTAACCTAAAGCCTACCTGTATCTCTATAATAAGGTCCATATAATAGATAAAGCAACCTAGCCTGGAATACAATAGGCCAGGACTTCAGTATCGATGTCAACCAGAATCCTCTATCAGACTCATCAAATGCTTTATTGAGGAATATTTCTCTGTAGAAGACACGTATGTACTTCTCGAACCATGGGTAGGTACCAGGGCTAGAGTGGAGGACTTTATCAAGTCGCTCGTCTATACATGAAGCATCTGGAAGCAAAAGAAAATATAGTCAGCCTGGCTGCTGATAAACGGTTTTAGTCAGACGAATGAATGAACGGAATGAATAAATGAATGAACAAACGAACGAAGGAGCGAATCGATTAATGAATGAATGAATGATTACATGAACCTCGAATAATGTCGGCATTCCAAGACTGAAATGTATTGTTAACAATGAAATGCATTGAAGCGACGCCGAGTGCAATGTGGACTGTGCCGGTATTGCAAATGCGTTCTACTTGATTTAATCGCTGAACACACCCGTATCACTTCGCGACGATTCAGAACCACACATATGTATAGATCACTATACTACGTGTTTGCGCGTCACATCATCAGTGAGGTGTATTTGCGAGTATACCTTTAATAGCGTGATAAGCTCTCAGTTTCTCATCATCTTCCCAGCCTGCTATAAACGAACGTAAGAATGCTCCGTAACAGCTGTAAGCAAAGTCACTACTAAACTGAGAACATAGTACGGAATGGGTGTCTTTTAGCTGAAATATATAAAAAACACAATGAAATGGACAAATTGACATGACAATCGAACAACAACGCACAATAATTTTGAAAACATCCCACTGTCCTTTTGAGTTGATCAATAGACAACAGCAACAGTTAGGAGCGGAATTACAGGTTTGTCCTGCAGTCCTACGGACACTCAGGCCTATCTGATACTTTGTAATGCTGTCCAATCCAAAAAGTTAATAAAAGTCTATGGTTAAAACAGTTTTACGAGACACCACCTTAAAGATTGCTGTGTCGACCCCTGACAGTGAAGGTTCTCTTCTATTCAGGTAACATATATACAAGTGTAGAAAAGTTGATGGTTGGGCCGGGTTGGGAAAAATTCAGAAACAACCCAAGGAGGGGGATTCCATGTATATGTATCGACGATGCTCTCATATCTCTTATGGATAGAAATCATGGATTTGATATCTCTTTAGGTGTCTCTCCCTCTTCGTCTTCCAGTGCAAGGTAAAATATAACTATGGAAATTGAGGTACCTTATCCAGAGCAATTCCTACTTCTGTTAGTCTTTCTTTAGTTGAAAACAGACAGCTGACTTTCTTCATTAAAACTCCTATACAAGAGTGATGATATTTGGAGCGATAAGTTTTCAATTTATGACAACAAATATCTCTTACTAGACTGATTCCATAGTCGTAGCTTAGTTTTCACACTTTCTTATAGTAGGTAGAAAAAAGACTACAAAGAATTCCAGAGAACCGACTTATGGAATCAGTCTGACCTCTTCAATGCACGCATTGATAATTCAAGTGAATGACTCATTGCACATCTTCGACTTTTGAAAGGTTCACTGGCCCACAACCTATCTACTGCGCATGCTCGAAGTACAGTTTTCATGAGCAGAACCGAATTTCAATTAAAAGATAATTAATGGATTTTATTCAATGATCCATTAATTCATTAATTCTTTCATTTCAATTTATCAACTGATTAAGAATCGAAGAAAACCAAAATGAATAAATACGTGAATGAATGAATGAATGAATGGATGAATGAATGAATGAATGAATGAATGAATGAATGAATGAATGAATGAATGAATGAATGAATGAATGAATGAATGAATGAATGAATGAATAAATTAGTTAACATTAAACCGTTACCTAGGTTTCCAAAATGGTCACTATACTTTAACGCATCGTCCAGAATAATAACTTCTTCGATACAATTTTCTTTGTCGTCTGTTTTCGTCACTTGTGGTATTATTTTCCGTAATCCTTGCTTACTTCTGATGTACTCCAACACTGCGTCTCTGAATGAACGGGATGCAAGACAAAGATTGCCCAGATCCAGCAAAGGAACTTTGGAGAATATGAGAAATCTCATTTCTTTGGGCAAAAATGAGAAATATCCAAAACTTGAAGGCTGGCGCACTGTTGTTGATTCTTTGAGCTTAGCGTTTTTGCTTCTTCTGGTATTGTAGTTTGACTTGACTTTTTTCATGTATGAACATATGTTTGTTGCCATTTTGTCCGGTAGTACAAGAATATATTTAACTGAAAAAGAGGAAAACATATCATGTCACATCGTGGTAGTTTTGTTTTTCTTGTTTTTATAGTCTATATTGTCAATTTTGTTGTTCTTGAATAGTTATTGCTCAGTATTTTTTTTTTTTTTTTTTTTCAGATATTGTTTTCGTCTTTTTCTCAGTATTGAATGCAAGACAGTTTGAAAATCAGTTGAAAGGAGCAGCTAAAACGCAAAAGATAACTTATTTTAGCTGACATTTTTCGCAAGTGAGCAAAGAATTGAATTACTAAAAAGGAAAACGCATTTTTCTCGAAAATTTTCTAGCTGATTTGAAAAAAAATAGTTTTTACAATTTGACAATTATTCAAAAGATTGAATATGGAAATAGCGAAGGAAACCCTTGGGTTGCAATAAAGATATTTCTTTTGAAAACAGTTAGGAAATCGAAAAAGCGAAGAGAAATGTAAACGAAACCTGGCTAAAATGCCAAATTTTGGATGAGATTGTATTCTATCATTCCCGTTTACCTTGTTATTGATTAAAAATCTCCAAAACCTACTTGACAAACTTCTGCCTCTCTGAAACCTTTGTGACAATTTTTTGAATGAAAATATATTTTTGTGTTGCAATGAAAAAGTGGCGGGAAAGAGACGCGTGCGCTCCAAAGGCAAGGGCGCCAAAATTTTCACTTCCGGTCTGAAGTGTTCGACTAGACTGTTTTCGGACAAGCACAGGAAACCCGCAATTTGTTTTCATATTGGTTAAAAATAATAATAATGGTTTGGTCCGATTATTTCAAGCGAATCTGACCAATATCTACCTTTTTGTACAAATTTAAAGTTAATGGTAAAAGATGTACAATTTGTTGTTTGTCTTTGTTTTTTTTTGTCAGTTTAAAGCTTTTTATAAATATAGATAATAATTCTTCTGCACGACTGCTGATCTGCTAAAGACATGTGATTACTCTTATTTTCGTTGTTTCTGGACAATTTTTCCCAATCTACTTGCTCTGATAATCAAGACAAATGTTTTTAAATTAAA
Organism: Diadumene lineata; assembly: GCA_918843875.1. Taxonomy (NCBI): domain Eukaryota; kingdom Metazoa; phylum Cnidaria; class Anthozoa; order Actiniaria; family Diadumenidae; genus Diadumene; species Diadumene lineata. Next base: position 2,062,021 of record OU974083.1, on the reverse strand, counting down.
GTCGAAATAATGTCGTCAATACGTCGAACTTTCTTCGTTCACTGATTTATTTGTTTGTTTTGATCCGGAAATGTTCCGACACAAATCGACCAATCACAACCAGCGATTTCATCCGTCCCCGACCGAAAAATTCAGAAAAGTTCAGTAATCGGCCATGAATTTACAGTAAACCTTTCCTCAAAAACGCTCGCAAAAATTATCCTAAAAAGCCATGATTAAACTATTTTCGCTTAAGCAACAGAAAAAAGAAGGCGAGGGAGCTAAAAGTGGTATCAAAAGAGCTTCTGCAGCACAGTTAAGGATTCAAAAAGGTGAAAGAAATAATGTGTTTGCTTGTGTTTTGTGATGAAATGTCATACTTTCATGCAACAAAACGCATTATTTTCCTCTCCAAATAACCATATTTAGAGCTTAGTGTAATAATTCGATCGACTAATATTTCTCTGATAAAACGAACCATTATAATTTCAGTGATGTTGCGAACGTTTGATGTTATAGACAACATTTTGTCAAAGTATAACAGCTCTACCTTACTTGGCTTTTTATACACTGGCATAATTATAATGCTTGCACACGCAATTGTATTCAAAGTCATTCATAATAAATACTGCATTTGTACAATTTTTTCTCTAACTAAAACTATGGATTTTCCTATGTATATTATAGGAAAACATTGAGCACAAATTTACAAATTGGTGAACAGAAAAAATTGTTTAGATATTTTGATGTCAGACCAGCATTTATAGTTAGTACTAGGAAAGTCTTTTTCGATGGTTTTACTGTTGACTTTGAATTTGAAAAAAAATTATAACAAAAGGTATATATGTTTTTTTTTTAATTATGTAATCCTAAATTTTTAGACAATTTTTAGATATTAGATATTTTACATTGAGGGAGTTCACAGGGGGAGGTGGTTAGGGTGAAGGTCTAGTTTGCATATCAAGAATGCAACAGTTCCGTGGTCCAGTATTATTGTGAGACCAAAGAGGGTAGCATAAGGAATTGTGGCATTGTGGTAACTGGCTTTTTTCACTGCGTCATGAATATTGTGGTGAATTTAGCCAGTGGTGTGGTATTCTGTAAATTAGTATTTTCAGTATGGTATTTGCAGAATTCAAAATTCACCCTTTTAGTTCCAGGAATGTTCCCTCAGATTTTCAAGCTTGTGAAGCATTTTATTATATATTGCACACAATCAAAATGCTTTACAAGCTAGAGAGGCTTGAACGAAATATAAAAAGCTAACATTGTTTATAGTGCATGCTTTGTGAAAAAAACTCTTGACCCAGAGACCTCACCCTCACATTAATGTATTCATAATACACAATGCTGGATTATATCTTTTTGAAAATTTTTGTTATCAATTTATTTCCTCATTTTTGTGTCATTATTTTGTTTTCAGATATCAATGAATTGAGTTTACCAAAAACATGTCAAACAGACTTCCCTGATCCTGACGACTTATTAAATTTCAAGTTAATAATATCCCCCGATGAGGTAAATTAAGTGAATAATATAAATAATAATATGAATACGTTACTCTAAGGATTTTATGTGATGTCACATTGCCCTTAAAAATGGAGTATGACAGCCATGACAGAGGTCAGATCAAACAACCCAAAAGGGCCATAAAGAGTTAAAACAGTGGTTTGACAAATAAAGTAGTAAATGGGCTGATCTAGGTATCAAAACATTGAATTTCTCATTAGCATTTCGCCCAATGATTATAGTCTTTATATAGTCTATATAATTTTTGAATGAAACATGTCCATTACTAGTGATCAGAATGAATTAGTATGTTCAGAAAATTAGCATTTGAATAATTTCCATAGCATGTCAAATTTTCTGGTACATACAGCAATGATACCCGCTATACACTACTTTCATAAATGCCTAACAACGACCAACAAAGATTTCTCAAGATTGACAGTCTATATCCTAAATACTTTTAGTAAAACTGTGACAAAGATCTGTTGGAAATATTGTGGTGAAATGAAATTACAAGGATTTGAATGGAATTCTTTGCCAAGGCCTTAAATTTGTAGCGTTGTTTTGGTGTTTTTTGGCCTTTTCAAATGCCTACAACTTCGAGGGGATTTTACCTTTTTCTGTCAAAGTTTAAGAACTTATTATTAGCTTTGATATTTTTTAAATATTTTCTTTCACCAAAACTGTATTTAACAATAAAATGCTATTTAGTGGCGGCCATTTTTGAATGTCGTGTATTAGTCGTATGACATTGATGATTTAAGAAAATAAGCTCAGATAAATTGCAAATTCTTTCCTTTTCCCAGGGTTTCTACAAATTAGGAAAATTTGTATTTAGCTTTAAGGTAAGTGGAAAATAGTACTGACAATAATATTTGTTAAGTGTATTTGTACCTTGAACCTACTTCACAAACAAATCTGAATTTTTTGAATAGGTTGGTCCTGGCTATCCACATGATGCTCCTAAAGTCAAATGTGAAACCAAGGTAATACCATAATGATTATACTTCTCACACTTCTTCTGTATTAAAGAATACAATTTACAGAATGAGAGAGAGATTGCTTTATCACATTTACAGATTACCAGGCAGCCAGACCGAGTATCTGTTAAATAAATAAATATATAAATAATGTCTGCAACACATCCCTTGACAGGGTTTTTCAGTGTTGGTATACAAATATATTATAATTGTTAAGAATCCCAACTGGCTAGGAGACAAACCAGTTGGCTATATACAAAGCCTGACCGAGAAATTATATTTTGACCAAATCAGAACTCAGACATATACAATTTCTGTGGCAGAGCGGGAATCGAACCTGAGACCGCCGGATTGCGAGACCAACGCTCTGACCACTCGGCCATGCTGCCTCCATGCTGCCTCCTATATAATGCTGTTAATCTGATACCGTACAAATAGCCCTGAAGCTTGATGACGTTCCACCCCCATCTCTTTACCATAATAGTTTTTTTAAATCATTTCATATTCAAATTTTATATTCCCTCGAGAACACACTCAGGAACAATAGTCATAATTTATGAACAAAAGCAATGTGAAATGGATTCTGGGCTAGAGACGGGGGTAAAACGTCATCACACTTCAGGCTTATTGAATGCTGTAAACATTTTCTGAAACCCAACTTCATTTATTAACTTGTCAGTTGAATGGACCAAATTCTGCAAAAATCTCTTCCGGCAATTCCATTTTTGATTTGAGAAAGTTTGATCACATTTTCTGATCCAAATGCATGCATATGCCATCAAAATGTTTGATAAACAGTAGTCTATTGCAAATTGCAAGTCACATATTTTGTCTCTAATGACCATGTAGCAATACAAACACTGTCTTGCTAATATGTACCATTACTCTAAATGTAGTATTTTTTTTCCTTGTTAGGTTTATCATCCAAACATTGATTTGGAAGGAAACATTTGTTTAAATATTTTAAGGTGAGTCCACTATTAAACCAAGTTGAATATGCTAGTCCACAGGGAAGGAAGTATTATAAGCAACAGAAAAAAGAAACTTCAAACCCTCAGCCGGACCATCACTTATAATCTTTAAAAAATTGAGAATGTTCGTTGAGTTGTAATTGTCAGGCTTAATGTCTTCTCGGATAAGAATGATAGACTGGAGGCCCCATCTTGCCACACTTCACATTGACCAATCACGGGGAGATGTAAAAGAACAACTGAGGACGCAGTTCACAATCATCCTCAGTGATACACATACACTGATACACACTAACTACTAATCAACATCATAATTGTAAAACCGGACTACATACTAGTGTAAATATTAGAGATTGTTAAGCACATTGAGACATTAGGTCAAATGTGCTATATAAGCACTACATTGCATTACTTGCTACTTGCACTTCCAGTCAAATTGTATTTTAAAAATTGAATAATATGAATATTTTACACATCTCATCCACATAGTAGTTACCCTTGAGATGCTCACACTCACTACCCCTATTAGTACATTAATTATTTTACACACATCTTTTCATACATTTGAGGAGGGAGGAAAACTGTAGAACCCGGAGAAAAACTGTTGTGGCATGAGATAGAACAACACATCAAACTGGGTTGACATATCGGCTTGGCCGATCCAGGGATAGAATAGGGTCACAACAGTGACAGGTCAGCAATCTCACTGCTCGTCCACCCATGCCACCTATAAAAAAACATGAAAAAGATGATAAGTCTGATAATATTTTTTTATTATTTTATTTTATAAACAGAGAGGATTGGAAACCAGTTTTGACCATAAACTCCATTATATATGGATTACAATATCTGTTTCTGGTAAGTTCAGTGAAAATAGTTATAATACAAATCACGATTTTTAATAGAAAATAGGCAGACATGCAAAGCTTTATAATATTCACATATCTAATAAAAATCTGAAAACTGCCTAAGACCCTGGCTACACTATGCCTGATAAATTTGAAAACCCAACTTTTGTTCCAATGCCGGGACAAAAATTGAAATTAAACAATAGCAATTTGGCATACAATTCTTTTGGATTAATGCATTTTCGTGTGGATGGAAGGCCTAACCAGATAAAGAAAGTTTTCAAATTTATCCGGGTTAGTGTGGACGTAGACTAAAAATAATTATTAATTATTAATTATTGGATGAGGACATCATTGTGAAATATATCTTAGTGAGTACAAAATGATTAAGGATGAGGCTGATGACCAAATACAATTTTGCAGTCAGAGGAATTGTTCAAAAATGTTGTCTGTGCTTTTGTTGATGTCGCAAATAAGGGCCTTGTAGTTATAGTTATTGCAGTAAGGACTTTTGAACCATGAACACTTTGTTTAGCTTTTTTATTTACTGAGCTTTCTACTGCTTCAGATCCATCTACGAAAGCATAACTGAACTTAAATCCACAGAGTTCTCAAAATGAAAATGTTATCAAATCAATTCACTCAAAGGATGCATGGTATAAAAACGTGCCAAAAAAGCACAAAGTGTCCATGGTTTAAGTGTCTTCAGTGGATTCAGGGGATGGGCCAGGGGGCCCTTTAAAAAAAGCACCTACCGGTATATTGTTTTAGATCATTTTTTGTTTAGATTTTTAATTTGATCAGTCATTTTTGGGGTGGTGCCTCTCCTTTCAAACTTTTCTGGATCGTCCACTGTCTGACACTGTAACAGTTAATGGTTCTCAATGAAAATTGCTTGCACCAACACAATATACACTTGTTTGATTATACAGGAACCCAATCCAGACGATCCATTAAACAAAGGTAATTACTTGATAGAATTTAGAGATAAATTCCCTTTCTTTATCCTTCCTTACACTATGACTCCATCCAACTTTGTTTTTCTATCCCTTGTCTTTATCATAATGTCTTTTTTTACAATACAATGCAATGCAATGCAATAACATATTCTTCCAAGCTCCGCCCTATGAAAATGATGTTTCAGAAAAAAATTAATTCAAAAGTTTTGAAACAGAGGGTGGCAATACAACAAATTTGGCTGTATATCCTTCATCCCTTAATTCCTTACATGCCTGCCTTACTGAACCTATTTCAACAAACGCTGTCAGGGAACATATGGGAATACCGGTTCCAGTTGTAAATTTCACAACGAAAAGGTACTGTGGGCTTCCAATAAATGATAGAAATGAACAGTACTTTTATTCCAATCATGCATACACTGTGATATCGACCATCAGAGATCTCCAACTTGAGGAAATAAAATTACTGCTTATTTCTTGTCATTATTGGCTGTGAAATCTACAACCGAATCCCACAGGAAAAAAATTGTGATTCCCAAAATGGGTTTATTTTGGGTTATGGTTGGGAAAATGCTACAAAATCCAACATTGGGTTCAAAATTGGGATTACCAAAATGGTTTTTTTGGGGGTTATTGTGGGGAAAGTGCTACAAAAAAAAAAAAAAAAAAACCCATTCTGGGAATTACAATTTTTTTCCTGTGTCCGGTATTCCATTATTTTCCCCGACGTTTTTTTTTTTTTTTTTTTGAAAGAGGTATATTTGCTGTTTTCAACTTTTGTTCTATAGAAGCAGCAGAAGTGTTAAGATCCAATCGAAGACTGTTTGAGCAGAATGTTCAAAAGGCAATGAGAGGTGGATATGTTGGAAGTGTATACTTTGAACGTTGTCTTGTAAAATAATAATAGCAAAAAATAACAAAATAGTATTTAACAAAGACTATGCTGTATTTAGTTACCAAAAAAGCACCTAATAACAAAAATACAATATCACTTTGAGGAAAGATTCATTTAAATAACAGCAGAAACAATCTTTGAGCTAACATCTGAAATGATAAATTCAAACTGTTGGGATCCCTATATTATTATCAGACGAGAAAACCTGGGAATGCTGTATTTAGTTATCAAAAAAGCACCTAATAACAAAAATACAATATCACTTTGAGGAAAGATTCATTTAAATGACAGCAGAAAACAATATTTGAGCTAACATCTGAAATGATAAATTCAAATTGTTGGGGTCCCTATATTATTATCAGACGAGAAAACCTGGGACTGGAATACTGAGCATGTGAAATATCCCTATGGGAATCCTGTGTTTTATTATTTGAGTAAAACTGAAGGACGTTTTCAGAGAAAATCTTTCAAGTCTGTTCACCAAGCAGTATTTGGGCTGCATGTCTTGTTGTTTGGGTGTGAGAAAAGTTACAAACTTGGGATTCCTGTGTTTTATTCAGGCAAAGAGACTAGGGAGAGTGTAATAGCCTAATTCGCAACTATTTGTTGAAGTTTTCTAAAAATATATATTTTGAGCTGAAAGTCTTTTGTGTCAGTTTGCTTGATAAAGTTGCCTATACTATTATTTTATATTGCCTGGAGCTGGCTCAACGATTGACGAGTTTCAAAACTGAACTTTGCAATCGTGAGTGTAGAAACTAGCCCCTTCTGCAGACGTTTCTTTTGATTGATTATCTCGGTCGAGAGAACACCAAAGGAATCCTGGAGAAGAAAAAAAGGGTTGCCTACGAAGAAGGCTGTGTGGAACCCTGGCCTCGTGCACTGTTTGCTTGAAGCAACCAAAAAAATCATGGGTAAACGATCGGGAATGCCCGTCGTATCTTTAAGAGGTTAAAATCAAAGATTTGGTCTAGATAAGAGATTTGCCAAATCTCACCTTTTGGTATCTTCTAGGAGCTAAAAAAACCCTAGTCCATGTATTCATGGCACTGAAACCCATAATTTTGGTATCTTTTAGAGATGAAAAAAATTGTAAATCCACGCCCTTTTGAAATACGTCGTGTATCTTTTACGTCCACAATAACCCGGATAAATTTGAAAACGCAACTTTATTTATCCGGTTAGGCCTTCCGTCTACACTAAAACGCATGAATCCGAAATAATTTTATGCTAATTCTATTGTTTAGCGAGCAATTTGTGTCACGGTATCGTAGCGTTTTCAAATTTATCCGGCATAGTGTTGCTTGGGGAATTTTTGAAAATTTCCGACGAGCATTCCCGATCGTTTATCCTCGGAGTCCCCCCCTCCCCCCCTCCCCCTCCAACGGATTCCGTTTCTTTAAAATTCAACATGATCGGATTGGTCTGAGCAGGAACTGCTAACCTTTCAGACAGTATGTCTAGCTACGCAAACAGAACACATAAACACTACTTTCATCTGGCTTAAAACTGTTCAAACACTAGAGAAAAGTCGTGAATTAAAAACAAACTAAATACTAGCAAATGATAGCTTTTTAGTAATTGTCACTAGCTCTGAACCAGAAAATTACTATTTCTTTTGTCTGGGTATTGTGTCCTGCTTCAGTGATAGTGACAAATAATTACTAAATGGCTACTGTTTGTTAGTATTTACTTTGTTTTTATTTCATGGTTTTCCTATGTTTTCTCTAGACACTAAAAACAGCTGTCGTTCTGAAGAGTTCACACACCCAGATGATCACAATTAAAACATCAACGTCACTTACACCTGGGTACAAACCATTCAAACTTCAAACACTAACACCATCAGTTGTAAGGACTACACATAGGTACATGATCACAGCCTTGCAAGGACCAGAAACCAACAGGCTTTCACGGGATTACACACACCCAGATGATCACAACACAACAGAGCTCAGACCATTCAAATATCAGACTTTCATGTAGCCTGTGCAGCGCGCTTTAAGGGTGGGGTAGGGGTAGGGACTAGGGGAGCTGCAAAGGGAAAATCCTCCTAGCTCTGTGTTCTCCGTTCTACATACGAACCGGTCCTTATGGAACTGTATTGTAACAGATTGAAGGGCCAGATTGAGTCGTTTTTGTATGATTGTGAATCAGTACGGCTACGATATGGCAGATCATTCCAATGTTTTCTTAGAAACGGCTGCTACAATACAGTACTATTCTACGAATCGTATCGTAGCCGTAGTTTTCAAAAAAAGATTCGAATTTTCTGCCGTATCGTAGCGGTATCGTAACCGCACCGTTTCCCACTCATACCAAAAGGACTTTATGCGAAAACGACTGTTATGATTCTTGACATATTTTTATTATTGAGAATGTAATGTCCTGTAAATATATACAAGTGTAATTTTCACCTTAGGGAATAATAAAGTGTTTTTGTTCTTCACTTATATATAATTGTTGAGTTGTGTTTTCAACCACAGTGGTTTTGTGTTTCGGTGTATTGCATTTCATTAGCACGTCGCTTGGACTAGAAGTACCGAAGACGTGGGTTTCTTGTCCACCAAAAGCATATGTTTTTCTCTTAATCTTTCTTAGATTTTATTACACGTTTATCACTTTTATTACTTTTTTATTATATGCTATCGCTTGTGATTTTCTTAGGGTGTTCTCCCAAACATCCCGCGTGCAATATTTCACCGATTAAACACGGAAATCCATCCTTTTTCCACTTTTATTATTACTCTTTGCTTTACTTGTTGTTGTCAATTCAATGAAGATATTTATTTACATTTACATGAACAAACGAATGATTGAATGAATGGATATAAATATGATAAAATGAATGATTGAATGAATGGAAGAGTGCTCATGTGAAAAAGTGCGTGAATTGATAATTTCAAATTGATAATTTCAAACACAGGAAAACTATGAAATAAAAACAAACTAAATACTAACATATAGTAGGTTTTTAGTTGCTAACTGTCATCAGCACTCCACCAGAACATTACTATTTCTTTTGGCAGGGTATTGTGTTCTAGTTCAGTGCTAGAGTGTACGCACTAAAAGTGTGCAACGTATTGTTTTCTTTTGTTTAATTAGTGCTATTTACTACTAAATAGTGACAACTGTTGCACACATTTAGTGTTTGCACTCTAAAAGGTGTGGAACATAAAAACCATTAGATAATGCTATTTTATGCTAATTCTATTGTTTTCCTTTGTTTAAGTAGTGCAATTTACTACTAAATAGGGACAACTGTTGCACACTTTTAGTGTTTGCACTCTAGTGTCAATTAATAGAGTACAAACAATATATCCGTGAAACACTAATTACTGAATAGTACAAAACAGTGCTAATTAAACAAAAGAAAACAATAGCATTTGCATAAATATATTTAGTATTACTAAAGTTTCACGGATTAATTGTTTGCACTCTAGTTACTAAATAACTACTATTTGTTGATATTTAGTTCGTTTTTATTTCATGGTTCTTCTGCCAAATCCCCTCCTCAAGAGAGACGGCACGAATGCAGTTTAAAGTATTGTTTGTTGGGGTTTAATGACGGAAGAAAGTGGGCGAATCTCAGTGCAGTACAAATAGAATCATCGATTTTATAATCAATGTTAGAGACAAGCCTGGAGCTCGATTACCTCTTTAAAAGTTAATGTATCCAGAAATAGAACCTTGTTGTTGTTGCTCGCTTGTTGCTGTTATATATGGCGGTTCGATCATAAAAACAATGTTTTAAAAACGTCAACGATCTTCATATTATAAGCCGGAAGCGCCAATCAGTGAAATCTGAACTGGATCATTTAATATTATAGCGGAAAAAGTAGGCCGGCTTGTACATGTCCATTTGTTTCCACTCAGAGTTGTTTTCGCATGAGTGGGAAACGGTACGGCTGAAATACCGCTACGATTCGACTGAAAAATGGAATGTTTTCTTAGAAACTACAGATACGATACGTTACGGTACTGTTACTCGCCCATATGAAAATGACTCTAGCGACTGGGGTGTAAACTCCGAGGGTAAACGATCAGGGATGCTCGTATCTTTTAGGGGTAAAAATCAACGATATGCCAAATTCCTACCTTTGTTATCTTTTAGGGGTTGAAAGCCACTGAAACTCGTGATATGGTATCTTTTAGGGATGAGAAACTTGTGAAGCCACGGCGTTTTGAAAAACGTCCAGTATCTTTTATAGGGGTATTTTTGAAAAATTCCGACCATGATCCCCGATCATTCTCGGAGTCCACCCCCCCCCCCCCCGGGTCTAGCGACTAGCCTATAGAGTCGTTTTCGTATGAGCAACAGTACCGTGTTGTATCGTAACTATGTAGTTTATAAGTTTATTTGAATCATCTGTCGTATCGTAGCGGTATAGTAACCGTACCGTTTCCCACTCTTACGAAAACGACTCTAACCATAGAGACGTTTTCCCTATGAGTGGAAATCAGTATCGTGTCGTAGCTGTAGTTACAAAGAAAACATTCGAATCATCTGCCGTATCGTAGCGGTATTGTAACCCGTACCGTTTCTACTCATACCAAAACGTTTGTAGAGTCGTTTTCGTATGAGTGGGAAACAGTACTAGTGTATGGTAACGTAGCCGCAAATTTCTAAGAAAATATTATAATTTTCAGACGTATATCGTAGCGGCATCCTAATAGTACCGTTTCCCACTCATGCGAAAACGACTTATCGATCTATTAAGCCTGCATGGTTTCCACATAATCGGGAACGATCGAGAACGGTCGCAAGCAATCGAAAAAAAAAAAAAAAAAAATAGAAACCAACGTTTTTCGATCCTAGGACTGTTTTCGTTCCATATATGATCGCGATCGAAATCGTTCAAAAATGGTCGTAGCTGTACAGGATCGAAAAACTGGTTTCTCCAAGCTTTAGAATCTTTTCGATCGTATGAGTGGGAAACAATACCGCATCGATCGTAACCGTAATTTCAAAGATAACGTCCGGCCGTATCGTAACCGCACCGTTCAATCCCACTCGTACGAAAACGACACTAATACTTTGTCATAAAATTGCAAGCTAAAAAATTACAATATTTTGAGTTGTTTCATGCAGTTTCTGTGATTCTATGGTTCGACAAGTCCAAGGGGTTCTTATATATGAAGAGTTAGGGATGTTCGTCGTGATGTTTGACAAATATTCCTAAAAGGTACCAAGTCAGTGCCTGATCGGTAGAGGGGTACGCACCCCCTTGAAGGATTTCGAGTCCTTGTTTTATCAACTATCAAATAATCCCAGTGTTTTGTGTTTACCAATCTCAATTTTGAATATTTTGTAGATTTGCTAAACATGATTAGTTCGAAAATATTCCTTTATTTTTTGATATTTGTATATGTATTTTATATATGTAGCTTTATTTATTTACCATATTACGAGCACTTCCTCTCTACAAGGCTTATGTGCTCGGATTGCTGGTTGCTGAGACAAACGCTGAGGGTGGTCACTGCCAGAGATTTGTTTACGTACTCAGCGGTTCATTTACGTCCATCTTATAACATAGAGTGAAGGCAGACGGGACCTACGGCTTTACGTCCTTATCCGAGAAGACGAGACAGCTGAGAGATTAAAGTATTTTGCCAAGGACACAACGTGATCGCCCGGTCTGGGAATCGAACCCAGGTCAAAGTGGACCCTCGACCACTCGGCCACCACCCCATTATATCATGAGACCGTCTCATGTACGTTCATTAGTAGGCATGAATGAATGGGGTAGATCACCGATTTAGATATTTAGCGTTTAGTACAAAAATGTCTTTTCCTGACAGATAATTGAGCTTCACAACAGGAAGCCAATTGAACACGAATGCACGTTCGCATTGACATAACCTGCAAAGATACAGGAATATATCGTTAATATTGAACCTTAAAATCCCCCTCTCATATAAATTAGTTGCCCTGTCCAGAGCCTTTAGTTATTTCAAAGTGTGTCATAGTAACCAAAGTCATGATTTTTAACCCTATCGAGACGACAATACCCGGTACTTTTACAATGGAGACCCCCCCCCCCCCCCCTAGCCTGTGTACATGCCTTTTCCACCCCTCCCACTCCTACGGATAAAAAATCGGGGGAGGGGTGTGAAGTGGTGTACACAGGCTGCCCCCCACGGGTATGCGATGAGTCAATACATACACCTATTTAAAAAAAAAAAAAAAAACGTCGGTGAGAATGACAGATATCTACAGACGTTTCACATACTATTTTATCAACCATCAAAGATATTGAACTTGAGGAAATGACGGAGATGAAATTACAGCTTAGGGATCGACGGACCATCAGATAGTTGGGGGAGGAGGGAGGGGGGCTGGGGAAATACCAAAAGAAATATCGAGCAAAGCCTTAAACAGAGAAAAAAATCGTGCATGGTAGATGTGCCAATAAAAAAATATCTTGCAGGGAGGAAGAAAATATCCTGCACAACCATGACATGGAAAAAAATATCCTGCAAAAACAAATTGCCCAAAATTGCATATTTCGAATTTTAGAGTTTTACATTTCTTATCATAAATGAATACATAGCTATGTCTGAAAATTAAAATACTTTAACATAAAAATCCCAACAATTTTCACATTTTCAAGCCAATAAAAATTACGCATTTCTTTAAACTCGGCCCAGTCCACACTCGGAAAAACTGGATTTTGTTTGAATTTTGAGGATATTTCTCAAAATATCTCGCAAACCAATACCAATAATTTGAAATCGTGCTTTTTTTTAAACATATGTGATCGATGACAAAATTCTATGGCTAGATATTTAGATAAAAAAGGTGTTTCGTTCAAAGTATCGACAAGGCCCGTACAAATTCTAACATTTTGTTAGCTTTTGCTTTACCTTTTGTCGTTGTTGAGTTTAATTTAGTGCGAATGACTTGCTTTACATCGGTAGCCCAATGTATAAGGAGTACCTTAAAGCACCACATTCAAAACATTTTGTATTGACCAAGCTCAGTAAAGAGACACTATTGTGAATGATGCCCATTTTCGTATGTTAGACGCTAAATTGACAAAAGTGGGTGTATTTTAAAAATGTTTCTCTTGAAATCCAACAAGGTGACACCATTTTTTTATTTCACATTTTTAATGAAAAACTCAAAATGTTTGATTGTAGAAAGTTTTATTAAAATTCTATGGCTAGTTTTGTTTCTACGGAATTACCTTAAAGACTGTTTTCTCACGTTAAAACTAAAACCATTCTAGCTAGCTTTTGGTGGCACTTGGAATAATAAATTAGAGGAAAGTGTGAAAATTGAATTCGTGTTTTATTGGCGATATAAAAAACTTTCATTTGATATCTAAAAATCCTGATATATCCATAGATAAGTCAAGGACTCCAGTCCACTTGCTTTATCATGTTCGCTAATTTAGTCTATTTACAAGATATATTTTAAAACAAATTCCAATAATTAATTTTAGATTTTGCTATTTTTAGATCAAGGTGAATTTAGGGGGGTGGGGCTGGGTATGGAGGTGCTCCCCTATATCTGTATGTTTTCAATACGAGTGAGGATGCGGCTTTAATCATGGTGTATGACCGGATGTTCTTGCAATACTCTGAACGAGGTTCAGTTAATAAGGAAATTTATCTAATGTAATATTATACTTATGAAGTACAAACAAATAAAAAATCCTCAGTCTCCCAGACATAACATTTTCTTTTTTCAAACCCTACCCTAGAATAAATCTAGGAATTGTAGTAAAACGTTTATGCGAAAAAAATGAAATGAATGGATACAAAAAAAAGCAAAAAGAAAATGATTGAAAATAATTAAATAAATAAACCTCGCCAAGCGGTTGCCTGTCTTGCGAAATGCACAGATTTGGGCTTCCTGTTGCAGGGAACAATCTCACGTGCATTCAATTTCTCGCATAAAATCATCGGGCGTGTTTTGTAATATATGACTTTCTGGTTGACGAAAAAACTCAGCTGATTCGCTTTTCAAAACCAGAAAAAAAAACCGGTCTTTCCTTTGTATGCATAAAACACTTGTTTTTATTTATAAGACGAGGGACGTGGTGTGTTGTGTTACACGTGATGAAATTGTCACAAAGTCAATATCTGTCACGTTTCAAAGACAATCGTCCGTGATCGTTTGCGCTTCGAAGCGCTTCTGTGCGAATAAAAATTGTATCCAAGAAAAGAAAGAGGTTTATTTGAACTAGTAAAACTGTTCGTATACGTGGCATTTAGTTTTAGAGGGAAAGAGGACTCAGAATTTATTGTCGTGACTTCATTCTCGGCGAGTGGGAGGTAGCAGCTCGATCCCGTGAGAGGAATCTCACGTTGACTACATTCAAACGACGAAAAATTGTCAATTTAACACCCAGTATAGTTCCAAGCCCTCAAAAATTAAACTGCCTAATGTAAGATATGATTATTTAAGTATTTCGTTTAAGATTTCCTGATATGAGATAGAACGGATAGGTTTTTTCGAGTTTGTTAGACATTGTTATGCAACTCCTTGTACAGCCACGTGAGTTGTCAAGCAATTATATAACAAAACAGCACGTGAATCTCACAGCATAGAAGTTGTAAACATTTTAAGTTGCAGTGGTCACTAGTGGATGTCGCTGAACTACCGAACCTAAATTCTTCGTTTTTGTTAATTTTATCGATACAAAAGAAAACTTTGGCTTAATATTCATTGAATTGAAGCTTCGTGGATGATATTTAACGAAGGAAAATGATCGAACACGGCGATAATTTCGCGAATACTGGCATTACTTGTATGAAATCTACTGGCAATTCTGTAGAAATGATAGATGTTGAAACGACGAGTTGTAGTTCGACCAGTGTCAATGGAGAAACTTTACGGATTTCACCAGGGAAAAAGAAAACTCCGGTGAGTACAGTTTTTGTTTTTATTCATAGTAGTTATTTTATAGTTAAATTTTTTTTAACTGACCGTCCGTGTTGTATATTTCGTTCGAAATTGAAACTTTGCCATTGAGAACAAGTGCTTTATTTGAATATATAGTTGACATTTTAAAATTGTTTTTTTTTTTTTTATAAATTTTGTTCCTTACTAAATTTCTTTCCTGAATTTTTCATCTCGTTTTTAATTTGACTAACGATGTCTATAGATAGACCAATTCTATAAGTTGGTCCCAGTCGCTCTCCGTTGTAGACGTCTTAGGTATCCGTTGGTTTAGACCCATGGTTGTCTAGCCTCAGATGGTTTATCTGACCTAATGGTGGCTTAGCCCCATGTTTATCAGTAGTGTGTATAAGTTATGTTATCCATGGAATCTTTTTTTTATAAAGAAAGATAAAACTTACTGGATAAATTCATGTTATTTACTGAATTGCTGTCATGATCAAGTTATCATGTTATCGAATTAAAAAAAAATTATGAAGACAAATGCTTTTTTATCAGTAGTGTGTATAAGTTATGTTATCCATGGAATCCTTTTTTTATAAAGAAAGATAAAACTTACCGGATGTATTCATGTTATTTACTAAATTGTTATCATGATCGTGATCCAAAAAAAGATTTCATGAAAACAAATGCTTTTGTTATCGTTTATGTTATTGTTCACAAAGGAAGCTAGTATACAGAGACCAAAACGATATCGATCGCCATCATATATGGATCGAGAACGGTAGTAGGATCGAAAAACGTTGCTTTCCCTATAACCGATTTTTTTCTCGATCGCTTGCGACATTTCTCGATTATATGGAAACCAGGCTTAAGAAAACATTCCAATCATTTGCCGTATCGTAGCGGTATCGTAACCGTATCGTAGCGGTATCGTAGCGGTATCGTATTCGTATTGTAGCGGTATCGTAACCGTATCGTAGCGGTATCGTAACCGTATCGTAGCGGTATCGTAACCGTATCGTAGCGGTACGTATCGTAACCGTATCGTAGCGGTATCGTAACCGTACTGTTTCCCACTAATGCGAAACCGACTCTATACGAGTTAGCGTTATAGTCATTTTTACAAGAGTTGAAACGATTTGGATATCCCTTTGATACGAAAGGCGGTTTAATTGTTATCTTAGTGTCGAAAACAGTAACGCACTGTAATTTCTAAGAAAATATTCAAATTATGTAACTATCGTAGAGGTATCGTACCGTACTGTTTCCCACTCATACGAAAACGACACTAAAAATTTAATAGTACTGAAATGGCAATACCAACACTCTACTGTTTTCCTTTCGCTAAGGGACTGGTCAGTATTTATCGAGAGGGCGAGGAGGGGCTGGTGCAAATAGGAGGTGTCAAACTTATTCATGCAGTGCTTAAAGGAAGGGAGGGGTCACAAAAAGTCATTCAAATGTTGAGTCCTCAAAAATTGTAATATCTCTACATAGACGAAGCAACAGCCATAATGAACATTCTACAAAATATATCTGTATATGGTGAATAATACAAAAATATTAATGCATGTGATATATTGGGGAGGAATTGAATTGCCCCCTCCCCCCTCTCGATAAATACCGACTGCAGTCCCTAACAAGAAAATCTATTTAACAAATTCATTGTCGTGCCAAGCTGCACAACGTTAAGTGTTTCCTGTTTTGATGTCTCGCTGGTGAATAGAAAATTGACCCAGTTGATTAAGTGTGCGGCAGACAATCATGCAAGAGATCACGGATTAAGTTACCAGCGAGTTCTGTATCAGTCTAGCAGAATCACAGGGAAAAAATTGTGATTCCCAAAATGGGTTTATTTTGGATTATCGTTGGGAAAGTGCTACAAAATCATGCAACGTTGGGTTCAATTTTACCCATATTTTCCCCTTTTTTCCCTTTTTTTGTCTGTTTTGTGCTGTGATAGAGTCGTTTTTGCTTGGGTGGGAAACGGTACGGTTACGATACCGCTACGATACGGCAGATAATTCAAAGGTTTTCTTAGAAATTACGGTTACGATACCGCTACGATAGGGTAGATAATTCAAAGGTTTTCTTAGAAATTACGGTTGCGATACAGTGCATTGCTGTTTCCCACTCATACGAAAACATATCCTCTTATATCTCGTGTACACTGAGTTGCCCTTGGGACCTTTCCTATTACCTCGGTCTGTGTTTTTGTTTTACAGTCTGATCTTGATCAAAATTGTTAAAATTATTCGCAAAGCATCTCGGACCCACGATCCTCATCCTTTGCTAGACCATGGTGTAACAGTCTCTGTGCCGAGAGCGAAGCGATGGAACGAGAGACCTTGAAAGAGCCTATCAATCAATCGATCAATTAATTTAATCAATCAGTCCGTTGATCAATCAATCCTATAAATCAACTCTACTTTTCACATGTATAGACATCCAAAATGTCAACAAGCCAAAACAGACTTTGCACGATAGCCTACAGTAAAAAGTATAAGTAGCGATCGCGTAGGAGGATTTTAAAAGAACCACTAGGCTGAAATTTGCTTCTAAGCACCGCTTGTATAAGAACCACTTTGCTTTACTGCTGTTTTCCATTTTTAACACTCGAACGTCTATCCCCATTTGTTTTTATTTTTGCACCTGTCAATCAAAACTCCGAACTTCAACGAACTGCAATTGAATTTTGTCTAAACCCGCCTATTCATACCGAAGTTTGAACGGAATTTATTATAATGTATCATGATTGGTTGGTTTTCATTCGTGTGGTAATCGCATAACCTTGAAAATTGGTGGTTCTTATATGCGGGCTTTAACGAGTATTTATGAAATGAGAATGAGCGTTTTATCGGCAGATATAGATACAAGGCGAAACCGCGTATCTATAGCGCCGATAAAACACAAAGTCGAATTTTATAAATTGCTTCTAAAACTCAAAACGTAAGTTAATGTTTTTCCATAAAAAAAGCTCGAGAATTTTCAATTTTATCGAGAGAAATTAGAGTTTTAAGTTTATGCAAATAAGGATAATTCTATATCAGTAGTGATAGAACTCGTCGCGGCTATATTGTAAAATGTGTAGATAAGTTATACACTGTTTAGTGACGATAGCGACACTGACGTATTGGACGTTAGTCCTTCGTCGGAGTAATATATGGGTTTATTGCTTTGAAAATCACTCATTAACTGTTCTAAGTTTTAGAACTGTCACTAACTCGTTTAAGTAAGAGACATCCTCAGTGTTGCATTATAGAAAACCTGAAAAGGTCTTGTCATTTATATGTTCTGATATGATTGAAAGTGTTTTCTCACAGAGGTCTAACGATTAACGCCTTAGTAGATCCCACTAACCCACACGTTTTCTAGCAGCGCAGACGAACGCTA
Organism: Diadumene lineata; assembly: GCA_918843875.1. Taxonomy (NCBI): domain Eukaryota; kingdom Metazoa; phylum Cnidaria; class Anthozoa; order Actiniaria; family Diadumenidae; genus Diadumene; species Diadumene lineata. The sequence goes on along the minus strand of OU974083.1, from coordinate 2,043,633 downwards.
ACGATTATTGTACTGAATATTGCTCACCCACTAAACATTTGTCTCATTTGTTCAGCCCTCTGTGGAACACAGGCTACCGAAACTACTGAACAATGTGGTTTAATGATCAATTGTTGAGTAGGCGGACAATGTTCTTCATGGTTTTGGATTTCCAAAGTTCAGCTTGTATGTCGCAGTTGTTTTGTACCGTCGTAAAACAAGTTTTAGCAAGTTGATAAAAGTGAGAAGTTGAAACCAGTCTCGGAACAAACTGTGTGAGGTATTTTATGTCAATTTCATTCACGGTGGCGTCTTTGTTATTTATGTGCGAACCAGACAGTTATTGACCGTTATTTCAACAGAATCTTTGGTGCTGTACACTGTAAAATCGGCCTGGTTAAAACAACCAACAGAAATGAGTGGAAACATTTCAAGTGGTTAATTCCACCAATTTAAGTTTGGTTAACATGTTCAACTAAAATAAATTGGAGATTTTTCATCAACAAATTTATCATTTAGTTTCGAATTATATTAACTCGCATTTAATTGTTTATTTTAACAAAAGATAATTTGGTTGTTTTATCAAAAATGTCATTTTAACCAAAATATATCTGGTTCTCTCAGATGCGTTTATGTATAACAGGATTTTTTTTTCTTCTTCTTTTTTTTTTACAGTGTGATCAGCACATTAACACTGAAAAAAGTGTTTGTGATATGTTTGTTTGTGAACAGTGATCGCTATAATTGTTCAAGGGTTTTGTTTACAATATTCACACGCAATCATTTCATCCTGCTGTTCTGTAAGTTTAAAGTGGCTATTCCATAAAGACGATGAAGTGTAAGTGTGTCTGATGATGACTGGAATTGGCTACTTATGTGATCATAAGCTATTAGCTATGGCATTAATTGAGTATCACCATTCAATTTTTTACACCCTGTGGAGTTAAATAAAGCAATTTGCACTAATTGCGATACAAAAGAAAGTTCGCAAAGCATTCTGGTATTAGTAGTACATTACGTCATCGCGTCATCATGCAGATCCCTACAGATGTTAACCAGCGCACTATGTGTGCAACATAAATACCACTAAATAGTGCTATTTTATGCTAATTCTATTGTTTTCTTTTGTATAATTAGTGCTATTTACCACTAAATCGTACTGCACACTTTTAGTGCGTGCACTCTAAGATCAAGCTGTAGGATTATCTTTTATCAGTTCATCAAGAAAAGTGCCCAAATAACTGAAGAAAACTAAATATAATATAAAAATTAGGCAAACCTAATAGCGGAGCTCCGATTTAAAGAAATGAACGTACGTATTCCTGAAATCCGGGCTTCCTGTGGTCGATTTCAAACGAGCTCGATGGTTTACCATATTTTCTTAATTATTGTGCTCCGCTTGCGCGGGCCTTTGGCCCGCGCGGAGCTCCGCTATTAAATTACGGAAAGATGTGCAAAAACTGGAAACGAAAAATTCTATGAATTCTGGTCAAACATTTGTTTTCTGAAAAAAAAACTATTGTCGTCGTTTCAGTGTGTATACTGTCTAAATTGTGATCAGTTAATAATGGAGAAAAGTGCTGAAATTGTTAACTAAAATGTGAAAATGTAGAGTAGTTGAAAGAGGTGCGCGCACTCAATTTGTTTACGCAACACTATTTAGCAGTTCGTGTACCTCGGAGTACCCTACAAAAGACGATTGTCGTCAGCTCTTGTGATTTATCAGCCGCCACCTAAAATTTAGGCCATAATTTTCCATTAGATGGCAATTGTTTTCACAGCTTCATTCGAAAACGCTTCTTAGAATGTTTAGAGGTTCGGAGGGCTTTTTAAAAGCAGTGATATAAGTGAACTCTTAAATTCATTAAGAAATGCTATATAAGGAACAAATACACTCCAAATCTTTTACACATGTCATCCACGTGGTTCGGCGCTTGACTACGTATGGGAATTTGGTTTAGATTTTACCATCAGACGACTCCATGCACAGGGTTTTCAATAACAAGCGGCTACCGGCGGTATAGGGACGGCTATTTTACCTCTTATCGCCGGCTATTTTGTGTCCCTCTTAAAAAAATATGATTGTAAATTTTGGGACACAGACGCCTATTTCATTTACTCAGACGCTTATTCAAAAAGATATTGAAAACCCTGCATGTAGTCGTTAAACTGTACATGTTGTGATGTGACGTCTTAGTAAATAAAGGCAATTAGAGTGAAACTGTGCGTCTTACAGCCCTCAAACTAATGTGATTGCGACGGAGGTGCTTAGAAGACAAAACATTTGCCTGGACGATATGAACAATTCAAACGCTTACATCGCTTACCGCAACACCTCGAAACGCCCTGAACGGTCGGCAAAACCAGAATCCAATCCTTTGACATCTTGTGGGAGAACTCGTTTGTTTTCATCGAAAACGGTAAAAGATTCAATAATTTAGAAAATATTCTTAAGAAAAGGTACAATATTTAATTTAAAAAAGTACTTGTTTGTTCAGTAGAGGAATTAGAAAGTTATAGCTCATAACTAACTAAGTAAGGCTACAGGACGGGTTCACGTGATCTTTTCGTAAAAAAATCTCGCCAATGCGTCGGATCTTTAAATATTTAAATAAATTATATAACATTTTAAGGATTGTGATGACTAATTGAAAAGTCATGTTTTTTTTTTCTGGAAATTCCATTTTAACTGCAAGGAACTGGTTCAGTAATTCATAGATTCAAAGAAAAAAAATGGGGTCACTTTGCATTTCAATGAGTTTATCAAATATTACAAATAAGCCAATTTGTAATTGAAAGGGAAAAAATCATAAATTGTCCTATAACTTCAATTTCTGAAGAAAATAACTATTAAACCACAACACACACAATATTCTTGTGAATAAATGTCTTAAAAGGTAAGAAAATCGATAGATCTTTTTTTCGAGAACAGTTGAATGCATGAATATAAACATTTTCAAATTAGATACCCTAAAAGAAATCACCGATATTTCTATGATCTTTCAATTTTGAATTTTCAAAAATCTCCCCGTATGAAAGATGTATTATCACTTTATCACACAAATAAATGAACGATAGGGGAGCCCGTAAATTTTAAAAAGATATTCATTATTAACGGACAAAATTTTGCAAGAGGCTTTACGAAAAGTGCACAAACATCCCTCCCGAGATAGTAGGTGGACTAACAACGCATCGTGGGACATTTTCAAGATGGCGCCCCGGGAAAGATTGTTGAGTGATCACATAACAGTCGCTTTTGAAGCTGTTTTATGAACAAAAGTGCATTTGAGGTCAGTTTTGCAAAGATTAAATATTTTTCTCGCGGGAAAAAGGTTCATGCGAGATTGATGATCGCTAAATTCGCTTGTTTCTGGACGGTTTTTCACAGAAAACGCCATCGGCTTTTGAAAGTGTTTGTTTTAAACCGGTGCCGGTCAGCAACATGCGCATAATTCCATGCGCAATGACAATAGTAGGCACCAATTTTTAAAGGGCTAGTCTGACGAAAATCGAAGATCGAAATTTTAGACTTTCTGTACATCCTGGACTTTATTATGTGCTCAAAATTAACATGGTTGAAAAAAGTTTCGAAAATCGACTTTTTTAAGCTTGAATTTTGCTTTCGAAAAGACGCGATTTTTGATCGATCTTGATTCTGCACAGCGGTTGCATTTTAAGACCAATGACGTGATATGCGCAAGTCGTATCTTGTACACGTGCATTCTTCACTTATTTTACACAAAATGTGCTGTATTTTAGAAGCAGATTTCCCGATTTATAGGGAAATAAAATTGAGAATATACTTTCAACAATGTCTTCTATGATCAAACCAACATTTTTCACTAATCGAAGTTACAAGTTATATGGTATTTTTAGAGTCCAAGTTTCTAACTTCATATCACCATATTGCCAGTACGTAGCGCCATTAGCGTACGACAAAAGGGGAAAATAAAAATCCCATTGTGACTTTGTCTGTACATCACCTAATACTCGAACCAATTTCTTTTTAACTTTAAAATTCTTATTTAACTTTGAAATTCCGAACTAAAGTGATGCATCGTAGAGTAACATGCATGCCTATTTCCAAGGAGAAAAGTAAAGTAATTGATAACTTTGATGTAATAGAACATAAAAATCGAGTGGGAGACAAAGCAAAATAAGATATCTAGATTTGTGACAGCAAATTAGAATTCAAAACTAGCGCACGCAAAGATGCTTGTTCGTTTTGTTCCTATTGACTAAGGTAAATTACACGTTCAAGCGTTAAATAGCACGGTATTGAAGCTTAAGGTGGTAGATATGGATGAATTGGGTCTTTTTATAAGAAAAAAATAAAATTAAAATATTCCATTTTCCTCAAAAATACTTAGATAGGTGTATACTATATACTTTTTTGTATGAAATTATCTGAAATAGATGTGTAAAATTTCACACCTAAGGTGCGAAAATCCCACAGGCACCCCAACTTAATATTTTAATTTTTGTTAAATAACTCGATAAATTAAAAACATTTTAAAGAAAAAACTTAAGAGATTTTAATCTAGTTAGAAATTGCAAGTTTCTACCGCAGCCCAGAGAGAAAAAAATTAATCTATTGGCGCCAGATAAAAATTACCACAAAAGTCTCTGAAAAGTTCACTTTTAGTAAATATGCTCTGGGATGCTGTGAAAATGTCCATAAATAAGTGAATTTTTACTGTGAAAAGTTTTATAGTTATAGGTTGTAATGAAGGTAACATATTGAATGAATAGCTACGCTTGTGGGGCTTCTGTGATCCAAATTGCGAAGAAAAAATGTCTTCAAACGATTTGACGGCCGCCATTTTGCTCGATTTATATAAGAGTCAATATGTAGTCGTGTTATATTTAAAACCAATCGATAATGCTACGTAAAACTCGAAATATCTACGAATCAAGCGCGGACGCCATTGTCACGCTATTTTGGTCAAAACATGCAATTGCCATAGGAACGTGTGACTGCGCGTGCACTTTGGTCAAATGTAACATGAAGCCAAAATAGTTTGTGACACGAATTTTTGATTATTACGCTCTACTTCTTCACGATTTTATGGCTTTCAGTGATAAAATTAATTCTTCTAATGCTAGAGGTATCGGCAGTTGCTGAAGATCGACCTTTTCTACCGGGAAACTTACAAAGCATGGTTGAGTTTCAAATGGACAAACGATGGAAATTTGAGAATGTTGGACAAACTTCGTCGTATAGTATGTCACCATTCAATCAAAAATTATTGCGTTACTTGAAAGTAAAATGTGATTTTTCACGATGTTCCCGCAAGAAAAAATAAAGACTATATTAGAGAAAGTTGTTCGGATAATCATTTATTATCATTTTGTGACAAGAAAATGGGGTCTGAGTCATCCATATCTACCACCTTAATGAATAGTACTTTGTCTCTACCTGACTATAATCATTTTGCTAAAACAATGCATTAACTATAAAAAGAAGTTTTGTCTGTGAGCGTTAAAATATGTTTTGAAACTAGATTCAGATTTTAAACTTAGAATTAGAAGAAAAATCCAAAGATTTGTCAGAAAAATATTTTGAGATGATGCGCAGTAGAGATGCGCGTGGGCAATTGGGGGCACCATCCTTAACAATTATTTGCATCGTGACAAAAATAGTCTCCTTTGCCCGGAAACGGCTGCAAAGGAGACTATAACAGAAATATATTTTTTTATAAAAATCGATATTTTCAAGTTCTCAATCTGTAATTTGCAATAAGAATGCACTTCATTTCCGTTCTCTTTTTTTTTTTTTTTTCATCGGTAAAGGGGGGCCGTGGCCTCCTCGGCCCCTCCCCTAAATCCGCCCCTGAATTGTGCTATTTTATGCTAATTCTATTGTTTCCTTTTGTTTAATTAGTGCTATTTACTACTAAATAGTGACAACTGTTGCACAATTTTAGTGCATGCACTCTATCCTACCTCAATGACAATATTGATAATAAAAGTATTTATTTACAGACGATCTGTGTGGGTACAGGAAAGTCAGTGCGTTCTTGACAAAACCAACTGAAGGGTACTTGAGCAAAAAAAGACGAACTAATCTGCCGCTAGTCATAGCCAAATCAGTGTTTATTTCAATAACTCGGACGATAAGGCGATAGTTTACTTTTTGAATCTGATAACGCGTATATATAAAATGATAAGATAACCTAAAGATGCAGAGTCTGCTTTATAGTGATGGCATGCTGGAAATTCCATTTTAACTGCAAGGAACTAGTTCAGTAATTCATAGATTCAAAGAAAAAAAATGGGGTCACTTTGCATTTCAATGAGTTTATCAAATATTACAAAGAAGCCAATTTGTAATTGAAAGGGAAAAAATCATAAATTGTCTTATAACTTCAATTTCTGAAGAAAATATCTATTAAACCACAACACACACAATATTCTTGTGAATAAATGTCTTAAAAGGTAAGAAAATCGATAGATCTTTTTTTCGAGAACAGTTGAATGCATGAATATAAACATTTTCAAATTAGATACCCTAAAAGAAATCACCGACTTTATTATGTGCTCAAAATTAACATGGTTGAAAAAAGTTTCGAAAATCGACTTTTTTAAGCTTGAATTTTGCTTTCGAAAAGACGCGATTTTTGATCGATCTTGATTCTGCACAGCGGTTGCATTTTAAGACCAATGACGTGATATGCGCAAGTCGTATCTTGTACACGTGCATTCTTCACTTATTTTACACAAAATGTGCTGTATTTTAGAAGCAGATTTCCCGATTTATAGGTAAATAAAATTGAGAATATACTTTCAACAATGTCTTCTATGATCAAACCAACATTTTTCACTAATCGAAGTTACAAGTTATATGGTATTTTTAGAGTCCAAGTTTCTAACTTCATATCACCATATTGCCAGTACGTAGCGCCATTAGCGTACGAAAAAAGGGGAAAATAAAAATCCCATTGTGACTTTGTCTGTACATCACCTAATACTCGAACCAATTTCTTTTTAACTTTAAAATTCTTATTTAACTTTGAAATTCCGAACTAAAGTGATGCATCGTAGAGTAACATGCATGCCTATTTCCAAGGAGAAAAGTAAAGTAATTGATAACTTTGATGTAATAGAACATGAAAATCGAGTGAGAGACAAAGCAAAATAAGATATCTAGATTTGTGACAGCAATTTTGAATTCAAAACTAGCGCACGCAAAGATGCTTGTTCGTTTTGTTCCTATTGACTAAGGTAAATTACACGTTCAAGCGTGAAATAGCACGGTATTGAAGCTTAATGAATAGTACTTTGTCTCTACCTGACTATAATCATTTTGCTAAAACAATGCATTAACTATAAAAAGAAGTTTTGTCTGTGAGCGTTAAAATATGTTTTGAAACTAGATTCAGATTTTAAACTTAGAATTAGAAGAAAAATCCAAAGATTTGTCAGCAAAATATTTTGAGATGATGCGCAGTAGAGATGCGCGTGGGCAGTAGTGGGCACCATCCTTAACAATTATTTGCATCGTGACAAAAATAGTCTCCTTTGCCCGGAAACGGCTGCAAAGGAGACTATAACAGAAATATTTTTTTTTTATAAAAATCGATATTTTCAAGTTCTCAATCTGTAATTTGCAATAAGAATGCACTTCATCTCGGTTCTCTTTTTTTTTTTTTTTTTTTTTTTTTTTTTCGTCGGTAAAGGGGGGCCGTGGCCCCCTCGGCCCCTCCCCTAAATCCGCCCCTGAATTGTGCTATTTTATGCTAATTCTATTGTTTCCTTTTGTTTAATTAGTGCTATTTACTACTAAATAGTGACAACTGTTGCACAATTTTAGTGCATGCACTCTATCCTACCTCAATGACAATATTGATAATAATAGTATTTATTTACAGACGATCTGTGTGGGTACAGGAAAGTCAGTGCGTTCTTGACAAAACAAACTGAAGGGTACTTGAGCAAAAAAAGACGAACTAATCTGCCGCTAGTCATAGCCAAATCTGTGTTTATTTCAATAACTCGGACGATAAGGCGATAGCAGTTTACTTTTTGAATCTGAGAACGCCTATATATAAATGCTTTATAGTGATGGCATGCTAACATACAAATGCAAGCGACATGCAGAAGGTGAAAAGTGAACTTTTGGATTCGAATGGTAAACTTTATTGGTATTTGAGTGTTAATTTTTGATGATCGTTTTTATTGTGAAATAATAATTGCGCTTTATTCAAGATTACCCTGATCAACGATCAACGATCACAGATCCATTGACATCTAGCCCAGCTAGTGTGAGAACTCCTCTTGTGTTTTCATCGAAAGCGGTAAACGATCTCTTATTCTTCTAAGATTCATTAATTAGAAACTAGTTATCTCCTAATATAATATAGTATATGTAAGATGTTCTAAAACTCATGTATAATTTAATGAGTGATTCTCAAAGCAAATCAATACCCGTGAGGAGTTGTGGCACTACTGATATAGAATTATCCTAATTTGCATCAGTTTACTGAAACTGTATTTTCTCTCTGAAAAATGTTCGAGTTTTTGATGGAAAAATATAAACTTCGCCTTGTATCTATATCTGCCGATAAAACACTCATTTTCACTGATTTTATAAATGCTACGTTCAGAATGAGAAAATCGTTCTATATATAATATAGTATATGTTGTATGGTATAGAATGAACAATTGGAAACGCAGATTAAACTTCATTGTTAGTTGGTTTTGTTGTGGTGATCTTAACGGTAATTACGATTTGTTCAAGCTCAATTATGCGTTCATTTTCATTTGGTTGTTGGACTATTTGTTGATTAAATGACATATCATAGTAACAATTTGTGGAATTTGATTGGTGATTATAATTGTTTTTGTTCTATTCTATATTGGCATTTTGATTTTATTTCATAGACATAGAAATGTTCAATTGAATTCTATACTGATAGTAATTTGATTTCAGTTCATGCACGTGGTATTTGCATGCTCTATTTTTCAGTAACAACTTTATTTGATTTCATGGATATAGTGTTTGCTCTCTATTCCTCAATAGAAATTTGATTTGATTTCATGGATATAGTGTTTGCTCTCTATTCCTCAATAGAAATTTGATTTGATTTCATGGATATAGTGTTTGCTCTCTATTCCTCAATAGAAATTTGATTTGATTTCATGGATATAGTGTTTGCTCTCTATTCCTCAATAGAAATTTGATTTGATTTCATGGATATAGTGTTTGCTCTCTATTCCTCAATAGAAATGTAATTTTATTTCATTGATATAGTGTTTGCCCTGTATTCCTCAATAGAAATTTGATTTTATTTCATGGATATAGTGTTTGCCCTGTATTCCTCAATAGAAATTTGATTTGATTTCATGGATATAGTGGTTGCTCTCTATTCCTCAATAGAAATTTGATTTGATTTCATGGATATAGTGTTTGCTCTCTATTCCTCAATAGAAATTTGATTTTATTTCATGGATATAGTGTTTGCCCTGTATTCCTCAATAGAAATTTGATTTTATTTCATGGGTATGTAGCGATTTGTTCTCGATTCCTCAGTAGCAACATTCATTTCACGAATATCGTGGTTCCGCTCTGTTCCACTGTTGCAATTTGATTTGATTTCATAGATAAAATGTTCCTGCTCTATTCTACAGTTACGATCTGGTTTCATTTCACGGATGTAGTGTTTGCGTTCAAATAGCTCTACAGTATCAAATTGATTTCATTTCACGGATGTAGTGTTTGCGTTCAAATAGCTCTACAGTATCAAATTGATTTCATTTCACGGATGTAGTGTTTGCGTTCAAATAGCTCTACAGTATCAAATTGATTTCATTTCACGGATGTAGTGTTTGCATTGTATTCTATACTATAGCAATTTGGTTTTAATTCACAGAAAAAATAGAATTCTTGTCTTCTAATTCACAGCAGCAGTTTAATATCGCATCCAGCTTTATCTAATCACAGCTATGTTTTGTCTTTTAGTCTGAAAGCTCACATAAAGTGATTGAAAAGAGAAGAAGGGACCGTATTAATAAGTGCTTAGCTGAACTGGGCCATATAGTCCCAAAAGCACAGGTAAGCCACACCAGTTAGTTTAAAAAAAAGGGATCCCAGTATAGGATGATTCTTGGATGAATGTCGTCTGATAGTATTTGACTCACACATCAACAGAACAGCAACTACATGCTGGCTTTAAGTAACTTTTCGTACATGTAGAAGGGTGTTGTGTGTAGTAGAGATGTCTTTTGTTGATTGGGTTTCTTACGCCAAGGGACTTGGACCTATCTCACGTGAACAGGCAGCAGATAATGTTCCGGAGCATTGAATCAAAGCATGCGCAATGTACTGTCGCCACACATCCCCTTAGGAGTTTCTCCTACATAATTATAAGCATCGGATAGCGTGCTTGACTGATAAGTGAACAAGGTGTGTCTGATATTATTTCCTTTAACCTTCAGGTATCTTGCATCAGGTTTATACAAAAATTATCCAATAGATAATCACTGAATAAAAACGATCACCAATTGTGTTTCTATAGAACAGACTCAACAGATCTAATAATACCTCTACCGCTCCATACGATGCGAGCAAAATCAATAAAAAATATATAAGTTCGAAAGAACCTATCTACTGGGCTGTGCACTCATAATAAGCACTGTTTGGTCTATTAATTTTAAGAACAGAACGTGATTGGTCAGATTGACCAGAGAGGAAATAGACAAATTTTGTGCTGGCGTCGAAGATAAAAAAAGAAGAGCTCTTCAAATTTGTAAAGAAAAAAAATGGCACTGCTGGATTTATAAACATGTTCCCCAGTCGTCTTTCTCTTAAGAATAAGATTTTAGCGGAATTAATAACAGACTAAAGGTAGCCTGGTTTCTAAAATAGCACTAGCTGAGTTACGGTTGGGGTCCGGGGAGAGGTTCTCTTTTTTCTCTTGGCAAAATAAAACGATTATAGAATGAACGTGCTTACCTGATAACGAAGACATTATGTTGATAATGATGACAGTAATGATGACGATTGTGTTAATAATGACACAATGATGGATATTAAAGTGGTGATAACTATGACTATGATGATGATGAAGATAACAGTGATGATGATGATAGTGATAAGCATGAAGTTGGGCGATGGTTATAAAAGTGTTGTTAATGATAACACAAGTGATTAATAGGCTGTCAATGGTGATGATGATATGGGATTATGATGATGCTGATAGTGATATCGATGATAATGATGGTGATGATAATGATAGTTATGCTAATGATGGCGATGATAATGATGGCGATGATAATGATGGTGATGATAATGATGGTAATGATAATGATGGTGATAATGATGATGATGATAATAATGTTGATGATGATAATGATGGCGACGATAATGATAGTGATGACAATGACAGTGGTGGTGATGATGATAACAGAAATAAGATGTGGTGATGCTATGGCGATGGCCATGATCAAAATCATTATATTCGTCAGCTTCACCACATGCATGGCGACGAGTCATCGTCAGTTTCTACATCCTCATCTGCATCATCGCAGCCTTCAATGTACCCCTGGGCATCACTACAATCATCACCACCATTATCACCATCGTCATTATCATCATCGTCATCATTGCTGCCATTATCATCATCATCATCGTCATCATCGTCATCATCCCCGCCATCATCATCACCATCATCACCACCATCATCCCCTACATCATCATCACCATCATCAACGCCATCATCATCATTATCATGGTCCGTATCGTCATCACTCTTTTCTCAGGGAACTGGTAAATTAGAGAAAGCAGAAGTTCTCGAGTTAACAGTTGAGTATATCAAGAAGCTGCAAAGTACCAACACTAACAGTACCAACACGAACGGGACAATGAGCAGAACGAATAATGATTCTCAAGCTCCTAATGTCGACAAAGGTATGTACGCATTATATACTTTTGTATAGCTAAAAAGAAAGAACAAAAACCCAGTGTTATACTTAAGATAACTGCGGTCTTCCGTTTTGTTTCAACTCAAACATAGTTTTTTTTTTAATTTTTTATTCATTTAACTATTCATGATACAATCATATACAAAAATAACTTTCACATCATCTGTAGCATAATTGCTAATCAAGGCTGATAAAGTGGCTATAATCTTGATGAAAATAAAGAACTTTCAGGGCATAACAATTAACTATGTGCTTGAGATTGCATGCATAATGAAATATGTTTCTTTATATCTGTAGACATGACATATCGGACATACAATTGCACATACATAAATAAACGCTTATCGCCATTTGTTGATTTTGGTCCAGTCAAAACTTAGATAACCTCACCTGAATCAAAACTAAACAATCATAATGAGTCTCTTAAATGATCTGTGACGTGATCTTTATCGTACTGTAACCGTAATTCCTAAATTATCCTTTCTCTCCTTGCGAATACAAGTACAAAACGTGCAGGAAGACCAAACCCAAACCGTCTTTACCACAACTTAACAACCAGATCAAACAAGATGTTGCACCAAACGAGATTCAAAAAATTATCTTTTTCTGAATACAAACGCGCAGGAACTCCAAATTAACAATTTAATTTAATTGTTTTTACCACATTTAAATAACAGATGAACCAAGATCTTGCACCAAACGAGAACTTCAGAGCTACACAAAGGGTTACAGTGACTGTACAAATGAGGTGTTGCACTTCATGGTCACCGTTGAAGCAACGGATCCTCAGCTTCCTTGCTTCCAGCGTCTAATGGCTCACTTAAGAAATAACTGTAGGTTATTGATCGATTTTGAGAATGGCAAGAAAGAGTACCAGAAGTCGAGCACAGTAACCAGTGCTAAATTACATGGGCATAATAAGAGAAACCATTCTGTAGTGGACGGGCAGAGTGCCGGAGGACCAAAGAATAAGAGGTGGGTAGACGACAATATAAAGAAAAGTACACACTGATAAAAATAGACCTCTCCGCGGACGCTGTACAACAACTTCGGTCTCGACATCATGTAATTCTTCTTTAGAATTTGACTACAGTCTATGATAATTTGACTACAGTCTGTGAGGAATTCACACATTGATGAACAATTGGTCAGGGTTAAGATTACAATCTCATTCTAAAGAATAATTACATGCTGTCAAGGTGGAGGTTGTTGTAAAGTGTGGACTGAAGGCTCATGTGTTCTGTTGAATAAGACTTGAAATACTGTTTGGTTCAATGAGTTGTGTTCGAGATCTTCGTTGCTCAGGCTAAGTATTAATAGCGTGCAATATATCAGTTTGTTCTTCTCAAGCAAATACGTACATCATTAAACAAAAAACTTTACTTATGTTTTTTTTTTTCACTTTCAAAAACTCATTGGATCAACTATAAAATGATCGTACTTCCGAAAGTCAATTTCATCAACTATATCACAATATTCATAATAAATTTACCAACCATCGAGGCTTAGCCTGAGCAATAAAGATATCGAAACTTGTCTATGTGGCAATATTTTCAATGATGACGTCATCTTATAATACATCTTCAGGTCACGTGACAAAGCACCAGATAACTCCCTGGACAGCACAAACGGAAACGGCAACGACGAACCCAATCGGCCACCCAGTACTTCTGGTATGACACTGGACGATAAAATGAAGGCCGTCTTCAAAAACGGCAACAACGATGGCACAAATAGTCCATACAACGGCAACGTGAACCGGAACATCAAAAGCGAGAACGGTAATGGACAACCTCCTTATCAACCGAATTTACTTCCGTTTGGTAACCAAGGGTACCCTTCACCGTATCCTGGGTTACCTGCTTATGCGTTTCTAACAGCAGGAACTCACTACGTACCGGTTCCCGTTCACCCTGGTGTACAAATGCCGGGCAATAGTCTCGGAGGGCCCATGTTCCCAGTTCCCTTCATCACACCTGGTCTAGGCTACTTTGGATCAAACCTCCCCAACATGTCGATGGGAGGCTTGCCCACCCCCCTTGGGGGCTTCGTGCCTCCTTACATGCACATGGGAGGCATAGGAGGTATTACTAGTTTGAAAGGGCCGGAGGGGCTTCCGGCATACCTTGCGCAGGATAAAAAATCGAAAGAGAGAACTCGAGCAGCTGCACAGGACTCGAGCGGTAGCAGCGAGAATGACTCGTCTGGTGATGAGTACAACTTCTCGACGACTTCTTCAAGTAATTTATCGGAGGTTGGAATACAGACAGATCATCCCATAGACCATTCGGACTATTTTAGCGCTGGTAGCCGGTGATTCGGGACTGTACGTATGTGAACATCAACAGTTCAACTGGCTTAAAAAGTTGAAACCTGAAAAGTTGTAAATACAGCTTGTACTGACGTTTGAACTTTTTATAATTAGTGAGGTCCTTGATCCTCAAGAGCGATGAACAATGCCGAAGTCAATTGGCTAAAAAGTGATTGTCCAACTTCAAATGTATATAACGTAAGTTGTTTTCAAGAACCAGACTAACAATGAGTTCAATCCGCTTTGGCGAGTAGTACGACTTCCAATTCATGTTACATAAAAATGTAACGAAAACCCAGAAACGTTTAAAACTTGTTCTATTAGTGGAAATCAGTCTTCGAATGTATATAACTAATATCGTCACAGACGACGAGAAACAATTAACTCCATTCATTAAAACGAATAAGCGATCTGGCGTCATTTTACTACCACTACCAGCATTTCTTTGCAAATTCTCTTTCATATTCAAATTTTTAATAGCTTTGAAGATAAATAAAACAATTTGCACTAATCGCGATACAAAAGAAAGTCGGTGAAGCATTCTGGTAGTGATAGTATTCTACGAAATCGTCTATTGCTGGGATGCAGTTGAAATGGGATGTACGTTAAGTCAACCAACATTTCAGCTTTAATCCCTATTAGATGAATACATCTCTTCTAGAGCCGACGAGTAGTCCAATTTACAGTTCTTGTTTACTTAAGACTGGTTCACGCGAGAATTGCACTTGCGTATGCGTTTTTACCTATTCACACGTTAAGAATTCAAGCGCTAGTGCAAATAGAAGCGCAAGACAGTGAAAAAAAAATTCATTTCTTGCCAGACTTTATTTCCAGACTCGTTAGCATGTAAAATATTCTTTAAAATTTCAGTACTGGTTATCTGAGAAAGATGTACACAGCTACAAACAATTGTTGTAAATAAGACAGCTAGATTTTCTAAAGAATGAATTGCATTATTTGAGGCTGGAGTTAAGTGTAAATTGGACTATTGCATCGATTTCATAATGTATATCAATTTGAGACATGGCTTTATCTGTAAAACGATCATCGAGTATTTTCACAGAACGAGCGCTTAATCTTATGCTAATGAGTTCTAAAAAATGCTAATGAGAATTGCACGTGGGAATGTACGCTTTGATTCATTACCATAAGATAGCTCGTTATGTGAAAAGGCTCTATTTAAGAACAATGTAACCACTACATCTACAAATAAGGATAAATTTGAAAACGCAACTTTTGTTCTGATAGTGTTAGAAAAATGGCTCGTTAAACAATTGAATTAGCATAATATTCTTTCTGATTCATGCATTCATGCATGCGTATTGCTATTCTCAACAATACAATACAAATACGTTCTTTCATTTAACGTTAAGGTTCGATAGAAATGGACTAAATACCAGCCATTCTTTCGCCTACCTTACGTTATCTTAACGTCAACTATGTTTTCCCGTTCATAATACGAATTTCCAACAAAATTTAAAATAATCTCAATATAACAATCAATTCAAGAAATACGGCTAATGTAAGAAAATAAATTCAAATGCAAGTACGTATGACTATATTAAATACCAGATACTACATAATGAATTAAAATGGTTACGATGCCCGATGCATACTGGGAAAGTCAGCGAATTCTCTCGCGTGTCGAGTTCCCAGAGAGAGGGACTTACGAGCAAACGTTGGTACTTTACTGGGTTTCCCATAATGCACCGGCTACGTCAAATGAGCAGGTTTATCTCTAAATTTGAAACAAATTATTTATTGGTAAACGGTTTTTTCGAATCGAAGAGTTAATAACCAATTACAACAAAATGGAAAGGAATTAAATTATTTCAAAGAATTGTATTATATTGTAAAAACATCAAATGTAAAATATCGTATTTTCCGAAATGTTCCAGTAAATGTTAACAAATTAAAAGTGCAATTGTGTATGGTCCCTCTCGGTCGTATTATCGACGCTAATGTTTTTGAAATTAAAGAAGCTATTGTATTATTAAAATGTGAATTGTGTGGTCTTGGCAGAATATTGTGTTTCATCTACTGGAGCAGATGCATTAGTTTTGCAGTGGAAGGCGTGAGCATTTATACTGTATAGCGATACTTCAGCTTTGTTATTCATGTGCCAACCAGACAGTGATTGGCCGTTATTTCAATAGAGCTTACTGTAGTTCTTGTTGGCACATTAGCATAACAAATTGTTTGTTTATAAACATAAAGTATCGCTATTACGAAACGTAACACGCAAGCAAATGGGGGGAAGGCCAACTGAAACTATAAAGATATAGATTAATAATTAATTATTTCTGTATATATATCTTTATAATTTCACTAATAGTTTTGACCACAAACTTTCTCAACATATTTTTGTAAAAGAGTATTTAAATGGTCATATGAGATGGTTAGTAACAATTTTGGTTATTAACGCATTGC
Organism: Diadumene lineata; assembly: GCA_918843875.1. Lineage (NCBI taxonomy): Eukaryota > Metazoa > Cnidaria > Anthozoa > Actiniaria > Diadumenidae > Diadumene > Diadumene lineata. The sequence continues at coordinate 2,026,991 of OU974083.1, read as the reverse complement.
CTACGTCTCACATGAATAATATTACGTTTGGTTAATATTTGATTTTGTTCACTGTATTTGTGTGCTGCATGAGGTGTAAATAAAAGAATCTTGAACTTGAAGCGTACATATGATTATAGTTTGCGCCCATAGTTCATAGAGGGAGATGGTTTCAGTCTATTCACTCAACCATAGCCGAGCAAGGCTAAAAGGAATGCTACTGAAGCAAAAGATTGTGCACTGTCACGCTTGAAAAACTTGCACAAAGAGTTATAACAATAGGTTTACTAACCATCTCCCTTTACCAACTATGGTTCGGCTAAAAGAGATGTTTTTCTCCCATGCCACGGGTTTTTTTACTCCATGTTCTCTGGTTTTCCTCTCTCATTGAAAAGCAAGCAACTAATGGCAGCGTAACTCGTGGGATTTTAAACGGCATGTCTCGCAATCCATTTCGGACAATAATCCATTTCTAGCATTTTGGAGACGGTGAATTTCGTAGTTCTCAAGTACGAACCAAAGTGTTTCGATATTTCAAAAGTCGCATTGTTGGAAAATTTATCAGTTTTTTCCACAACAGCTCGGCTGTTAATAGCCTGCGTCACATCCGCAATTTCTCTCGTAAATAGCGAGAGAAATTGCGGATGTGACGCAGGCTAGGCTGTTAATGGTTTCAAATAAACATATTTGTTATTTCACAGTTTGAAAATATCCATCCGAAAACACGTTTAAAGACCCGGGGAGGGGAGGGGGGGAGGGGACTCACATTTATCGGACGGTGTTCGTTGTACCTTTTAGGGGTCAAAATCGGAGATCTGGTACTTTTTAACGTCTTCTAGAGGATTTCAGACTCTCAGAATTTAAGTTGGTACCTTAGAGGGTATTCATCACCGATATTCAAAAAAGGTATCGATTTTACGACCATATTATATCCAATTGTTCGTATTTGAGTTTGTACCCTTTATGGGTAAAAATCATGTATTGTCACGCTCTTCTGCAGGATAGAGCTTTGGTACATTTAAGGGGTCATTTTCAAAAATTCCGACAAGCATCCTGGAGTTGAAAGGTCGGTACAAACTAGGCAACAGGTCGCAGCGACAATTTCCTCCCGTTTGTACTAAGGATTTTTGGCCGAAACTGTTGTCGCCGCGACAGAATTTTGTCGCTGCGACTTGCTGCATGAAATCCAACCAATTGGATTGTTCAACCAGCTGTGCACACTGAGGCGACCAGTCAACTGTGAGCTATGTAGGCTCTACCAGCAGACAGAGTCCTTTATTTTTGGCTCACTTACACGCTAATTACCAATCCACCACGACATTTTAAGTAACCAGTAGGCACAGTATACCTCTTAACAATGATTATTTATTGTAATTAATAATAAATAATTTAATAATATCTATAACTTCACTACAGAACTTCATTTAAAAAATGTACTTCTAGAACTGACAAAATAAAAATTCATAAAAATAAAATTCGAAAATATTTGTTTTTAACCAATAAAATAGATATTAGAATTATAAGAGATCTAGACCTACAAAGATACAGCCGAACCTCGATTATCCGGACTCCTCCGGACCAATCCAAAAAGTCTGGATAATCTAAAATATTAATATTAATGAAATCCAGAACGAAAATCTGAAAATCAACCAGTCTGAAAAGATAGAATATACTACGGCAACGAAATTGAAACGATCGAAGTCATGTAAAAATATATTTACTTAAAATTAAAAACGAGAAGTGTTTTCCTTCTTGGCAGATTCAAAACAACGATAAACTCAAGTTTTAGCAGTTATTTCTAATCTCTTTCTCTTTTTTCAAAAACCCATCGAGAATACAGAATTATTAATATTCATGACAAAATCGGAACCAGAAGAAAAAGTCCGGAATATCGAAAAATCCGGATAGTCCAGATACGGATAATGGAGGTTCGAGTGTAGAGCTAAGACACCTAACCAATGGCAAATATTTTGTAGAAATAAAACATGACATCAATGACAAAGATATTCAACTGACAATTCTGAACCACGTTAACTACCTCTAATATATACAATTTGATAAAAGAATTTAAACAGTTAAAACACCTTGTCCCTTCTATATTTTGAATGGGCGCACGCCACACAAGTGTGAAACAATTCTGAACCGTTTAGGCCTGGTTTCCATATGATCGAAAACAAACGAGAACGGTCGCAAACGATCGATAAAAAAAAAAATTCGATTATATGGAAATCAATGTTTTTTCGATCCTACAAACCGTTTCGATCGCCTACGATTTTATGGAAACATTTTTTTCCATCGTACGATCGGTACGATCGTAATGTTGCGATCGTTCTCGACCGTTCTCGATTATATGGAAACCAGGCTTTAGTGCCAGCTAAGATTTAGTTATGCACTATCAAAAAATCACCGAGGCATAAACAAAGACAGCTTTTCTTTCAAGTCCTTTGTGGTACTGTGTTCGTGCCTCGATGAATTCTTAGTTAGTGCATAACTAAAGCCTGCATGATTTCCATAAAATCGTACCTAGCGCTTAAGACTTGTCCTCACTAGTGCAATTGGAGAAAAACAAAAGAATTTTAGGATTAGGGATTTTAGAATGTGTTTTTCTTTGTTGTCTCTTTGGCTTTAGTTTTGCTTATGCTCGCTATGCTTATTTCATGCCTCATGTCACACGCTTGACTTCTTTCCTTTATCTTTTCCTTTGTCTTTGCGTATGCTTGCGACTATTTCACTAGTATGGACCAGGCTTAAATATTAACAATTGTTTCACGTTTATGTGGCGCACTCTAGTTAGTGACGTCATCGTCAGATAGTTTTATACACGTGATAACTTAGAAGTTCTCATGGTAGAGTGCAAACAATCCGTGAAACTTTAGTAATACTAAATAGTGCTATGTTATGCAAATTCTATTGTTTTCTTTTGTTTAATTAGCACTATTTTGTACTATTTAGTAATTAGTGTTTCAGGGATATATTGTTTGCACTCTAACATACCGAACAGATATTAGCATTGGTTACAACTCGTTCATTACCATGTAACGTCATCTCAACTTATGTCACGTCATAATAATATTTACATTGATGCCGTGTGTGTTGTCAAAACCATTAAATCGTCATGACAAAGCCGACGTCCAATTATTGTTATTCCAATTTCCATAATTGTTTTTTTTCACGAAGTTGTCCTAGTGACGTCATAGTTGTTTACTTAACAAATTGAAAATTTCCATGGCAACAATCTCTTGATGACGTGAGTACTATACAATAGTCGAAATAACAATTTGATGATAACACCAAAACTTTGTTGTCGTGTGACGCGAACACCTTGCCGTTGTCATGGTAACTGTCAGCTGTCATAAAGATGCCACTGGCTTGGTTGTTAATTCCTGGCATTTAGTCATCTGACATTAGAGAATAGTTATTCGCGTTTTAGTGACAACATTCCGACGTGGTCAAGACAACCTCCAGTCTTCTGGTTGTGATAGCCTGGTATATGATCACGTGGTTTTGGAGGGGAGTGGTTCTCTTTTTAGTGATAGTCTGTAGTTCTCTTCCTCTGTGTTGAAGGACGCGTTGAGCAGGAATTGACGGACCTCAGGGCTGCTAATGAAGTCATACTGGACAGCCGACATCTGGTATTTGATCAACTGTAGCTCGGTACCAGCTAGAGAAAACAAAATCACGGTCAGAACAAATCACGGTCAAATCACGGTCAAATCATGGTCAAATCACAGTCAAATCACGGTCAAATCACAGTCAAATCACAGTCAAATCACAGTCAAATCACAGTCAAATCACAGTCAAATCACAGTCAAATCACAGTCAAATCACAGTCAAATCACAGTCAAATCACAGTCAAATCACAGTCAAATCACAGTCAAATCACAGTCAAATCACAGTCAAATCACAGTCAAATCACGGTCAAATCACAGTCAAATCACAGTCAAATCACGGTCAAATCACAGTCAAATCACGGTCAAATCACAGTCAAATCACAGTCAAATCACAGTCAAATCACGGTCAAATCACAGTCAAATCACGGTCAAATCACAGTCAAATCACAGTCAAATCACGGTCAAATCACAGTCAAATCACAGTCAAATGACGGTCAAATCACAGTCAAATCACAGTCAAATCACGGTCAAATCACAGTCAAATCACAGTCAAATCACAGTCAAATCACGGTCAAATCACAGTCAAATCACAGTCAAATCACGGTCAAATCACGGTCAAATCACAGTCAAATCACAGTCAAATCACAGTCAAATCACAGTCAAATCACGGTCAAATCACGGTCAAATCACAGTCAAATCACAGTCAAATCACGGTCAAATCACAGTCAAATCACGGTCAAATCACAGTCAAATCACGGTCAAATCACAGTCAAAAGATAGCCAAATCACAGTCACATCGCAGATAAATCAGTCAAATGCAGAAACGCCGTTGGAGCACGAATGATACTTTTAGCAATCAAGTAATTATTGTACAAATTATTGTTAAAACACACACACACACAAAAATAAATAACAACAAACAAACAAATAAAAAACAACAAAAAAGTAAATTACCGAGTAAATTATTTGACAAAAACAACAGCAAATGTTTGCACAATAGTGACATTCAATTACTTACCTATACTACTATCGGACGATCTGACCAACGACTGCCATCTTTCTTCATCAAATATCGAGTCACTTTCCAGCCTTTCACGAGAACAATCCCGAGAAGGATCCCTTGAGATATCCCGCGACAGTACGCCATAACCATCCTTGATCAACGGTGTACTAACACTCTTCCCCAGTACCTCATGCGAACTGACCGAGCCTTCGCGTATGGACTGTGTACTAAAACTATGTCCCAGGACATCGTTGTTCATTCCTCGATTTACACGGCTGTCTTTGACAGAGTTGCTACTGGTACTACGTCGCACTAAGCCATCTAAAAACCGCCTTGACTTTGGCGTTTTCGAGCTCTCTGAGAAACGTCTCTTTGTCTTTCCTGAAAACCCTCCACCGCCGAAAAACGAAGACGACGAACTTTCCGACAAACGTCTTAGCAACGGTGGTTTCCCTGACAACGGTGTACGTGGACTGTTACCATAGTGGAAACTAGGGTTCGAGATGACGGAATCTGAGCTGGCAGGCATTAGTTTTGATTTAAAGCGATGGACTTCAAGTAGATCAGCGCTATTGTTTCTATTGTGATAGAGTGGAGTGTCATTATCGGTGCTATTCTGACGACTATGAAATCGACGTAGTTTCATCCGGGACGAGCTCCTCTTGGGTCGATCACGTGCAAAGATGTCGTGGAGTGAGCACGTGACTGTTGCCTCACGTGATTCATTGATGAGGTCATATGACGTATCGGGTGAGAATTCCCTAGGGGTGGTAGGACAGGAACTTGGTTCGTTGTGTGACAAGGGCGTCACGCCGTTACATGTGGTCACGCCATTTACAGGCGTGCTGTCAACAGAGTCACTTGGTTTTACCTAAAAAGAGAATGAATGAGGAATGAATAAGAAAAGTCTGCAGCCTAAACTAGATTCGATGATGATACAAGCCGTCCAGTCAGACGGCACCGTTGAAAGTAAAATTTCGGGCATGTGTCAACTAACCTCTAACTTTGTAGTCTTTTGTCGTTTTCTTTTAACAGACATGAAAGCCTGCGATTGTGCAATTTGTGTTAAGAAGTCACCCAAGAATGGCAGGCATGCGCCGTTGGCCACGTAGCTACCCATTTCTTTACGATACAGCGCGAAATTGTCGCTTTCACCCATTAGGATCGACAGGTCTCGAAATTTCCTGTTGGGATAGTGAAACGATTATTAGCAAAGGAGTTGATGACAATGACGACTAATGATGATTATGATGGTGGTGGATCATTTAGAAAGCTTTGCGTTTTGTAAATAGTCACACACAAACTTAACACATTAAAATAATATATTCACTTATCAAGTTGTACTTATATCTACCTGGGACCGGTTGCAAAAGCCTGAATAGCATTATCAAGCGGATAAATCCCTATGCAGCGTATAAACTCTAAAGAAATTCTTTGGAGTGGAAAACTTTATCCAGTGGATAACGTTATTCAGGCTTCTTACAACCGACTCCCGTGATTTAAAAAGGTAATACGTAAATAAATTTGAATTGTATTTTGGTGATGACGATTAAGATAACGACAATGGTGAAATGAAATATTTGTTAATGTCCATAATGAGAACATTGGTGTAGCACATCTAGAGTCGGTTGTACAAAGCTTGGATAGCAATGGATAAATCCCTATCCAGCGGATAAATTCAAGAGAACCCCTATGGAGTGGATAAGGTTTATCCAGCGGATAAATTCAAGCGAACTCCTATGGAGTGGATAAGGTTTATCCAGTGGATAAATTCAAGAGAACTCCTATGGAGTGGATAAGGTTTATCCAGTGGATAAATTCAAGAGAACTCCTATGGAGTGGATAACGTTTATCCAGTGGATAACTTTACCCAGGATTCGTACCACCAGTGTTTTATTCAGTGCAAATGCACTACGTAATATCTTTTGTGTCTTACTTTTTTCGCTTAGAGGACACCAATTTCCACGTCTCTTTCATTCTGTACAGTGGAGTGGATTGAAGACCAGCCATGATAGCCTTTAACGAGTTGAAATTACCAAGCAGACGACATTTGTCAGCAATCTAGAAACAATAACAAGAATAACAACTTTAGCCATCGTCTATATGTCAATCATCTATAATAAGCTGTGTTCCCAGGAAAGAGATGGCCTTTTTTCCCTCGTTTTATCAATGGGTATACAAAGTTGCTACAAGCTGCAGAGAACACAATGGTTCTTTTTCCGGACATTTGCAGCTCTTGTAAGCAACATAGTGTATAAAGAAGCCTTTCCATCATTGAATGCTCCTTTTTACGAATATTTAAATCTACTGCGGTGTAGTGAACGACTACGCCGGTTTTAGAGGAAAGTTTGGTAAGATATTAACTTCTACGTACTTGAATAACTTTAGAGATCACCCTTGCTCTGGCCTGAGGTGTCTCCTCTGCTAGTATTTCACTAGCTACTAGCAAAGCCACTCGATTAAAGAATTCCACCATCTCCATCACATTCGGTGAGCGAACAAACTGTAGATAGAGAAAGAAAAAAACCTGGCTATTAACAAAACTACTTCAACGTAGAAACTTTTTTATTACTTAAAGATAATGCACATCAGTATTTTATATAATCACAGCTGCATGTGTCAGTATTTTTCAGTATCACTAACATAACGGTCATCATTCTCACTTTATAATAACTTCATTACCATCATCATCACTATAACCAACCCGATTATTGTCATCAAGATCATTTTTATCATAGTCACTTTACATAAACATCATCACCATCATCAATATATATCACCATCACAATCATCACCATCACAATCATCAAAACCACCTTACATCATCATTATCATCACCGTCACCATCATCAACACCATCATCATCATCATCTTCACTACCACCATTATCATCACAACAACTAATACCTTATCCTTGGTCATCCAACCGCAGCTTTCCAGCTCGTGCCATAGTATTCTAACAAACAGCTCCTTGTCAATCAAAGTAATCTCTCTAGCAAACGACATCGAATCTATGTCCACGAGCCCGCGAGGCCAGCCGTTCAGCAGCACATCCCCAAATTCCTGGTTGAAGGGTGACTCGGTCGGGCTGATCGAGCGACCAACTTCACTCTCATCAAAAGAGGATGACTTTAGAATGGGCGAGAGAATTCTCTGGACGAATTTCTTACGTACACTTCCTGTGGATATAAAGAGCAGATATTAAAAAAAAAACACTTCTTTACGCTTCAGATTTATGCCGAAGTGAATTGTGATTGAGAGATGATAAGGCATTTTGGGACACAGGTGCATTTTTGTGAAGCAGTAACTTCTAGTTTAAGCTATAGTTATCGTACTAGTTCGTCCGCCAGTTATTTAAATTTGGAATGATGCCTAAGAAACATAGATTTAAATTTGATTTCGAATTCATCCATTCAGACTGTCACGCACTAGCTTCAGCCGACATGTCACGCACTAGGTTCACGCAACGTGCCATGGTCATGACAACTAATTCAACGCGCCATGGTTATGACAACTAATTCATCAGCTAAATTAACGATAGGTGGAAAAGTGACAAGTACGAAAAGACTAGAATATGAAAATGTCATTAATTTGTTAAAGCATTTATCGAGGTTTTGAGTTGATCAATATTTTAGTAGGCGCATAAAAAGTCCTTGTAAATTTGAAGCTTGTCTATGATTTCAACAGTAAAATGTTTTATATTTGAATCTTATAAATACTCTGCGTGGACTATTTCACGCTACACCAGAATGATTTCTTAAGGACATAAACGTTTTGGAGTTTAGAGAAAAGAGCAATTTTACAAAACAATGATAATTCATAAAAGCATGAAAACAATAAAATAAACTACAAAATGGATTTACGAAAAAAATAAGCAAAAACGTTGTTATAATACATATAACTAAAATGTATTGAAAATGGCATTTGATGTTTAAATAGAAGTTACGAAAGCAAACGAAAAAATACGAAATTGGTTTTACAATTTTAAAGAGAAACAAATTAAAAGTGAAAGAAAAAATAACATACGCCGCATCTCTCACCTTCATAACAATCTTCCAAATCCGTGTAAAGCGTGTAACTCCCTTTTGCCGTAATAAAATACATATACATCTTCAAAATGCGCCTTTTTTCGGCCGAAATAGTTACGTTTTCTCCTCTTCTTTTAGTAGTGGTGCTGAAAATCGTCGAATACTTTTTTGAACAACAACAAATGCAAAAACGTTGCTGGCCTTGCTTTAAAAACACAATTCGGTGCAGTAAACAAGTTTTTGTAGAATTTTTCTTGCAGTTAAATAGCTAAACGTTTCCTTTTTTCGTTTCTTGTCTTTTTGTAAGCATCCAGCCTTGTGCGGAGTAAATATTTTGCGGAATTTCTCGCGAATTAAATTCAAGTGCACTTGCTTTGAATGTTATAGATACACAATGTCCAGTTGTGCAAATGATGTGTTGACTTCAATGTCGAACAGTAAAGTAAATTAAAATGCTATTTTTCTGTCTGTTATTTTTGCTATGCATATAGTTACAAGTGCAGTGAGTTCTGTGTGTGGTTATCGTGTGATAATGTGAAAAGAATTGTAGATATTTCGCTGGAATGTTCGCCCACTTACGTTGATTGAAGAGGGTCAATCTAGTTATGACAGTCATCAATGAACCGAAAAATATATCGTCAATGAACAGTAGGGATATAGTTATTAAAATCGAACAAAAACAATCAACCAACCTCATGCTTGTAAACAAAGGTACTTCAGAGATTGTAAAGCGCATTAATTTATATTAGGCGAAATGCGCTGTATAGACACTACATTGCAATTACTAACAACAAATACATTTGGTGTAATGTCTTTGACGAACAAGATGGTTAGTGGACTCTGTTCAAGGTAGATCATTATTATCATCATCATTACCACTATATTATCACCACTACTATTATCATCATCATCATCATCATCATCACCATCATCATTACCAAGAACACCACCACCATCATCATCACATTAATCATCGTATCATCGCCAATTCAACTATCATCCGAGGTGATCAGCACTTCCGTTACGAAAGTGGAAATTGATGATGTCACGCTCAAACCTCGCGTTATTCTACATAATCTATTATGAATCAAAAAATCTTTCCATTTGAAAATATTGTCTGATTGTTGAATACACATGATGGACAAGGTGGTCCAAAAGCTCCTAACAGAAATACATATTTCAATTATCATTTTGTCATTTCAACGCATAATTTAGAATACTGAAGCGTGACATCGAGAAAGATCGAAATCACGTCATACGAACATTCGATCGCAGTTACCCAGAAAATCGTCGGCTGAAGAAACCACGCATCACGCAAGCAGTCGGGATTTCTCTAATACGGGGTAAAAGAAAGAAAAAAAAATAATGAAGAATTAACAAGTTTTATAAGCGCGGGCAAGTGGAAATGAGAAAGATGAGAAGTTCTTCATAAAGGAACATAAATACTCGGTTTCTTATGAAGCGAAACCAAAATAGGATGGTTCGCGGTCTAGCATCACGCGATTTCTCTTACATCTGGGATATTTAAAATGTCACGCTAGATGTCTAGTCATACTTCGCACGTCACGCGATCTCCGCTATGTGGTACATGTATTTTATCTAGAAAATCGAATGACGTGAGCAGCGACGTAGATCGGAATAAACTATCGATAATAAATTGCAAAATCTCTGGAATCTCAAATTTTTCAAACAAAAACACAGAGTAAACACTTTAGTGAAATCATAATTTCCTAATCGAGATGGTGATGATTGCATATGCAATAGCCCAGTTTAGAATTGTCCTTCACACAGCCTTAGCCTCGATTGTGCGTAAATTATTCAAAAACTTAAGTGTCTTTTTCGCTCAGACACAAATTCCACACTCCGACATTTCCACGGGCTGTTTCTAAATAAAATAATTTCATAAACGCGTTTGAGCTCAACGCTGTTAAATGAGACTTCGAAACTGGCTTCTTTCGACTATTTGTGTTTAATCATATTCCTTGAAATATCTTAATTTAATTGTGAGCAGAGCAGAGCAGAGCAGAGCAGAGCAGAGCAGAGCAGAGCAGAGCAGAGCAGAGCAGAGCAGAGCAGAGCAGAGCAGAGCAGAGCAGAGCAGAGCAGAGCAGAGCAATGCAGAGCAGAGCGTAGCAGAGCAGAGCCGACAAGGGAAGAGACGAGAGTGAGTAGGCGGATCGACGAAACGACAAAACAAGAAGATATCAAGGCGCGACAGGAAGGAACACATCCTCGTTCTCAGAAACTCTTCAATGTTGGAATGCTCTTTAACTCAAGGTGGTTGTGCTTACCTGAACTACTTGACGAACTTCCTTTTCTACTAAACGGAGATTCGTTGACTGAATCTGCAAAAAAATATCCACAATTAGTGTTGACAAGGTAGACTTCCACTTTGATAACGACGACAGTGATAACAGCAAAGACGATTACAGGGATGATGGCGATAAATAAGCTGGGTGATAAACGATGGCGATGACTATGGTTATGGAGCAGTAACTCATTAAGTATCATAGACCAAGTTTATGTTTGCCTATTTCACGACAACGGAAGAGAATCAAATAAAAAGCTGTGCACGATCAAGACCGATCAAACATATAACAATAGCAAAGAGCATACAATATTTTTCTCTTAACTTTTCTTTCATTACTACACACCGAACGCATTCATAAATTACTACATAACAATAGATTTTCTAGCTAATCTTTCGAGCAGTTACTTCTTAACTCATTAAAACCGTAAAAATTACAAGTTACACTATTTTAGGACATTTTATATAGACACGGACCATTTAACTTGTGGGGGGAGGGGTGGGTTATTGTGAAAAAAAAATATCCTGCTCGACCAGAAAGGACCAAAACACATCTTCTACAAGTCCACAGTAATTGTCTAAATCTTTGCATTTTCACTAAAACATTTCTTGCATAGACCAAAACACCGACCCCTTCCCCTCAAAAGTCAAATGGTCCATCCCTTAGTGAGCGTTAGAAGTTGTTTTACTTTCTACACAAAAAAGAGAATTTCACTGAGGTAAAAATCTCTGAAATATGCTGTTTTTTAGTAGCTTGGTGAATAAGTAAACAAAGTAACTTCCTTAGTTATCCTCATAATATCCAGAGCTAAGAAACTCAAAGGAGTTAAATAACCTTCATCCGAAAATAAGAAATGAATACATTTAAAATTGTAGCTGCTATATAGCCGGAAGAAAAAAACATCATTACACGACAAAAAGCGAGCTAAATTCTACAATAAACATATCACCCCAAAAATTGTTTAAAAAATGGATCGAAAATATTGCCTAAACACAAAAGTAACAAAAAATTTCACGTCATAACTATTATATAACAAAGCAAAATCTAACCCTTACACGTATCATAACTGGCAAAATCGTCCTCTAAAATGGTTGAACTTTCTTCTTGACGTAAGAAGTCACCTTGCACCATGGTTTTTTTCTCGCACTATAACTGTGGTTTGTCCAGTTTGAAGGATTAGAGAAAGTTTGGTGAGGATTTTCTAGTACGTAATTATGCTAATGAGCTATAAATAAACAGGACGTTATTGGAAATCCCCTGGATTGTAACGTTCGCTTTTCAGTCTAAACACTCTTGTAGCATTAAGTTGCTTTCGTTAATTCTGTGGATAATGTGTAATGTTCTGAGGATATCTTATCACGTAGATTCATTGCTTAATCAGGGGTAATTCTTTCTTACTAAATTACTACAATATTCGTTTTTTTGTTGTAAAGGTTCTTGCTACAAGGAATATCCCTTTCTGGCTAAATTACTCAAGGTTTTTTTCATTTTACACCAGATTAATTTATGTTCATTTTTGCATTTTATTTGCAAAAAAAAAAAAAAAAAACAATTGAGTTACTCTTCTGAAGGAATTCAAATGCGATAAACATGAACTTGACATTTTTATCGTAAACTAGGACATCAATTGTTTTAGTGAGTGCTTTCAAAGATATCAAAACACTTAGAAAGAAGAGAAGAGAAGAGAAGAGAAGAGAAGAGAAGAGAAGAGAAGAGAAGAGAAGAGAAGAGAAGAGAAGAGAAGAGAAGAGAAGAGAAGAGAAGAGAAGAGAAGAGAAGAGAAGAGAAGAGAAGAGAAGAGAAGAGAAGAGAAGAGAAGAGAAGAGAAGAGAAGAGAAGAGAAGAGAAGAGAAGAGAAGAGAAGAGAAGAGAAGAGAAGAGAAGAGAAGAGAAGAGAAGAGAAGAGAAGAGAAGTTTTTCTCTCGAGAGAGCAGAACAGAGGAAGGAGTACGTTTTCGACATGACTCTTTCCATCTTGGAGTGACCTGTGTCACCTAGAACAGCCTTTTTGCACCGGTGTATGTTGTCATTCGTTGTATGCCTGTTCCAAGACTCGTTACAACGCAACAAAATGAAACCGAAAAAAATCAAATAGAAACTATTACCATTGTAATAACACAAAACTGAAGACATATTTAAAATGTGCTTGAGCTGTGTTTGCTTCTAGAAACTCGACAAAAACGATTTTTGGCGCCGAAATTACAAGTGTAAACAAATCTAAACTTCCGATAGATGCCTTCAAACATGACAAGAGTTTCGCAGCCAGAATTTCTGTGTTTTGGCCTTTCTTGCTCAAAACATCGAAGCTATTTAATCTATAAATAGGAACTTAAATAAACAATCTTTTGATATCAATTGTTATGTCGTATGGAAATTTAAGATAAAGAATAAAGGGCTGGTTTTACGAAGTACTAATTTCGCTATCCGACCGGATAAATCTCTATCTATATTCTATGGAGTGGAGAGCATTTATCGAGTGGATAACTTTACTCAGGCTTTTTACAACCAGCACCAAGAATAAGATGATAAATATAAAGTATAAAAGTATAGGAAGAAGTCCACGAAGAATAAGAAGAAAAAAAAGAAGACGAAGAAGAAGCAACTGAAAAAAGAAGAAGAAGAACATGATCGGAGCTGAGGAACAGAGGAAGACATGAACAACATGTCAAAGTAACCAGAAGTCGAACAAGAGGAAGAGTAAACGTTGTCTAATACGTCTGCTACACAAACCTGAGTCTCCAAAATCGTCGTCAAACTGATGAGTCAAAACTGACCAGACGCTGCATTGCGAGCGAAAATACAGCGGATTATACCGCTCGTCAAGTAAAAAGCTTTCTCCATAAGGAATAGGAGCTGACATTTTCTTTACCACTATCATAACTCCATGATAACTGTATCTGCTTGAGATATCGTTGAGTTTGTTCAGACTACGATTTCATGCCCTGACCTTTGGGGTATGCCAGAGTTTTAAGTTTCGAATAGTAAACGAATATTTTAACAATGACTTGTCTCGACGTGCATGTCAAGGAAATGTTTCCCGCAGAAGCGTTGGCGGTGGTTGTTCCGAGGTCTAAAATAATTATACAGATGACCGTAGAAACATGACATCCTAAAACACGTATGGTATGGTATAATAATTACGTGTTCTTTAAAAACATATCGTCGCAGGTGAAAATTTCCCAAATAAACATTTATATCTTCGAATAGTCTATTGCACTAGTAGAATATGCATTTTTATGGACCTCTAAAACACTAAAAAATACAAATTTTACCAGCCGCTCAACATACAAAGGGGGTCAAAATTATAAAAAAGGACTTCTCCCTTGTAGCTTGCAATGACATTAATGTTAATTGGCCACTAAGAAAAGATTTGAATCATCTAAGGTATCGTAGCTGTCCGGTAACCGTACTCTAATGCTAAGTGCCGTAGAGCTGTTGGCGCGAGGCCACCGACTTGGAGGTATGACCGCGATCCCAATTATGATTATTACTATTAACGTATTACCTTATATTGCGCTGATCTCAATGCACATTTTCATCAGCAAATCACTACAGGCTTACCATTCTTGTGTCATTCTTTTTTTACTTTTTTATTAATATGAAAGTTTTGAATAGTATGATTAAGATTTCTGTGAATTTGGAGTGAAATTTCGATTTACACTGTAATGGCCGCTGAATATTCATCACAGGAAGCCCCATCGTCATAACAAAAGAATAAAATATAATAAAAAAAATGAAACAAAATTGGTAAACCTGTGCTATACCCGTTTATGAAGACTCGACAGGAGCCGGATATCAGATATAGCTTATCATTTAAATAACATTATCACCGTGGGAGCTTGCATTGTCTTCGCCAGTATTCAGCCATTAGTGGTGCACCATTTGACTATTGAGGGAGAGAGCATTCAGTCTATTCATGCACTGTTTTGAATCCGTCTACACGTGCACAGAATTTGGAACACGAAGATAGAGTGCAAACACTAAATGTGTGCAATAGTTAGAGTGCACGCACTAAAAGTGAGCAACATAAATACCACTAAATAGTGCTATTTTATGCTAATTTTATTGTTTTCGTTTGTTTAATCATTGCTATTTACTGCTAAATAGAGATAACTGTTGCACACATTTAGTGCGTGCACTTTATCACTAATAGCACTAATTAAACAAAAGAAAACAATAAAATTAGCATAAAATAGTGGTATTTATGTTGCACACTAACCTGGAAAAATTTGAAAACACAATTTTATTTATCCGGTTAGGCCTTCTGTCCACACTAAAACGCATTAATCCAAAACAATTTTATGCAAATTGTTTGTTTGATAAGACATTTTTGTCATATTTTCGGAACAAAATTTGCATTTTCAAATTTATCCGGCATAGTTTAGCCACGACCAAAGTGTTGTATGCAACTCTTTTGGACCCTTAAAAGTCAAATGGTACACCCCTTTGTCTTCTGCATAACATTATTATCATCTCAATCACCATTGATTTCATTGCTATTAATACTGTAATCATCATCATCAATCATCATAGCTATCCCTATAATCAATTATATCAATAAACCAATCAACGCCTTTGAGACGACCAGCAGTGAACAGAGGTTTTCATTCCATGACAATTACGGCCTAGTTCAGAGGTTGAATTTCATATGCCTTGAATTTAATCATATTAACTAAGACTGCCTAATTATCTTAATTGTATTCAACGTATGCAATATTGACTTATAAATTTGACCTATACTAAGTATCCTGCTTAATTTAATAGCTCTCCACAACAAATAATCTTTTTCATTGTATTGACAGCATAGTTATCATCAGAATTGCCTCTAGCTCACTATGACGTCCAATCAAGGATAAATGTTGTCAAGACACTAGTATTATTAGGGCTCTAAGACTAAAGGTACTCATTATTCATTTTTAACAACAAATACTTGTCCTACCACATCCAGACTGGGCGCACCTTCAGCCTGGTGTTCACTAGTGATACAGGCACAAGGGCAAGCACAAAGAGAAGTATTGAGACCATTTCCCAATGCAAGTGCAAGGATCAAAATGGTTCCATCCTTGTGCTTGCATTGCTAGTGAAAACCAGGCTTAAGAGACTCTGTCTGTGTAAGTCATGCAGACCATGCAAACTTAAATCCGGCCTTTTACAAATAGGGGGGGGGGAGGGCGGCACTAGTTCTTTCCCCCCTTGAACTGGGTTTGCCCTCATTTCAAAGTTGTTGCTACCATGAACAAGAACTCTACATGCAAAAAGTATATTTATACATGCACTCTAACAACAAGCTGTATTTGGTGATTTGTTTCAAAACCTTTGTCCTTGATTGTGGATCTCAGAGGCCCGGGAGGGGTTACCCAACAATAGCTGTAAAATGTGTATTTTTACTTGAGTCACTCTTGAGTATTTGATTTGATTCATATGGACACGCAGGATGCAAAGTGGCAAGGCCATGAAACTATGATAAGCTGTATAACCCATCAATGTAATTTATAGTTAATTTTGTTGTTTTGTGACCTGCTGTTTCAAAGCTTTGTTTTGATTTTGGTCATTTCTGAACCGTCAATCAATTTCATTGGGCCGAGCTTGCTCTAACATGTTCTGTTATTTTTCAATTTGAATTAGACTCTTCCTCTGAAATTGATTGATGGTCAAGAAAAGACCAAATGAAAACAATGTTTTGAAACGATGGGTCAAGAAACAACAAATTTAATTGCAATATTATCACCACCACCATCATCACTGTCATAACCAGCCTTAATCCCTGGCTAAATGAGGAATCAACGTTGGGGCAACATCGCTTGTTTGCACATGTTTCCACGGTGTTACCTGGTTTAGTCACCTGTGGAAACATTGTTTCCTCAATAAAAAATGTTTTTGAAATAAGCCAGACACATTTTGTTGTGTGCAAAAAAGTTGTCTCGTTTAGCCAGGGCTATAAACTGAAGTTATTTGTAAAAATGTGCACTTTGGGGGATGCAAGGATAATGTGAAAATCACATACATAACTTGCAAATAATGTTGACAATACCTTGACTAAAAGGTGAAGAAGCCTTCAAGGGCGATGTATTCGGTGACAACTTTTCCTTCTCTACATCTTTATTGTAGCCAATCTCAGCCGCCCTTCGACCACGCCCTGTGGAACCAGCACTAAAACTCTTAATCCTCCTCAACTTTGAGGTATGATTACTAGTAGAAGTTTCAACACCATTATTTAAGTCTTTAGCAGGAGAGAAAGGGATCTCTGGCAAGGGTGGGTGATTCCGTGATTTTTTCTTATGCAGAATAGTCAAAAACCTCCTCACTTTGGGCTTTTGAGCAGGTTTTTGGTCCGTGTTTGCTATGTCGATTGCCATGTCATCCTTGAAGTTTAAACGTCGTGCAACAGGAGTCTTAATGATAGGTGTTGCACAATGTTTTGGCATTATAATAGATTTTGCTGGTGAACTTTCAGTTCGTTGTAAAGCACGCTTTGCAGGGTTAAACACCAGGTGGTCCGTACTCTGAGGAATACGATTAGAGTCACTATTAAACGCTAATGATAATGACAGTCTGCGGTTATGGCATGCTGTAGGTACAGACAGTGTCTTCTCATCCCACAAGTGTCGTCGTGCAAAATTGAGGTTGCTAGGTTGAGCACGGAGATGGTCGATACGGTTCTGCAAAGTAGCCTCCATAGCCGTGACGATCTGAACTTTAGAATTTTTTCTAGTTTTAGTAACTGATTTTGATTTGATCTGTTGGACTGTGTCTTGGTCTATAGATTCTGATGGACCTTTCTTTGATTTCAAGTCACCATCTAGATTGACATTCTCCAACTCAGAGATATTCATCATTGAGAACGTGCAAAAAGGTTTTGTGAAAGACAATCTTGGATATGAGCATGAAGGAAATAAGTTGCCTGTTTCAGCACCTTCAAAGACGTCTTCATTCTCGCTACCGATCGTGCCCAAAGATGGTCGCCTTTGATTCTTATCGTGTATGTCCGAGAAAGCCATCTTGCGAACATTGCTTGGGTTCAGCATTGTCATGCTAAGCATTGACATCGCTCTATCGACGCAGAGAGGTAAACAAGATGGCAAAGAAACATCTTCAACTTCGCCATCTTCTTCTTCGTCATCTGACGAAGAGATATCAGTATGTACAGACTCGGGAGACGCCATTGGTACCGAAGAATAATCGGAATAAATCGGCCATAGCTTGAAACAGCGAAGCCACTTTAGCCATGTTTGTTCACTTACTTGATCGCATAGACGATATGTTTTCCAATCTTCGTCATCTCTCCACTTTGCTTTGAAAGTATAAAGACAACCTTTTATTAATTCATATTCAATTTCGGAGCGATCATACTTGTAGACAGTTTTTGAGGGGTCTGGTTGAAGAACATGTTTTTTGATTTGATGTTTTGATCCTTTTTCTGTTAAATACAAGAACTCTGATGTCACCAGAATTCGTACATGTTTGTCGAACCATAGCTGGTCATTCAACTCGATGAATTCACCTTCTAGTAATACATTCCCTGGGCTGAAATCGAGAGGAGAGAGAGGGGTGTTTTTTACTTTAACTGGCGAGCGTTGTTCACTCGTAGTTTTGGATTTATTCGGCCTCACGCCTTCGACCACCATCTCCATTTTTGACGCATTACTACACGATCCACAATGATAAACCACATAGCAACTTAGCTGGATTACCCAAAAAAGATTTCTTGAAGTTTTTCAAGCGAGAAGTGTAGTTATTTGGCTGTAAATGCGGCGGTAACTATATTGTTTTCAGTTGATGGCCTCACTTGGCGGCGGCCATCTTGGAGTTGTACACCGTCTATAAATAATTTATGAAGTGACGTCACGCCCTGTCAAAATATACATATTCAATGAAACACGTGCTATAGTATTCTAATTTCTTTTCGGACGAAACCAGAAAAGAGCTCAAAAGAGGAAAAGGGAAAAGAGAAAAGCATAGAAGGCAAAAGGAAAGTGAAGAAAAGTAAAAAAAAAAAAAAAAAAAAAAAAAAAAAAAAAAAAAAGACGAAAGGTACGAAAGCGAATAAAAAAATGGAAAAGAAAAACATGCGAGAACAAAGATAAAGAAAAAAAGAACTGGTCAGGAAAACGAAAAGAAAAGAAAAAATAAGAGGAAAAAAGAACTGAAGCAAAGAGAAAGCAGGGAAAAAAGAAAGAACGATAAAGTAAATAAGTAAGTAAGAAAGGAAAAACAAAGAACGAAAGAAAGAAATAACGAGAAATGGAAATGGAGTCCGGAAAGAAAGAAAGAAAGAGTGAAAGAAAAATAGAAAGGGAATAAGAATGAAAGGAAGAAAAAAAGAGAGACAAAGAGGGAGTCCGGAAAGAAAGAGAGAAAAGAAGGAAGGAAGAAATAAAGAAATAAAGAAAGGACTTAGAATTGTTAAAGAAACAAGAACACAGAGCAAAATTTTCTATCAAAGAAAGGGAGAGAGAAGAATAAAAAAGAAGAGTAAAGAAAAAATAACAAGGAAAATTGGAGACAGGAAGTCGAAAAGGCCATCGAGCCATGACCAGATGACATATGGACTGTGATTGGCTGTCAATACTCCAAATGTAATATGATCTTCAGTTGCACCCTCATACGTTGTGACGAAGTTTTGATACGAAAAGCGAGAAAAAATCGCTCAAGTTGTGTGATTGACGACATCAAACTTCACCTAACATCAAAATAATAAGATTTCTACAACGTGACTTCTTCAAAATGGTATAATTGTACATTTGGGGACGATTTTTCCGCGCGAAACGTTCTCCATAGCAGGATTCAAAATGGCGTGTGTAGAGGACATGGCCGATCACGTTCACGACCCTTCAAACCACGAATTTTCAAATATTCCAGCGACATATCTCCGCTACACAACTATAAACAAAATTGCCATGAAACTTTGCATCGCTGGGACTATTTCAAATTGGAAAAAGGTAGCTTGTGAACTTGGCTTTTCAAACGAAGAAATCAATGGAAAATATGCTAACTACGATGGATGTGATCCTGCCGAAAACATGCTCAACGACTGGGCGATAAAACGAGGAGGAAAAATCCCACAATTGGTGAAAGTTTTCAAGTCTTTTGAACTGAATGCGTGTCTAGAAGACTTGTATAACGATCCAGGTCAGTAGCATCAAGAACATGATCAAAGTTTTACTTTTTTTTTTTTTCTTGTCTGGCGTCTAGAATGTTCTAACGAAGGATTATGTGTTGTTGTTTTCAATCTGGAAAAAAAGCTGCCGTCATGTGTAAACGATAAAGAGTGTAAATTAATTGAAATATGCATATCTTTTTTGTACAAAGAATTGTTAAAAATTTATGGACTTGTTCAGTGAAGTGAAACATCAAACTATTTTGCAAAATAGGTCATATACAACACAATATAGCACAATAGTTATTAGAAGTCGGATTTTTGATAGCTGGAAATCTAGTTATTTGAGCAGTGCTTCATACAGACTCAAATACAGCTACTGGAGTCAAAAACAGCATCGCAAAAAAACACTTCACATGTTCAATAATAGACCATTCGAACGTGTGTTTTTGCAGTTCTGAGTGTATATGGTTCATTGATTGCTGACGTAAAAAAATCATTTCAAATTGGCGTCATTTGTGAAAGTTTCATGGCTATATTGCAACTTATCAAAACACGATTAAGAAACAGAATACAAGTTTAATATTATCCAGAGTAAACAGTAGAAAAGATAAAGTCTGTGGTAAATTATGTGTTCCACCATCCCAATTATTATCAGTGAAAAAAGTGTAACCAAACGTGGAAAAATGGCATTTTTCGCTAGATTTTGCGAAAAAAATACCTTTTTCCACATTTAGTTATGTGGATATTGCAAAATCACGTAAATAAACACACTTAATTTTTTTCCCAGTGAATCTCTTTTCAATGGTTCTAACAATATATTTATTGGTTTTCAGGTTATCAGAATATCTTAGAATTCTTCAACAAAACAAATGATAATAAAAATAATGATAATGATGATTCCTCTGGAACTGGTTCTATTGAAGATGTAGCTGGCACAACAAGCATTGATACAACATCAACGTTGCCTTCATTAACATCATTATCAACTTCAACATCAATAACATCATCGTCATTAACTTCTGAAAAGTCTTCTATCGAATATCCATCGTTGTGTGATCCTTCACTCATTCAAAACCAAACCCAGAAGGCTGATAGAGAGAAGAAAATCCAAAAAGAACCACAAACAAACAATACTAAACAACTAGAGACAAATTTGGATAGTAAATGCTCAATTTCAGAGCCAGATATTTCTTCTGAATCAAAAACGCCCGGAGCTGAGTCACTTATTACATACAGTGATTGGCCTAAACCAGACTACACAAGGTCCATATCAGAGAATGCCGTAGAAAATTTAAAAATTAAGCCTGCTAAAAAGTCATTTTTTAGGACATTATCATCCGACTCTGGAAAGAAAAAACACAAAGAAAACAAAGATAAAAAAGACAAGAAAAGTCCTAAAAGAAAACATCTTTGGTTGAGAATTAAGAATTCTAGAAGTAAGAAGTCAGTTAATTCAAGTGAAGTTATACATGTTGAAGGGCATTACAAAGAGAGCCCATTGAAAGAGAGTACTAATCTATCTCCTTTGAAAGGTTGGTTACTGTACAATTTAAATTATAGATATGTGAATATGTAGTGTAATGTAATGTGGCGAGACGTGATCTCCAATTTAATGTCCTTATCCAATTAAGAAGATGTGAACCCCAACAATTATAAATCAAAGAACGTTCTCCTCAATTACTTTAAGACCCTGATTGATGGTCGGGTTGAGGGTTCGAATCAGCAGCCTGCCCATTGATAGACCAAGCTCTCCCAACTGCCAATCGGTATGCAGATAACCAACTAGTTGATAGCTTGCTTATAAAAGCAGTGTAAATCAACTCCATTCTGCTATTAAATTCTTATCTTTAGAATTAGATTGAAAAAAAAAAACATATATTGCATTGTAATTTTTACAATGAATCACTCATCCAAGAATAATTAACTTTTTGCCAATTATCACTTAAGCCATTTTCAAAGATAACTCATTTAACTACAACTACCAGTATTGCTTGTGAATTCTCTTTCATATTCAAATATTGTGATGCTTTTGGAGTCTAACAGAAACATATAACAAAGCATTCTAGTAGTGGTGGTATACATGGCACAGGGGTTTTGTTATCTTTTGGAATAAGCGTCTGAGTAATATTGAAGTAGGCGTCTGTGTCCCAAACGTTTCTAGGGGGGTCTGGGGGCATATTTATTAAGTAAGACTGCAAATAACCTACAGTACGAAGTAAAATAGATTACGCTATACAGTCTACAAGTAGTCGACTATTATTGAAAACCATGCTGACATAATGCAAATTTGCCAATTTATCAAACAGTCTCTGCTGTTTTATGTGCTTAACTTTAATTTTTTCCATCCTTTTTTTAGTAGACAATGGTATACCAGACGGTGTTGACAGACAGACATCATTCACTGAAAGACCTGTTAGCTCTGCGTCTGAAGACTCTCTTCCTTATTCGCCATCATCTCCTAACTCACTGGGATATGAATCTGGAACAGAATATGAAGGTATTAGTAACACAATGTACGCTGAGAAATGCACAGACAAAAATCCATACACATTAAACAGTAGATAAGACTTAACTTTTGACTTCATTTAAACTTTCTCTCTTATACCACAAGGGTTATCTCTGGGTTCTCCAGTTTTCCTCCCTCATCAAAAAATCAACATGTATGAAAAGATGTGTGTAATTAATGTAGGGGTACTAAGTGAGTGTCAGTGTCAATCTCAAGAATAAACAGTATGTGTATTTGTTTGTTTGTTTGTTTGTTTGTTTGTTTGTTTGTTTGTTTGTTTGTTTGTTTGTTTGTTTGTTTGTTTGTTTGTTTGTTTGTTTGTTTGTTTGTTTGTTTGTTTGTTTGTTTGTTTGTTTGTTTGTTTGTTTGTTTGTTGGTTGGTTGGTTGGTTGGTTGGTTGGTTGGTTGGTTTGTTGGTTTGTTTGTTTGTTTGTTTGTTTGATTTATTTATTTATTTATTTTTTATTTTTTTATTTATTATGATTAAATTTTAGTAAAATGCAATTTTACCTGATGATTTACTTTTAAAGTTACTTTTGGTTACCTATGGTGCATATATATGGTCACATCTACCTGTTGCTGTTTGTATTTCTTTGGCTTCGCTCAAAAGAAGATTAAATATTAAATAAATAAAAACAATAATTGTATTGTATATTTCATAAAACCTCACTAGTATTAAACTCTGTTACTTTTCTTATCAAGTTTCAGACAATCTGAATAAGATCATCTACATAGTTTGTAACCCTGGCGAGCCAGAAATCTTCAGCAAAGCGTTTGAGTTGTACCTCTGCTTTAGTAAAAAGGGTTATCAGTGTACAATGTTTGCAATGAACTTCAACGAAGTCTTGGAAATTGGTCAGTATCGTTACAACTTGGAGCAGGTTAACAAAGCTGATTATCTGTTTCTCTGTGTGTCTGAACAGCTAAAGAAGATATTTGAAGGACCAAATAGAGATGTCAAAAAGCTATATGATGGTAGGTATCATTTACAATTCTGTAAATTGAATGATCGTCATGGTAATTGCTTGAAAGAACACCTTAAAAAATTTGGGCTTGAATGAGAATCAAACTCGTGACCTTTGCGTTGCTGGTGCAGTGCTCTACCAACTGAGCTATCAAGCCACATAGATTGGTGAGCTGGTCAATTTGTTGAGTTCATCAAATCCATGAGTGAATAAATTTGTATGATAGTAAGAATGGTGTGAACCATGGTAATGAGTACTGTGATATTCATTTACTTTTACGATTTTAGAATTCTGTTAGACATATCTCAAATACAATTTTGTTCACCTTTTTGCATGGGTATTACTTGAGTGTCTAGTTTGACCCTTTCACCAATCATCTACTGTTGTAATCTTCTCCCAGAACGTGGGAAAACCAGCAATGGAAAAATATCACTTTTTATCAAGTCCATTTTTTGTGTTAAAAAAATAAAATTAATTATGAGACAATTCCTGTGTGTATTATTGAACAACTATCATGTGCACTTGCTAAATAAGATAACTCATATACTACCATAAATCCCATTGCAGACAGAATAACTAGTTATATTTGCCACAGTGTATTCCCTGAAAACAGGGAAAGTTTGTCCCAAATACAGTTACATTATCCCTGTTTTCAGGGATAGAGTGGTGAAAGGGTTAAGGTGTTAGTTTATTACAGAGAGTTTTGGGTAGCATGGGTGGCGCAGTGGTGAGAGCCCTCACCTTTCACTGCTGTGACCCAGGTTTGATTCTAAATTGAGTCATGTGAAGTGAGTTTGTTTAATGTGATGTTCTGTCTCTTGTCAAAATGTTTTTCCTCCTTCAAAAATAATAAACTCTGTGAGTCAAGTGTAGAGAGTTTGTAAATAGTCAAGTGAGTATGGATGGGGGATATATCATTATGTGTCCTTGTGTCCTGTCCGAAACAAGAGTAAGCTACTTCAATTAGGAAAAAACCCTTAAAAAATACAATAGCACAAAGCTACAACCATGTCACTTGCAAGCATGCTGAAAATTATATTAAATCATTTTCATTCAATTTTCAGCCATTTATCCATATATTTGTTCATTTTTTCATAACTTCAGACAATTCAAAGGGCCTAAGACATGTCTCCGACTTCATGATGTCATTTTTGGCAATGGAGTGTTGCAACAAGAATGGAAAATTCATGCCGATTCTTCTCGACGAAGAATCATACCAGCATATACCACTCTTTCTTGGTAACTACTTCTCCTACAGATGGCCAGAACAAGAAGCAAGAATGGAAAATATCATCCACAAGAGACCAGAGTTTCTGATTCCAGTCTCAAAGTCACGAGTGCAGGGCACTCAGAAAGTCTTTGGTCTAAAGAGTGTTTCTTCCCCAGGGAAAAGTTCAGAATCGAAGTGTGTCAAGACTAGTGCTTGATGAATTGGGAACTGAACTGCTTTTTCAATATTTGAGTAAAAGTCTACAAGAATTTGCAGATAAAATAGCCATGGCTGTAGAAAAATGATACCTAGTGTTAAACTAGTGTAGACTGTGCCAGTGTTTCTAAGAAAACAATTGCAGTAAAAATGTATGATAACGTTAAACTAGTGTGGACTGTGCCAGTGCTCATAAGAAAACAACTAGAGTAAAACTGTCGTGTAACCTGCATTAGTGTAGGTTGTGATGGTGTTTCCAAGGACACAACGGGAGTACAACTAGAAGATGACCTAGTTTGGACTGTTTCAAACCTAGACACATCAAGGTTGGCTGCAATTGGTGTTTTTGGTCCTGTCAATCAAGGTCCAAAACATCGGTATGAGTAAGCTGGTTTATACAGAGTTTGAAAGCAGCTCGTTGAAATTTGGAGTTTTGATTTAAGATTAGCGTTCAAATGTTTGCATTTGCTGAAAATGAAAAACTGCATTTAAGCATTTTAGAATGTTTTTTCTTTAATTGTGAAACCAACTCAAGTTTAATATTTTAACTAATTAAAAAGTGAAATAAAGTTTCATAATGGTACATTAGAAAAGTAAAAGCAAATATAGAGTGGTTTTCTAAAACCAGTAAAACAAAGTGTAATACACTTTAAATTTTATAAGGTCTGATATTAGTGCTGCAATTAATTGAAAACGCAAAAGAAAACAGAGCAAATTAAATTCATAAACAGTAAAGCATTTATTCAAAGTAAATGTATTTCCCAGGTTTTACAAAAGCCACTCTATAGATTCTTTTCAAAGCAAGAGTTTCTAAGGAAACTACCAATATCTAGTGATAGCTATTTTATGGATTGATGTTTCTGAGGAACATGACAATGTAGTATATTGCAAAGGGTTTCTAAGAAACCAGAACATTATTGATTGTACACAATAATAATATTAGTGATAACTAGTGTGATTTTCATATGACCATGAAAGAATAGGCAACCTGTTGAACTAAGAAGCACTAAAGTTTTAATTTTATGTTTATCAACTAGAGTGCAAACACTAAATGTGTGCAACATTTATCACTATTTAGTAGTAAATAGCACTAATTAAACAAAAGAAAACAATAGAATTAGCATAAAATAGCACTATTTAGTGGTATTTATGTTGCACACTTTTAGAGTACAAACACTAAATGTGTACAACAGTTGCCACTATTTAGCACTAATTAAACAAAAGAAATGAATAGAATTAGCATAAAATAGCACTATTTAGTGGTATTTTTGTTGCACACGTTTATTGCTTGAAAACTAACTGGTCTATTTTCTTTCAGTGATATAAAAATTCACTCTAGTTTAATTGTAGTTAGACAATAAGCTAAGCTTATGATAAAGCTATTTTAGTGATTATTGTAGTAGCTTTTGTTTAGAATTAACCCGGTCAAATGGTAAATGAACAATGACTAAACAAAGTCAAAATGGTGATCATCTTCTCAGGCTATGTAATCGTTTGAAGTCACTAAACCCCAACACTTTCCACAAGTTACTTTTTCCATGATTTTTTTTTTTTTCATGACTGCTAATTATCAAAAATGATCATACCAATTCACATTTTTTTCCTATCGAAAATAAAGCCATGACTTTTCAGGATTTCCTGGTTTTGTTTACCCCACTCATCAACAAGTTGGCCAAAGTGATGGTCCAATGTTTGGTTGGTGAAGAATTGAGTATTTGCCATTTTAACTGGGCTTAATATGATTTAGAATGACATATGTTGCATTTTATTCTAAGTATCTTAGAACTTTTGTAGTGTTCATCAGTTGTGTGTTTATGTAGCAAAAAACATCTTGTGTGGAACTTCCGGGGTTCAATCACAGACATTTCTGTGTAAACGAGTCAAACATAGATAAACACAAAAAACAAACAACAGGATACTTCAAAAGGCCCAGAAAGTCTACAGACAATGATCACAATTCAACATCACCTAATCAGTTACAGTAAAATAAAGTGCGCACACAACTGCAATCAAACACACATTTCTCCAGTGCTATTCTCACTGGTGAAATAGATTCAAACACAAGCAGAAGGATCCAATATTTCTGTAAAACGTGTGCTTGTATGGTGAGGACAGTTCTTGCACTTGCTTCTATTTCACAATGTGGACCATACCTGAGCTTAACGCCTTGGTTCATTCTATTCAAACATCAAATCTAACCAGCTAGCCAACAGATTACATATGACAATAACAACTGTCATTGATCTTTTCCTGGATCTCACCACATAAGATGTTAATGAAACAAGTGTTTTATTGTCTCTTGTGATTTGTTTTAAATCCTGTCCTTTATTATGTAAATATTAATGAATGAAATTGTATAATACTAGATTTAAAAAAGTGGACATCAGAAGTGTTTTGTCTAAAGTATATTTTTATGTTGAGATTTTTGAAAACACTGTAAGTTGAAACACCCAAATGTACTGTACAAATATCTAGAAACTTAATTGACAAAATAAAGAAATGGTTGATTCTCTGCACTACAATATCTTTTACTGGCTGGGATTTATGCAAAGGGGGTGAAGAACTCCATAATCTTTTCCTTCTCGTCCAAGTTCACAGTCGACTTTGAATGACTATTCTCACAATCAACTGTCTACATCTCCAGATAGCACTAAAAATGTGCAACATAAATACTGCTAAATATTGCTATTTTATGCTAATTCTATTGCTTTCTTTTGTTTAATTAGTGCTGTTTGCTACTAAATAGTGACAACTGTTGCACACATTTACTAGTGGTCGCACTTTACCTTCCACTGACAATTATGAAACAGCTTTTGATGACTACAGCTAGCGCCCCAGGTGCATCAAAACAGTTCAACTGTTGACAGTTGTTGAGTTCATGATCAATACAAATTAGAACTCTAAATGAATGCTTTTCCCTTCCTGTGATAGGATCAGCTTACTATAATAAGTGGTTGCTTGCAGGAGATAGAGTAGGTTGAGGCTTCTGTATCCAGTTTGACATATTCTGTGCAAGCAGCAAAAAAGTTTTAAAAAATGTATTTTTAATTTTTATTTAATCTGTTACAGTTTTGTATAATATATAAGTATGCATTGTTTGCTATTATAGTGTCAATTTGTAAAATTCACTAGAAAAATAATCCCGGGTAGTCTAAGCAATAGATTTTTGGAAACAATGAAATAGATGATTACAATACCTTGTTACTAGTGTCCTTGTTAATGTCGTGGGTGAGTTTCCGGGAATTCCAAGGTATACTTAACCCCATCAAAACTCCCTGAAACTTGTCCAGCATTCTGGTAATAAGGTATTGTGAACATTTTACTATATTTCAGTATATTTCTTTAAATTTCCAAACGTCAATTGCTTGGGCTATCTGTGAAATAACTACTCTGGGTACCAGAGGCCGCGAGAGGCTGGAAAAGAGAGGAAGAAGAGAGGCGGCCTCTGGTCTAACGAGTAACGAATCTCACTTCCATGTCTGGCTGATGTTATCTGAGATACCACTTTCCTGTCAAACTGGTTTTATTTGTTGTTTTTTTTCCAGCTAAAACTGTCTCATGTATTGCAAAATCTATACACAAATAATATGATAAGTGGCGTCGTTCACGTCCTGAAATGTTCTGAATTGAAGTCAAGCATTTGGAAGATACTAAAATCAAAGAGAGTGCTGTAATGTTTGACATATAAAATACTTACGATACAGCTTGAATTTGTCTGATCAAAATAAAGATACAATATTGAGTACAATATTGTAATTCGAGACCATTGTTGATGGTAAACATGAATACATTGATGGCCTCAAAAACAGTTAGTGTAAGGAAACAATGAAAACACATTTTGACTGAGATTATTTCAAGAGCCAATCACAATCTGAGTACAATATCTGAACTCATGGAAGTGAGATTCGATCATTACTCATTAGACCAGAGGCCACCTCTCTTCCTCCTTTCTTTCTCAGTCCTTTGCGGCCTCTGGTACCCAGGGTATGAAATATTTACATTCCTGACAGTTTGCTTTCAGTTCATTATTGCCTACTAGTTCTTTTCTAGAAAATAAATTGTATCAAAATTTTGAGAATACATTGAGAATAAATATTAAATAAAGTGGAGATCCGACATTTTGGAGTCATCCTGACCCAAGGATGACTCCAAAACATTGGATCCCACGTTAATATTTATTCTCAATAGCTTTGTTGCTGGTTAATTTAATTGCTCAAGACTGATCCAAGACAAATGACTGAGAAAGCTAGGAGCAGATTAACCAAAATCTTGCCAATGACTAAATTCACTGACAAATCACATTCATGGCAAATACCATGGTGTTTGATTGAACAAATAAAACCACCAACTTGTGACTGACAGTTCATGATTTTATTTGTATTTTCCATGGATTACATTTTTAGAGTGATAAGCAATATATACAATATAATGAGCAACCTATCTGTATATAGAATCTGTATCCGATTTACAGATGCCTTCATGGGTCAGGATTTTCATTGTTTTCACCTTTTGAACTATTAATGAGTTTTTGGCGTAGTATTTATAAAATGAGTGTGAGTGTTTTATCGGCAGATAAAGATACAAGGCGAAGCCGCTTATCTATAGTGCTGATAAAACACAAATTCTAATTTTATCAATTTCTTCTGAAACTCCAAACATACTTTTTCCATCAAAGACTCAAGAATTTTTTAACTGTATCAGACGAAAAAAGAGTTTATGATAATTCTATATCAGTAGTTATAGAACTCCTCACAGGTATTGATTTACTTCAAATCACTCATTAATTATTCATGAGTTTTAGAATGTAGATGTTCTTGTTCATTATTTCATTTGTATTTTCCATCACACTTTCAGTGAGGTAAGCTGTATTCAATGATTATAGCCCTATGGCACTAGTAACCATTACACTTTGTTTTGTGGGTTTTTGAAAATCACTCTATAAATAATGATTCACTAATAGGCGATTTGCATTATGGCGTCATTTTACTACCAAGACCAGAATTCTTTGCAAATTCTCAATTCAAATTTTTAATCCATGTTAAGTTTAGTAAAACAACTTGTACTAATTGTGATATGGAAGAAAGTTGGCAAAGCATTCTGGTATTGGTAGTAATACTACATCATCGTATAAATCGGCTAATTAATTAGAAGTATATTAGGTATTGTATAGTATAGTAGGTTTAAAAAAAATTGCAAGTTATCATCTTAATAATACACTTTCTTTTTCTTTTTAGTCTTTTTTCTGTATAGTTTCATAATTCCACTACCATCACTATAATCCTCTGTGTTTGATGACTGATTGCCGTTTACATCTTTTCTTTTTTTGCTTGGAATTATATCATCTGATTCCTTACTTTTATGCTTGTGTTTTCTGCTGCTCTGAGGACGATCTGTTTCATTTTGAATGTCTTTTCCAGCAACTGTACTTTCTGAAGTTTTGCTTTTTGTAGAACTGAAAGTAAAGAATGCAACAATACAGTAGCTGAACCTTATTATACATTTATCTAAAGAATGCACGAAATATGTACAAGAATGTGAAAAAAAATTCAACCATATTTTGGTGGTAAAAGTCAACTGGCTTAAGCATGCACTGTTGGCTTTCTCATGCTCTCCTTTAGTTTATTTTATTTTTTTTTAATCACAACAACCTTTTTTCTTGATGAAATGTATGATAAATGAGTTAGTGGTTGGCTAGCTATCTAATACGGGTATTCATTTTATTTACTCATTTGTATTTACTTGTAAATACTGCATGACTCAGCGGCATTCGATAGCTAGTCAACCAATAACTGATATATACAGCCATGTTATATTATCATCATCCTTATAACCACACAGCATCTCTTCTATATATATTGCTGCTCAAGAATGGAATGAGTTAACTGATGACACTAAGTCTTGCAAATCTGTAGCGTCCTTCAAAAATGAGTACTTAAAAAGAAGTTTCTCAATACTTAATAGTCCTTAAAAACACTTAAAGAAGAATTTAACAAATATGAACTTTCAGGTTGTAAAAAAAAAAGAAATTATATATATCTATATATATATATATATGTAATAATATTATTTTTGTTTTTTAAATAGTTTTTTTAGGGCCTGGATGAAAATTATGCAATGTAATTCTAGCTATCCTCTTTAAATAAAGTGCATTATTACTTTTATTATTATTATTATTCTACAATCAGAATCATTGGGCGTTCAACACCACTTTTATCTTCAACATATTGACTAAAGATCATCATTATCACCATCATTACCATCATGACCATCACCATCATCCATTACTATAATCGCCTTCATCACCATATTAATACCATCACAACTACCATCAACATGGTCAACTCTACCATGAAGATCATTAGCAGCATCATTACCATCAACCATACACCAAGGTGCACAATTGTGGAAACTTTATGCAAATGAATGCAAATTTGCAGACTGGTGAATTGTTTCATTAAGAAATCTACACAGGCTGGGGAAGTGGTTTTTCCGTGATCCGTGATTCGACCTATATTTATGCCGTGATCCGTGAAAAGGAGAAAAAACATGCCGTGATTCGTGAAACTGAAGTCAGTCGTGACCCGTGATCGACACATGTTTGTTGCCGTGATTCGTGATTTTAGCAACTATATGTTAAAATTAAAAATCTTGCAAACCTCTTCCTCTGGTAAGACAAACAAACAAAACCTTGACCTTGCGCTGACTCGAAACCTGAGATCCTATTGCTTTAAACACTGACTGGAATAAGTTATCATATACTATTTGTTTATTGATATCAAATTTCACCCTTGGCTCTACTTGCTACTCCACGACCGACTGCTCATGTTTTCGTGTCTCTGTATTCTTACTATGATGGAAAGAGTGCCATTCAGAAAGAAATTCAATATTTTCATTTGTGCAGTGAAACACAAATCTTTCTCAGAGTTCAGGACGCAGCGAGTGAATTTTGTCAGAAAAAATGAAATCGCCAATGCATCATTAAATGTGGATGGTGAGTTAATATATTTTTTTTTCAATTTCAAGTATTGATCTTAAATTTTGATATTTTTATCAAATATGTTACTATACACTTTCAATTAATGAATAACATTACAGCTTATACCCTGGTCCCAGAGGTTCGAGTTTGATTTCTGCGTCTCTCTCTTTGTTTTTGTTGAGGCTTAAAGCCCCACAATTTTCAAGGCCGAAGGCCGAGTCGTTTTGGTGAGGCGCAGGGGGAGGGACAGGGTGACTGAAATCGAACCTCTGGGACCAGTGTACAAAACTTATAATTAATTTGCACATATATACAATGTATATTTTCAGTTAAAAAAGTGCATTTGTATTTGTAGAAATAAGCAGGTCTGTAAATTCAGCCTTGAAACAAGTCTTAAAGACGAATGAATAGACATAGAAAAAAAGCAAACGCAGAAGTTTGTGATTCGTGAAATGCCTTTTTTTAATGTCGTGATTGGTGAAATTAGCAAAAAATCGTCCGTGATTCGTGAACGGTACCCCCCCTTCCCCAGCCTGTCTACAGTGTATGCAAAACTTTTTCAACAATGGTGCACCTCACTCCAACCATATCACTATCATCACTACCATAATCTAACATTATCCCACCAACACGAGTGACTATCATCACTACCATAATCTAACATTATCCCACCAACACTTACATCATCATCATTACCACCATCACCATCATTACCATAAAGACCACCAACGTCACGACCAAGATTATATCACCATCACTACCATCATCACCCTTGCAATGATCACGAAATCTTACCTTGTTCGTAAAGATTCATCATCTATAACACCAGTTATCAATAAAATACCATTAAGAGATTCCAGCCCAACAACTCTAAACGTAAATTTGCTGCCAATTGTTAGTCGGTCGGTATCATAACCATTTTGAATTCTAGGTTTTGCAACCGATGCATTAAAATAGCCATTTACCAGACAGCCAATGTGATCATATCCGAATTTATTCACTTCGCCAACAAGCTGACTATCAACTTCAGGCTTAAATATAATATAGTCTACTTTGACGTCCAAATGAAAAACCAGTGACTCTTCAAAAAGACCTCCAAAAGGTTGTAAAAGTTGAATTTTATCATAAGCCACTATGACTGCTTGTAGCTTTTCACAGAATTTCATTAGTTTTTGAGATAATTCCTTATTTACTCCTTCCTTCAACCGTCCCATATAACTTGGAGAAACACACATGTGTTCTGTTTGTTCAATTCGATGAAAACAACTATTCTTTTCGGTGCATTTTTGTCTTGCTTCGTCAAGACTCATAAAGTGTGCTTCGCTAGTAGCCATCTTGGAAACACGTGGGGACGGAGCAAATGCTACTGACTAGGGAGGAGTGGGGAGATTTTTTGTAGCGTTCAAAAAAAAGTTTTTTTTTCTGCCTTGGTAAAGCTTATGTTTTCTCGGTTATTAAAAAAAATGAAAAATTTAAATGAAATATTGAAAATTGGACTGGGATCGACTTATGTAATTAGTCTATATTTGATCAAAACTTATGAATATTATGAGATTTCATTCCTCCCTTCACATCACCCCACCCCCATTAGGTCAAATGGTTCACATGTACGAAATCGATCAACTTATCGATTGTACTTCACAATATGGCGCCAAAGTAAAAAGAACAACAAACTACAACAGGTTCTCTTGAGCAAAATTTAACGCAAAAATGAGTTATTTTGCGATTCAAAATGGACTAAAATGGCTGTAAACCATATTAGCCGACTGAAATCCAACTGTTATGGCTTCAGGTTATGCTTTGGGGAGATTCGTTGGACCGGGAATTGCAAGATTGTTGTCGCACGTGGAGCGAAGTGTAGTTTGTGCTGCTCCGAAAAGCTGTCAAAAATCTCCATTCGTTGTTCATTCATGGCGTTGTAAACACACTGGTACTCGCAATACAATTTTATGTTCAAGGAAAATCCATGGTTCGATCTCAAACACGCAAGCTGGATCGTGTTTTACTCCAAAGAGATTTCAAACGTCAAAACCCATCGCAGCTTACACCGAACGCTGCAATAAGAATTTAAATTTAGGTGATTTTAACTCGCTGAAGATTTGCAGTCGTAGTTTCAACTCAAGTTCATATGCTCAACGCAAAGTTCTTTCTAGTGCGAGTGCTATGAATCCTCCCTCTGTTAAACAAATTGAGCATTTTTTGAACTCTAAAAATATTCCTTACGAACATGGGCATACGTCGATTGTTGTTGCTTGTCAGCATTGTGAAAAGGAGAAGAAAGACGGGAAGTCATTGTATGTTAATAAGACAACTGGAAGCCATTATTGCAAAACTTGTGGACGGTCTGGAACTTGGAGGCAGTTTAAGGTACGTAGGGCGTGTGTCAACTTAATGATTTGCCATCAATATCACCAACTTTGTCGTCATCATCATCATCAGCATCAATGATATCAATAATATAATTGACAATCATTTTCACTGTCATGTCATGACCAGTGTAGAGTATAGAGTCCTCTTTATATGATTGGGAAACAGCACCATAACGTAGTTTTTAAAGTCATTTTTTGTACGAGTGGGAAACATAGTTTCAAAGAAAACATTCAAATTTTCTTTTGTTTTGTAGCGGTATTGTAACTGTACCGTTTCCCACTCTTAGAGTGCATGCACAAAAAGTGTGCAACATAAATACCACTAAAAAGTGCTATTTTATGCAAATTCTTTTGTTTTATTTTGTTTAATTAGTGCTATTTACTACTAAACAGTGGCAACTGTTGCACACATTTAGTGTTTGTACTCTACATAAATGACTCTATAACAACCTCTAATGACCACCATCATTATCTCATGCATCAATACCATTATCATCACCATCATCACTATGGCATATTCTATGGCTTCAATTTTTTAAAAGCTTTTTTGTCTATGTTATGATGCAATAGGCGATTTACATTATGGCGTCATATACTAACAATACAAGAATGCTTTGCTGACTTTCTTTTGTATCGCAATTAGTACAAATTGTTTCACTTATCTCCAAAAATAGAGGTAAAAACTACTAAAAAATACTAGGTAGGACTGTGTCGGTTTTTCTAGAGAAACAGTTGTAAATGTAAAAATAAGCTGAACACCATTGAATGGCAGTAGTGATAACTGACGTTTCATACGTTAGTCCTTCGATGGAGTAATAATCTCCAAAGGCATTAACAATTTGAATATATGAAAGGAAATTTGCAAAGAATGCTGGTCTTGGTAGTAAAGTGACACCATAATGAAAATCGCCTATTTGTGTTGCAGTATTCTCAGGCAGACCCCAATTTTTCCTCATCAATTGTAATAATTGCACATTCTCATTAAGATTCTGCAAACTTTCAGGCTATGTTTTCAGACAAGGAGAGCAATAAATCAACTAGTGGCTCGTTACTTCAGCCAGTTTACAGCGAAGGTATTGCTATGACAACAAATAGTGACTCGGATAAAAAAGCAAAAGAGATTTGGGATGCTAGTTTACCACTAAGGGAAGCTGAAGAAAGTCTTAGAAAGAAAATAGAAGAGAGCTTTTACATAGAGGTATGGAGATCTGCTTTGCACTGCTACCCCAACAGCAAACCACCGCCACCCCTCCCCCCCCCAAAAAACCCTCAGAGATCAATTTTATTTATGTACACACTTTTGTCTAGACACCTTTACTTTGGTTTTCCATCAAATGAATCAAAACTCCAAACTTCACCTAATTTCTTTTGGACTTTGTTAAAATGTCTCTCAAGATAAAAGAAACCTCTGCAAGGACATATTTCATGCCGTCCAAAAGTTTGCACAAATAAATTAACTTGCATATCAATTATCAACTGGTTTTAAACCAGTATGCAAGTTAATTTATTCAAAAATTGGCAACAATGCATGCACGCCAAACATTCTTGTACCAAAGCCATTTCAAAAGTGATATAAAGTGAGGCTCGCTGACGTCAGTGTGCACTTGCTTGACGGAAGAATAAACATGTCTTGATATAATTTACTTAATAAAATTTTTATTCAGGGGCTGGTTGCACGAAGCCTGAATAAAGTTATCCACTGGATAGAGTTATCCACTCCATAGGATTTCTTTGGAATGTATCTCCTGGAATGAAATTTATCTGCTGGATAGCGCTATTCAGGCTTTGTGCAACCGACCCCAGATGGTAATCGAGTTTTGATTGGCAGCAAAAAAAAAAAAAAAATACACAACATGGCAGTAAGATTACAAGTGTCAGTTCACGGGACATTGAAATCTGCAGTAATTCAGACTGCAAGAATTTGGAAGTTGGCTTTGTCACATATTGTCTTAATTGTGTGTTATTTTGTTTTCAGAAACTTAATAAAGATACTCTAACTAAATATAAAGTCCATGTCACCCAACACAAGGTGAGATATATAAACATACATAGCATGGTCTGCAGAGGAGGTGGGTTGAAAGTCACTGGTTGAAAGCTCACACCATCCTTTTTTCACCATCTTGAATTCAAATACGAACCACTAACCACATGTTAGATAACTCTCTGGGCTTGTGTTTACCCTTGGTAAAAAAAGTTTATTGTTAGTATTGTGCTGTGCTGTGCTGTGCTGTGCTGTGCTGTGCTGTGCTGTGCTGTGCTGTGCTGTGCTGTGCTGTGCTGTGCTGTGCTGTGCTGTGCTGTGCTGTGCTGTGCCCTAGTCTCAAGGCATCATGGATATCATTAAATAATTGCTTACATTTCACATAAAATCTTATTTAATCAAGTGATGTATTTATCAAGTATATGACCACTACATAAATAAATTTTTTCGTGTATATTATTTTCTAGTTCTCAGAGCCCTCGGGCGAGTTCTCAAACCATCAGTGTCTTGTGTTTCCATGGTTTGATTCAAACAATTCAACTGTCTGTGGTGTTAAACTTGTGAAAATAGAACAGGATGATAGTGGACTAGTGGCTTTACAACCAAGGTGGGTATTAATTGCTCTTGTTTATTCATTTATTTACTCTTTAATTTCTTTGTTACATTGAGAATACAAAAAACTTGGCCAGATGGAGTTAAAACAAAAATGTTTTCTTACCCAATCAGAATTACTTTGTGGTTAGGGTTCATTAGTGTGCTGTTTGTGATTGGCCAAAGAACAGTAATCAACATTTCTGAAATATTTCTGTCTGGCCTCAAATTTTGTATTTGCACCACTGCAATTTAAAGTGTGTTTTATTTATGTTTTTGGCCATTTGTTGCTCTTTCTGTCATCCATCAATTGGCTCATTTGCTCACATTCACTAGCAAACTAACTCATTCACACTCATTCATTCATTTGTTCAATTTATTTTTGTTTTTGTTTATTTATTTATTTTTTTATTTTTTTTGTCTTTCTTTCCTTTATTATTTGTATGATTGTTAGTCTTCCTACATTCTTCATCCATTCTTTTGTTCATTCAACCATTTGTTCATTCTTTTATTTATTCATTAATTAATTCATTCATTCATCCATTCATTCATTCATTCATTTTATTCATTCATTCATTTTATTCATTCATTCATTCATTCATTTCATTCATTCATTCATTCATTCATTTATTCATACATTCACTCATTCATTCATTCATTTATTCATTTGTACACTTATTGAACATGCTTTTCAACCTTTTCATCTTACATTGTTTATTTGAGACATGCACACATTCTTTTGATTTATTTAATGTTCTTTTGGTGTTTAACATTTAGACTGGGAACCCTTGGTTTGTTTGGTTGGAACACTGTTACTCCAGAAGCTAAAGAGGCAAGCTAACAAACTCACTTCATTTGTTGCTGTTATAATAATCCTTATCATTCCTTACTCCATGATCTTCTCAACACCTTTCTACAGTCATCATTATCGTCATCGCCATCTTTGTTAACATTGCTGTGTCCAATAGATGGTTTTCAATCATTCAATCAGGAGACAATTTAAACAAAAGACATGGCAGCCATGCTGGTGGACTTTTCAAAAGAAAACCACCACCATTACTAAAGGACCCTTTTGTTCCACTCACTCTCCTGGGAATGGTTGAAAACCATCAATTAACTAACATGCATAGATTGTTGTTTGTTTTCTGCTTAGGTTGTGTTGACTGTGAATGAGTTTGATGCTATTGCTGTTCATCAAGCAACATCACGTCCTGCCATTTCGCTGCCACTAGGAGCCTACTCTCTACCACCAGAGGTACACACTGAAAAAAAAAAAAACAACAACAACAACAAAACAAGTGGATTAATTGCAACATCCAAAAAACTAAACCTGCAAACAAGGCATTTTTTTCATAAAATCTCTGTAAAAAATGCCATTTTTCCATGTTTAGTTTTTTGGATATTAAATTAAAACCACTTGTTTTTTGTTTTGTTTTTCAGTGAAAGATAGTGTAATATGTAATTACCTAAGTGGGTAATGTAAAACAGTGTTTACTGGTTAATTTATTTGCTTGTTTGTTAGTTTGTTTCACTTTTTGGTCTCTCATTTTCGCATAAGTACTTCATGTATGCCCAGATTATAATTTCCTCACATATATGTCTTATTGCTATTCAGAGTTTTTGTGAAGTAGTCCTTCATGGTTTTTTTTGTACTATATTTATTTATATTATTTATACATGATATTATTGGTTTTCTCTTTTCATATTTTCTTTTGTAGATTTGTTTATATGCATGTTTTTATAATCAAGGCATACATGAAGTACTTACCCATTTTCTTGATTTATCTGCTAACACTTAACTTAGTGCCTTATTTTATTTTATTTATTTTTTATTTTTTGGCCTATCTAGGATAGCTGTCAATCCTTATGTTTGATTCCCTGTTTGATTGTTAGTTAGTTAGTTTGTGTGTGTGTCTGACAGTTTGATTGTCTGTGTGTCAGTGTGTCTTTGTGTCTGTCTGTCTGACAGTTTGATCATCTGCTTGTTTGTCTTTATTTAGGTTCTACCTCAGCTAGAGCAGTTTGAGCGCATCATTCTCTGGTTTGGTGAGGACGTCAGAGCCAGACAAGCAGCCAATCAGTTCTCTAAGAAACTCAGCATCCAGCGATGTCACATTGTCAGGTAAATATGAGTGAAAACATTTCGTGATTATCGACATTGACAGCCAGTTGAAAGGTTATCAGTTCTTGAGCTGAATCCTTCCTCCTTTCGGTATTCACTCCTTAATGTGTGTATGCTAAATTCATCATTCCGGAATTCAGAGACGAATTTAGAAATATTTTTTTAGCCAAAAAACAACTCAGTACATGGAAGGTCGCACTAAAATTAACAAGTTTCAGAACATTTGAATCAATACTGACTGAAATCTTCAAAATTAGAGAGAATGTATGGTTTGGGGGAACAATGTGGGGGCGCTGTCTTCAAACCCCATACATTCTTTGTTATTTTTGCGACTTTTAAAAAATTGCTAATAATCTGCTATTTTTTAGGCCAGCTGGTGACAAACCTCCATCAGGACCACTTGATGCTCTTAATAAGGTATTCCCTCTGAACAATGTACAAGCTTTATTTCATACACACTGAGATTTTGCTGTGTGAAAAACTGTTTCATATTTTACTTCCACCAGTCAGAGAGATGAAACGATTTCCTCACACATGAAGAAATCATTTCATCCAATCAGAAGACACCTGTCACTGCAAAGTCGCAGTTTTGTTTCAGATACTTCATCAACTTGTGCGTAAATCCCATATGTCAGCACTTTCCACAAAGAAATCTATATATTATACATAATCACATACACAATCTACTTACAGTCTGTTTGTGTTTTTTTTTTAGGGTTTTGATCTCAGTGAATTAATCGATAGTTCTAAACCCATCAGCCACGAGAAGATTGCAACATTTCAAGAGGTAATAAAACAGCATTCTCATTGTATACAATGGGTTATCTAATACGATTTATGCTCACAAGCGAGGTCACAATAACACAGACAAAAAGAAGTATTGTATTAGAAAATGACTCATTATTGTGACCTCACTTGTGCAGCATAAATAATATGACACAAGAGAACACCCTGATACAATGTATTAGAAAGTATTTATCAAGTAAGTTGATCCGCCAATCAACTATTCTTTCATTCAGCCAATCAAACTTTATCCACAATCAATCAGCAGTTCAAAGTGATTTTTTTCCCATTAATCCATCATATATTCAATAAAACCTAACCCTTCAATCAATGCATTAATCATTCATTTAATCAATCATACAATCAATCATTGATTCATTCATTTAATCAATCAATCAATCATTCAATCATTCAATCATTCATTCATTCATTTCATTAATTTAATGATTTAATCAATCATTGATTCAAGCAATCATTCAATCAATTTATCAATCAATCATTTAATCATTCATTTATTCAATCAATCAAATCAACTATACTGAAAAAATATTAATGATATATTGATAGCTCTATTTTTATTTACTGATAGCTGAGAGCTGATGTCTACAGCGAGATGGTGAATGCCGAACAAGTTGCTGGAGTCAAGGTTGGTTACGCCTGTTTTTCACTAGCGACTCGAGCACAAGCACAAGCAAAAAAATATAGAAACCGAGTTCACACAAGCAACGCAAATGAAACAATTTTTACGTCTGAATCGGTAAAAACATGAACACAAGTGCATTTGCGTTTGCATTAGCATTGCCCTTGTGAACCAGGCTTAATAAGAACCTTGCGTTTACCTTAGCATTGCCCTTGTGAACCAGGCTTAAGAACCTTGCGTTTACGCTAGCATTACCCTTGTGAACCAGGCTTAAAGAACCTTCGCAAGTACAAGGATGGAAATATTTTGATCCTTGTGCATTCGCTGCTGAAGATTCATAATATTTTTTTCCCCTTGGGCTTGTACTTGCGCTGTGCTTGCGTCGTTAGTGAAAACCAGGGTTTAACGTTAATTAGTCGTGATCATGAACAATTTTGCGATTATTTCCTTAAAAAGATCAAGTTTGTGCAAAGATGTGAAGCTTCTAGTAGTCGTTCTGGATTCGTTTGGAAGTTGTTCGCTACTTTTCTCTATGTTTTCTTGCATTTAATTTCTGTGGTTTTTCACGTTTTCAATATTTCAGTAATCCAACAGTCAACATTTTGCCGGAAATGCAACCCGAAGCCAATTATCTTTGTCATTCTCATTATCTTTAATAAAACACATTGTTGTCAATATGTCAATACAGTAGATGTTATTTTAGGAGTGAAATCGAACATGCAGTGTAAATAAAGGTGATTAGAAGAAATACAGGACCATAGCAAGGATGAAATTAGCTTCAGAGAATTAACTATAATCTTTATCATGTACGCTAGTGTTTTTGATAAATATTTCATGGTCGGAAACATAAAATGTGAAACAGAATTTGTGAATGATAGTTTATGTTCGTTAACGGTATTTGTATAACCAGACAAAAAAAAATGATAGCGGCAATAACGATTGTCGTAAAACCACAGAAATACGGCTCGCTCACGTATTGGGCCCATTGGGGCAAATGAATGCTTTGTCTTCAAGTCATCTATTCTTTTTCTGATTTATTCGGGGTTATTGTTTCGTTTTCTTGTCAACCTTGTTTTGATTGCCGGTATTTATATATAATCACACCCTTCTGCCGCTTCTTTCTCTTTACTCGACGAAGGACGAACGTGTGAAACGTCAGTAAGCACTCTCTTCTTTTTACGCTGTATATTACCACAACTGTAAAAAAAAAAAAAAAAAAAAACAGCTGAACAAACGGTTAATAAAAAAACCGACAAACAACAAACAAAAACACATCAGAAGGACGAGACACGACATCACCAATTTTGCTTTAAAATCAATTTCACGCGTTTTCACCTCGTCACTCACAGACAATTATGTTCAATCATATGAAGTTGGAAAATATATTTTCTAATAAGATTTTGAACTAACAAACTATGAGCACAATTAGTGAGTGAGGGTAAGAAATAATCACGGCTTTACGATTACTGCAATTTTCCGTTTTCTGCGAAGTAGTTTGGTGATGTTTAACTAGAGCAAAAACAACAAATGGCGATAGGCGTAGCAGTGTCAAAAAAGTAAGGCTCCGGGTGGGGGTCTCCCATATATCGTAAGGCGGGGATGCTGGTCGTACCTTTTATGGTTGAAAATCGGAAATCTGGTACCTTTTCAGTAG
Source organism: Diadumene lineata (assembly GCA_918843875.1). Taxonomy (NCBI): domain Eukaryota; kingdom Metazoa; phylum Cnidaria; class Anthozoa; order Actiniaria; family Diadumenidae; genus Diadumene; species Diadumene lineata. Next base: position 1,984,948 of record OU974083.1, on the reverse strand, counting down.
GGTCTCTTAGAGGTTTTCAGACTCTCAGAATTAAAGTTGGTACCTTTTAGGGTATTCACGGACATTCAAAATCAAGGTCTCGATTTTACGACCATTATATTCAATTATTCGTATTTGAGTTGGTACCGTTTAGCGGTAAATATCATATATTGTCACGCCCTACTGGATGGAACTTTGCTACATTTTTAGGGATCATTTTCAAAAATTCTGGGGAGCATCCCCGCCCTAATCGGAGTCCCCCCCCCCCCACCCCCCGGGTAAGGCTTGTCCCAGGATTTAGGTCGCCTTATGTCGCCTGTCTGGCTGATTTACACGGTACGATTTGTCGCGTGCGATTTGTAGTATACGTAACTAGTAACTAGTCGTAGGACTAGTTTTAGAGCCTGAGCGACTAGCTTTAGAAGTTGCGACTAGTCGTATACTACAAAAATCGCACAAATATATATACTACAAATCGCACCGTGTAAATCGGCCTTTACAATTTCGCATGAAATTTAGCCATATCTCTTAAAACGCCTTAGTTGCCTTAAATCACCTCTAATCGCCTAAAATCTTGCTTGAAATTTCCTTTTAAGTATTTAATCTGGTCTTAAAACGCTTTAAGTTGCATTGAGTCAAAAGCAAAGCAAAATAATACGTCCACATAAAGTCTGGTGGCAGACCCTTTTTTTTTTAAAAAAAAACTTTTTCCTAAATATCATATATTCAAAGAAGTCAGTTGTTTTCTTTGAAATTATTGACTCCACTGGTTATTTAACTGTGTGCCTGACATGAAAGTTACAGACAACTCTGCTTTTTACTATGCAAACATTTCATATATAAATTGCCGAGCTTTTCACACCGCAAGTAACGACACCAACACTTTACCAAGATAGGAAAGTCATCACAGCTCGTTAGTTCAAAATCCAAACGATAATCTCATTAAAAATATTAAATTTAAAAGAAATATAATGAAAAAATAAAAAAAAAGCGCCTACTTATATTTTTCAGCGATAAATTTGCATTTAAATGGTTTTCTTTGTTGATGTATTTCAGATTTCAAAATAACCTTAATCACGTTATTGCATTTGACTTCGTGTAGGTTGCAATGAATGTAGAATATTAAAAAAAGAGTTTGTCAATATTTAATCAGCTTCTGAATTAGTTTTTCTCCTCAATTATTTAATCTAAAAGCTTTTTTTGGATACTTTTGTCTTTGTTTTTCCTTTGAAATATCAATGTATTTGTTTTATAAAGTAAGCTAATATTTTTTTTATAAATATTTAATATTTGAAGCATGAAATGAGAAGTTTTATTTATTTATTTGTACACAAGTCATTTTTTGCACAATATTTTACATTTTTAATAACTTTCCTGTGATACTTGCATTGTACATGTGGAATTCCAATTGAATGTTTTCGCATTTCAGATTGTAATCTTGTGGTACTTTATTTTTGTTGCTGCTGACAGTTTTGCTGTTAGTAATTGCATGTTTTTATATTACTTTATTTTTAAACTGTTGCTCTTTGTAGCATTTTGCTCAATTATTTTTGAAAACAAGAACGCAATTACAAACAATATGTCCCTATATTTGCATTTCAAATTTGCTATTTTATTTGGTAAGTGATTTAAACGACAACAGCTTCAAGCCACCTTTTTCCATTGAAACCTTGCTCACGAAAATACTATTCTCTTTTCTTGAATTTTCACTTCCAGAAAAACTAAAACTTACTTTGGGTGATTCTCGTTTGAAAATTCCTATCAATCCTTTACGAAACTGGTTCATGAAAATAAAATAAATCAATGGATTTGCCGCAATGTTAAAAGTGTATAATAAGCTTTGAAATTCTTTACTCCAGAACTGAAAATTTGAAACTTGTGCTATGAAATGCGCCAAATGCGGAATTCCACAAAATAAGTAGAACAAAACAGTCACTGTAATTATGATTTTGACAACTTTTTTCTTGGATTTCTGACGTTCACGTTGCACAGCCTCTTGAAATCCAAATCCATCATCCTTTTTAATGGTTGTTACAACTTTATAGTAAAGAAACGACATAATTAAACATGGCAAAATGAAATGCAAGTTGACTGAAATTGTGGAATAGACTGTGTTGTTGAACCAAGGTGCAATTGACGGAGCACAAGTTTTGTTGTTCGTTTTTACAGCAAGGATAAAAATGGCGATTGGAACTACTCCCCATAGCCAACAAGCAACCAATATTAGCTTGAGTCTATTGCTAAAACTTCCATTTCGCCTTGAAAGTGGTTGCACGACAGCTTTAAACCTTTCGTAAGCGATCAATAGCAAAAGAGCTGGAGTCGCAAGGCTTCCGAACCAGAAAGCAACTTTTACTCTGCACAAAATATCACCAACAACTTCGCTCTTGTTGAAAGCTTTCTCAACAAGATTTACGCCAAAAAGACCGTTAACTGAAGTGTTGTAGATGGCTAAAATACTTGTAATGGCGTCTACAATTGCCAGGTTCAATATTACATAGTTGAAACTTGATTTTTTGACGACCTTTGCATGTAGAATTATATGGCAAATCAGTGAATTTCCAGTAAGAGAAACACACGAGGTCAGAAAGCTTGCCAGTTTGACCAACATGGTGAAGATATTCTTCGCTTGACAAGTTTACCATGAATAGCTCAACCACCAAAAACTCTCTCCCTTTCGTACGGCCTGGTTTAATTATTTCCTTTCAGTTTTTAATCACTAATTTCCGTACAGCTGCGAGTCCAATTATTTTATTAGAAACAATGACGTCCGACACTAGTTATCGTGCAAATTCTGTTCTCCAACTCTACCAACTGTTTTCTCGCTCGTTTGACTGCTAGTTACCGTACAGTTTAAGTCGAACTGTTTTCGAACACTGCCGCAGTCCTCACTAGTTTAACCGACTCTTCAGTAATATCATATGTGCTACTCCAATTATTTCTCGGAAAATATGATGCAGTCCGCACTAGTTTGACCGCTAGTTTTCATCCAATTAACTGCCAACAGCTTCAGTGGTATCATAAGTTCTTCTTCAATTTTTTTTTTTTTTTTTTTTGAAACACTAACGCAGTTCACACTAGTTTAACCGCTAGTTATCATAGACAACTATTTCATTGAATACGGTGGCAGTGCGAGCTCCTTCTACCACTTGTTCACTCTAAAGTGCACCTTTGATGTGAAGTGTGTTCTGCGAACTCTCGTATTTAAAGAACATGTGAATCGATTACATAATCTCCTTCACTTAGGAGATCAAATACGAGTCAATTTGATAACAAATAATATTTACTAATTGCAATGAAGCGCCAAACACTTCTTAAAATACGTTAATACCTTCCACGGCTTGCTATTGGACAGTTCTTGTTATTAAATTTGATGGGTGTCTGTATCGTGGAGTCTTGTTAATAATAGACATTGTATGTTTATTAATCTGGGATTGTAATGGGACTTAAATCTATTTTATGTGGGATATATGAGAATTATGGACCGTTATGTAACTACAACGTGACCGTAAGCATGATGATCGTGGTGTTAGTTTTTCACGCTTTTGATTAAGGTCTTTGTTATTTTTTAATTGATTTTTAATCATTTTTTGGTGATTTTTTCCCCTGAAAAAAGTAATTTTTGGAACAATTTCTATGTCTAAAACGAAAAACTTACAAAAGTGAGACACGGTTTTTAAGTTTTCTCTCTGATTGAGTGATTTGTGAGGGAGAATAATTTATTTGAAATTATAAAACACTCATTTTTGTGTTAAAAAATGTTAAAAAATAATTTCTCACTGACATAAATATGAATAATTATAAAACCTCCACAAACACTTTATTTGTTCTTTTAGCTTTATATTTATACATTTTTTTAATGGTTTAATTTCAAACCTTACTCAATGCGTGAATGTCAAAATGCTACCTCGATTTTGTTACCTGGTAGCTTTTTTTACCTGTGTTTGACTCCTCATTCAGACCATCCGTTCATATTGTATATTGCTATTTCAAATAACGTTGTCATCACCAACAGGCAATAATAGGTCATTTCAAGACTGCTAGAAACTATGGGTACAAATATTACTGTCATAATTATCGCACCAGTTGGCAAGAAATCCACGCCATTTAGGTTTTTCTGTTCGCTCCAAAGATTAAAAGGTCGATATTCGTCTTTTTGACTGTCATTCTACATGCTGTCATGACTTTTACCCATCATTCCTAGTGGTCTTGGAATGACCTATTGCCTTTTGGTGATGACAACGTTATTTGAAATAGCTGTATATAGTTCTCTGTTTCTCTATTTTCTACAGTGGTCAAGGTTCCCTAAGCTGAATGCGCTTCTCAAAGGCCATCGACGGGGGGAGCTGACGATCTTCACAGGGCCAACAGGTGCTGGCAAGACTACGCTACTCAGCGAGATGTCCGTAGATTTATGCCAACAAGGGGTAAGTCACGCAATTAGCAAGGGGTAGGTCACGCAATTATCAAGTGAAAGGGCAAGCAATCAATAAGGGTGGGTCACGCAATCAACAGGGGGTAGGTCACGCAATCAACAAGGCGTAGGTCACGCAATCAACAAGGGATAGGTCACGCAATCAACAGGGGTAGGTCACGCAATCAACGTACAGCATTAATTGTGTATGTTATTAATTGAGTCACACAATCAGTAGTGTATGTAGTTTACAACTACTGGGGGTACTATTGGGTAACACAATAAACATTGACTGACGTCACACATTTGGCGTTTTACAAGCATGAGGTTGATTAGCAGTTAGTATGTATTAGTGTAGGCCTATCACCGAAGATGGTCGTGACCTGCGTCCTCGGTCGTTCATTTACGTCACCCGTTAATGATGATGAATCATGGTAGGGCTTCCCATATCTGTAACTCATTTGCAGAATATGTATAATAGCAACGATCATTGTCTGATTTCAGGTCAACACTTTGTGGGGTAGTTTTGAGATTCGTAATGTCCGTCTGGCAAAGATGATGATGAACCAGTTCTCGGGGTAAAATATAGTTGTTCCTAACGTGACCTGCTGGAATGATTCAATGTTTTTTTTAAAACGATACGTTACAGAAGACTTAATTAATGAAATCGAGTGCACGCACTAAAAGTGTGCAAAATAAATACCACTAAATAGGGCAATTTTATGCTAATTTTATTGTTTTCATTTGTTTACTCATTGCTATTTACTACTAAATAGTGACAACTGTTGCACACATTTAGTGTTTGCACTTAAACAGTAACTACACAGGACGATATCTTGAGCAGAACTGATTTATTTTCATAAATCACGAATTTATCGCGCGTTTCGCGCACGTCATTTTCCAAAATAAGGTCGAGGGAATTTCACCTAATCTCAATCTGACCATAATAAACGTAGTGACGTTCGTTGCTAACTTAGAGTCAATCGATCAATGGCTTCATTGTCACTCCTAGAGAGGAGTCTGGTTATGGGCCAGCTAGTTGCCTTTTTGCCTTTGCCTCTCAAAAATGAAACGGCTTTATTAGCAACCTTTTTTGCACCAGCAGTACAAGTCATCTTACTGCATTTTCTTTACAGGATGGACTTACAGAAGAACGTGCAACAGTTTAATTACTGGGCAGACAAATTTGAGATGTTACCAATGTACTTCATGTGCTTCTATGGATCACAGAGCATAAACACTGTTATCGAGGTTAGTCTCCTTCGCAATTGATTTTCATTGACCAATTGCGTCGTGACTTTGATGTGTTTATTTTATTGTTATAGACCATGGCACATGCTGTCTACGTGTTTGACATTGACCACGTGATTATCGATAACTTGCAGTTCATGACGTCAAGCTTGAGGTACGTTGTGTCACGTTTTTCCAGTACGGATTGAATGCGTTAAAAATACAAGTTTCAAGTTTTTCATTCCTCAGGCTAATTGAAGGCAATAGGTAAATTGACAAAAAAGTCAACACAAAATAGTCGATGTTTATATTGTTTTTGGATTGGTACATTCCCACGTGATGTTCCTCGTACAAAAACAAATTGTCCACTGTAGTCTGCACGAATCCGAACAGCAAATTTTACTGTTTACGTGACACCATTTTGTTGCAACATCGCTCATTCCATTTGACCATTGTCCGTTCAACTTCTATACAACGTTTCATGGAATAATACTTCCTCGTTGTCATTTATAAATACTGTTTTTGAGTTCTGCGAACTCTAACTCTCGAACTCAAACACATATGGCCATCTGTTGTCTTTGCTCCAGTCAATCAAACACTGAACATCACCGAACTGCTCTCCAATTTCGTCTATACACGACTTTCAAAAATGGCCGACACTAATTAGCATATTATTGTTGGAAACAGTTTTGGTGAAAGTGAATATTTTTAAATAATACATATCAAATATAAGTAATAATAAGTTCTGAAAGTTTGACAGAAAAAAGGTGGAATTCTCCTAAAGTTACAAATCCTTGTATTTTCATTCTTCCATAACTTTGTTGATATTTTGTGTAAACATTCAAATAGTTTCAAAAGTGTCTATTTCCAAAAGATCTTTGACTTAGATGTACTGAAAGTATTAAGGAAATAGTCAATCTTGAGAAATCGTTGTTTGTCGTTGTTAGGCATTTATGAAAGTCGCGTATTATACCGATGTTTGTACAAACTTAATCTTCATGAATCATGATTGGTTAGTTTTCTTTCGTAAGGGCGTCGGCAAACTGCAGCAACAGTAACCAAGTTTTCCTACCACAGGTCTATCATCTGTGTATTACGCATAGCACGTGAGAACTACACTTCTCTGATTCTGTATGATTTTTTCACGTTGTAGGGCAGAGGATCGGTTCTCGATTCAAAACCAAGCTATCTCTTGCTTACGAGACTTTGCCAGCTCTAAGAATGTTCACGTGACTTTAGTCATTCACCCTAGAAAGGTACGGTGTAATGATTGTTCCTTTATTTAGGAACGGACATATAGTTAGACCATTATATAATTTTTAACTTTTGCATTTTTTTGTATTCAACGATTTATTTATTTGCTTGCTTGCTTGCTTGCTTGCTTGCTTGCTTGCTTGCTTGCTTGCTTGCTTGCTCGCTTGCTTGCTTGCTCGCTTGCTCGCTCCTTCGTTCGTTCGTTCGTTTGTTTGTTTGTTATCTATCTATCCATGGAGTCCATTCATTCATTCATTCATTCATTCATTCATTCATTCATTCATTCATTCATTCATTCATTCATTCATTCGTTCATTCATTCATTCATTCATTCATTCATTTACTTATTTATTTGTTCATTTATTTATTCATTTATGTTCTTTGCTGTTTGAGACAATACTCTGATTTGTTTTGATTATTGCCCACCCCACTCCACCCTTCCCAATCAAATATCAAAATGTCCGTTCCGTGGACCATCTCTTACTCACTTATTTCCACTGTGCAGGAGAATGATGACGTCGAGCTTCAGACAGCGTCGATATTCGGTACAGCTAAGGCCAGCCAAGAAGCTGATAATGTTTTGATATTACAGGACAAGAAAGGACGAGGCGAGAAATATTTACAGGTATCTATAGACTAAGAAAGGAACCACGACAGACTTATTTGAATCTTTCATTCATTCATTCATTCATTCATTCATTCATTCATTCATTCATTCATTCATTCATTCATTCATTCATTCATTCATTCATTCATTCATTCATTCATTCATTCATTCATTCATTCATTCATTCATTCATTCATTCATTCATTCATTCATTCATTCATTCATTCATGCATTGATTCATTCAGTCATTCATTCATTCATTCATTCATGCATTGATTCATTGATTCATTGATTCATTGATTCATTCATTCATTTATTCATTCATTCATTCTTTCATCTATTTATTTGTCGTTTTTATTGCGCTGGTTTTCCTGTGTCAAAAAAAAATGTCTAACGTGCTAACTTTTACAGAAACACGATAAAACTCACATGAGACCCTAATCCATTAATAATTCCTTGTAAAAAAAAAAAACAACAACAACAACAACAGCAACAACATGAAACCCTAATACATTAATAATTCCTTGTAACAAAAAAAACAAAACAAAAAAAAAACAAACAAAGAGAATCACGTACAATAAAAGCCTTCTTTATTCATTCCTCGGTGAATTCTTACTTAGGGTACGTCTACACTAACCCGGATAAAATTGAAAACGCAACTTTATTTATCCGGTTAGACCTTCCGTCCACACTAAAACGCATGCATTCTATTGTTTAACGAGCAATTTTGACGGTAGAGTGCACGCACTAAAATTGTGCAACATAAATACCACTAAATGCTGCTATTCTATGCTAATTATATTGTTTTCTTTTGTATAATTAGTGCTATTTACTACCAAATAGTGAAAACGGCATAGTGTAGCCATGGGGTCTTAGTGCATATCTAGTTTGTATTTGGAACTAAATCGCTTCACATTCATGTTGCGTGCACTCTATTATTTAAGGTGGAAATTATTGTGTTTTTTTCTTTTTTCAGGTTACAAAGAATCGATTTGATGGCTCAGTAGGCCGAGTTCCTTTAGAGTTCGTCAAATCTTCATTATCGATGTGCGGTTTCGGCAAAAAAGACAACAACAACAACAAAAACATACAAAATACTTTCAAAGTTTCGAGAAAAGTTTCTGACATTGACATGATCAACATTCCCAGTAGTGCACCAATACAAAAGGCACGAGCACGACCATACTCCCCCGGATATTCCAAAGCAGGTGGAAGTGTTACGGGGGGTGCGCGAATATCAAACTCGGAAACCTTGCCCCATAGAGTGCCTGATCAAACGTTAAGTCACTCCATTATTTCCAAAACGCACTCCCCCGGAACACAAACGTCGGATAGTAAAATGGACGAGGGGGCAACGGAATCCAATACGAAAACATCACCACCCGAATTTTCAACTCCTAAAAAGGGCGCAAGATTAAGTTTTTCAAGCAAAGATGTCGAAAGTGTACGAACATTTCAAGAAAATCTTTCAGAGTCTATACGATCGAAAGGTGTAGGTCAAAAGTCTCCCGTACTCACCCCTAGTAAGGTGACGGGAGATGAGAAAAAACTGAACGCTAAGAAACTTTACTCGAAGACGATTGCGTCATTAGTTGCCAAACACGTGACTAAACATCGCATTCAGAAGAAACCGCTGAGAACCGACGCAGTGAGACCCGCCGTCAAAACTAGCAAATAGTCAACACATATTAACATATCTTGAAATTATAATCATTGACAGTTTTGCATCGTTGCAGATTTCCGTTTTTGGAAAGTAACAGTGCGAGAACACCTTTTGAAATATGTAAATAGCAATTCTTAAATATATTATTATAATGGTGCTGTTGCGGATTTGTTTGTTTTGACTGATTTTTAAACACGTCCTTGCAAAGGCTTTAAGAAAAAAAGAGAGAAAGAAACAACTCTGTCATAGACTGCGTTACATCCGGTATTTTCTCTTGTTAATAATATCTTGCGAATGCAACGCAGGCTATCTCTGATATAAAGAAGTGAACTGCACATATTTGCGTGGCAACACTGTCACGTCATTGTTATTTGCCACGGAAACCCAAATTAAAATATATCGTCCTAGAATTGACCAAATCGATGCGATTCATACATCATTACTAAACTCAACTGGTTTACTTCTAGGGATGAATGGTAGAGGGCAAACAATATATCCGTGAAACACTAATTACTAAATAGTACAAACAATATATCCGTGAAACACTAATTACTAAATAGTACAAACAATATATCCGTGAAACACCAATTACTAAATAGTACAAACAATATATCCGTGAAACACTAATTACTAAATAGTACAAACAATATATCCGTGAAACAATAATTACTAAATAGTATAAATAATATATCAGTGAAACACTTATTACTAAATAGTACAAACAATATATCCGTGAAACACTAATTACTAAATAGTACAAACAATATATCCGTGAAACACTAATTACTAAATAGTACAAACAATATATCCGTGAAACACCAATTACTAAATATTACAAACAATATATCCGTGAAACACTAATTACTAAATAGTACAAACAATATTTCCGTGAAACACTAATTACTTAATAGTACAAACAATATATCCGTGAAACACTAATTACTAAATAATACAAACAATATATCCGTGAAACACTAATTACTAAATAGTACAAACAATATATCCGTGAAACACCAATTACTAAATAGTACAAACAATATATCCGTGAAACACTAATTACTAAATAGTACAAACAATATATCCGTGAAACACTCATTTCTAAATAGAACAAACAATATATCAGTGAAACACCAATTACTAAATAGTACAAACAATATATCCGTGAAACACTAATTACTAAATAGTATAAACAATATATCCGTGAAACACTCATTTCTAAATAGAACAAACAATATATCAGTGAAACACCAATTACTAAATAGTACAAACAATATATCCGTGAAACACTAATTACTAAATAGTACAAACAATATATCCGTGAAACACTCATTTCTAAATAGAACAAACAATATATCCGTGAAACACTTATTACTAAATAGTACAAACATATCAGTGAAACACTAATTACTAAATAGTACAAACAATATATCAGTGAAACACTAATTACTAAATAGTACAAACAATATATCCTTGAAACACTAATTACTAAATAGTACAAACATATCCGTGAAGCACTAATTACTAAATAGTACAAAATAGTGCTAATTAAACAAAGGAAAACAAAGTATTACTTTAGTATTACTAAAGTTTCATGTTTGCACTCTAGGCACTTTTATAAAAATGTACTTTGAAATATCTTCAGTCTATAAAGATGAAAAGTAGTCAATATTAAAGGTCCTATGATGGATACTTTAACAAAAAAGTAAATACCTTCTAAAACATAATGGTGAATAAATTACAGTTATTTGATCAATTCTGATGATTTTTTTTACAAGGCAAAATATCCGACTGTTAGAAAATTTAGAACACGCGATTTGAAGGACTGGGGCCGGTTGCACGAAGCCTGAATAAAGTTATCCAGCTGGTTAAAGTTATCCACCCCAAATCAATCAATCAATCAATCAATCATTTTTTATTTAGTACCATAAGTTATAATTAATTTACATGAATATAATTTGGTTAAAAACATTCTTTTTAGAACAAGCTACCTATAATAACATAACAGGGTGTACACCCACCACCCCCCCCCCCCACCCCACCCCCTCACTAGTCCCTGAGCTCAGCCAATCAAAAACAGACTTTCACTAACATTTTAATTTTTTTTATATGACGTCATTTCCCCAATGCTGCATCTCCTCCACTCTCCGTGAAAACTCCTGTATGTGCGCCTGAAGGATGAAAAATGTACAGTTCAGTTAAAACCGTCTACCGTTTGTCCGCTCTTTGTGTAACAATTTTTGAGATCGTTTTTGAAAGTTCTTATTCGTTTTGCCTTTTTAATAAAGCGAGCAAATCAAAATAGCATATAGGAGAACTAGGCCACTTTGACTATATCGTATAAATGTGAAAATGGCCGGAAATGTATTTTTTTTTTGTTTTGGTTAAATATGTATAATTATTAAAATTCAAATTACGTAGACGATAGCAATGTTAGGAGGACTATGGTATAGATGATTAAACCATCAATCTAGTTTTTGACAAAAGCTAATCGTGTTCCAAGTATATCTTGGCCATTATAACAATTTTCACTTGATCAAATATTGCGGAACTGATATTGAGGAAGTGTTAGCGGATACTCTTTAATTAAAATTGTATGTTTCTTTGTTACACGGCCTTGTAAAACGAATACCACAAACATTTATAGCTAGTTTAGAGTTCTATATTTCCTGGAGTAATTCATGTATATTTATATCGAAAAAAAAAAACTCCAATAAGGTGTTTTTTTATAGATTTAACTATGAAAGAGAAATCTTGTCATCATAAATTGCATTCTTATAACTGCATTTAAATTATCAGCAGTAAAGCATGAGTTTCCGTGTTTTGTCGGTGTCAAGTAATGAATGCGGGATGTCAGTTTTTGCGAACACGATCGAAAAAAGGTCTGAAACATCTCGAATATCATAGCGCATGGGTAAGGTTAGTATGCTAAAGCTGATATTCCGCTAATTGATAAGGTTTTGATTTCTAATGAATTGCCTGGAGTACCAAAACAATACCGCGAACTAAATAAATACATAAAAACAAAATAATAAAACAAATAAAATCGTGCTTCTCTGTAAGTTTAGGAGTCACTTTTGGTACTCTGTAAACACCATGCGGTTGTGTGAAATCTTGATAGCCCATTTCACCGACTAGAAAACTATATCTTTTAGATGCAACATAAATTGCGCCCTTCCTCGACCTAAGAAAATCGTGTTTTTACAACAGTTTCAAAATGAATACCAAAGAACAGAGATGGTATAATTTCCTTTTTCTGTGTCTCCTGTAGCGTTATTGTCTATTGTCTCGTTCAGACTGACTGAGAATAAATCGGGTACTAAAACTTTTCAGCGGGATTTTATTTTTTTTACAGTAATTACTTCTCTCCACTGGCAATACCTCCAGCAAATTGCTTACGTTGGTCTTGTTATAATTAAATTCATTTGTTTTGCTTCTGTTTTGAAGACATCTGAACCTACTGCATGAACTAGTGATGTTGTCAAAGAGAATGTCAGTTTCTTTTTGTCGATTGCAATTTGGAAAGGCCGAAAAGGTCCATGGGTATATGCGGTTCATTTGGAAAAATGCAGCTGCAGAATATTAACATGCTGTATAACCGACCATGGAAAATCTTGAGTATAAGGAGATGAAACTGATTCCAATGATATCAATATCACTTAGTTAAGTGCTGATTCATCAAAATTATTGAAACCCCAGAGTTCTTTTCGATCGTGCTAGCTAAATTTAATTTTCAATATCCACCTATGTGCTCTTGACAAGGCTAGGTGAAATAAGCACATCAGTATCAATTCAAACAGTATCTTGTAACTGTATATTTTTAAATAACATCTGTCGTGCCATAATAGTGCAGTGTTTGTTTAACAACGACAGTAGCCATTTCGTTATCCCTGTCCGGTTCAGCAGTTGAAGAAAAATTCTCTCAGACGAGCTGGAACATGATACAAATCAATGAGCTGAAGCGAGTAACACGCAATACTCGATTATTATATAAGACAAAAAGGACGGCGACACAGAATAAGTTGACTCGGTAATTAAAACGAAGACAAAAAAGCAAAAAAATTAAAAGAAAATTAAATCCAGCGACAGCAAGATACAGAAGAAAACGGCAAAAATAAAAGAATCGGAAAAAAAAGAAAAAATTATTAGGAAAATATAAAAAGAAAAAAGACAACAAAGAAGAAAAGAAAAGTGATAGCGCGATAAAATACAGACGAAGAAGCCCACATGAAAATACTGAAACACGAATGATGAGAAACTGAAAGAAGTCGTAATAATTCAAACGACTGAGCAAATTGAAAGTTCCGACAACATACTTAATTTCATTCAAGACGTCACCAAGTAAGCAAATACGTAATACCATCAATTGAATTATCATCAATGTAAGATCGAATACTATCCAGCCGTCGTTGTCATTCGATCGAAATAACCTGAATATCACTATCACAAGAAATCAAGTAGAAATCTTTAAATTCCTCCGCCAGAAACAATGGTAGCAAAAATAACAACAGTCAAATCGACAGCAACAGCAACAATAAAGTCACAATAGCATCAACAACAACATCAACATAAATAGTCACAATATGAACAACAGCAGCAACAGCAACATCAATTGAGTCACAATATCAACAACAGCAACATCAATAGAGTCACAATATCAACAACAGCAACATCAATAGAGTCACAATATCAACAACAGCAACAACAATAGAGTCACAATATCAACAACAGCAACAACAATAGAGTCACAATATATCAACAACAGCAACATCAATATAGTCACAATATCAACAACAGCAACATCAATAGAGTCACAATATCAACAACAGCAACATCAATATAGTCACAATATCAACAACAGCAACATCAATATAGTCACAATATCAACAACAGCAACATCAATAGAGTCACAATATCAACAACAGCAGATTTGTACAACCACGGCAACCAACACAATACAACAACATCAACAGCAAAAACAATACTGATAAATAAAAACAATATGAACATCACTCGGACATATTGCCCACTTAACGGAAAAGACTTTCAAGAGAACTTTGACTTCTACGACGACCGCTTTCGTATCATCTCAGCCTTCTGTTGCACAATCGGCTTCTTGTTAGCGCCTCCAATCATCTTTATCAATACCCTAGTTGTTATCACCATAACTCGCAACGCCGTCTTCCACAACCCCGCTAATATACTCGTATGTCTTTTAGCCGTCGCGGACGGTCTAGTAGGACTAGTCTTCCTACCAGTACAAAACGTCTGGATGTTAAACGTCGATGCTAACAACTCGTGCGCGTTTTATGCGCTTCTGGTAGGGAGCGCTTGGGCCTTTTGCGGTTCGTCGTTTTTAACTATGGTTGCAGTAAGCGGCGAGAGATATCTTGCATTATTCTTACACCTAAAATACTCATCTATAATTACACCAACTAAACTCGCAGTCACTGGAGTTCTAATCTGGATTTTTGGCATTTCAGAAGCAATTATCTTCGCCTTTTCGTATGTCAAAACAGCGATTGTTCTCACAATCGTCCTTCTTACCCCAGGCATGAATCTGATCATGTTCACTTACTATCGTATCTTCAAGTTGGTCCGCCATCACCATGCCCAGATTCGATCGCAGCAAGTCACAGGTGTTGATATCGCAGCAGCGGAATCTGCACGACAGAGAAAGCTTGCGATTACGATGGCTTACGTTACGGGGACGTCTCTGGTTTGCTACACACCTGTTGGTGTTGCTAGTCTTTTGATGATAGTGAACGGTATGCGTGTTTATGTCATAGAAATGTTGATGGTCACAGTAGCGTTGAATACGATCAGTTCGTTGCTTAATCCATTGATTTATTGTAGTAGGTCTAAAGATATCAGAAAAGCTGCATTGAGTCTTGTGTGTTGTAGATAGTATCTTGATTGATTAATGAGGCAGTTCAGGATAGTGTGAGATAAGAGAAAAGCTGCCTGGGGTCTTGTTTGTTGTAGATAATACCTTGGTAGGCTTATGAGGCAGTTCAGGATAGTGTGAGATAAGAGAAAAGCTGCCTGGGGTCTTGTGTGTTGTAGATAATACCTTGGTAGGCTTATGAGGCAGTTCAGGATAGTGTGAGATAAGAGAAATGCTGCCTGGGGTCTTGTGTGTTGTAGATAATACCTTGGTAGGCTTATGAGGCAGTTCAGGATAGTGTGAGATAAGAGAAAAGCTGCCTGGGGTCTTGTGTGTTGTAGATAATACCTTGGTAGGCTTATGAGGCAGTTCAGGATAGTGTGAGGTAAGAGAAAAGCTGCATTAGGTCTTGTGTGTTGTAGGTAATACCTTGGTAGGCTTATGAGGCAGTTCAGGATAGTGTGAGATAAGAGAAATGCTGCATTAGGTCTTGTGTGTTGTAGGTAATACCTTAGTAAGCTTATGAGGCTGTTCAGGATAGTGTGAGATAAGAGAAAAGCTGCATTAGGTCTTGTGTGTTGTAGGTAATACCTTGGTAGGCTTATGAGGCAGTTCAGGATAGTGTGAGATAAGAGAAATGCTGCATTAGGTCTTGTGTGTTGTAGGTAATACCTTAGTAAGCTTATGAGGCTGTTCAGGATAGTGTGAGATAAGAGAAATGCTGCATTAGGTCTTGTGTGTTGCAGGTAATACCTTGGTAGGTTAATGAGGCATCTCAAGGTAGTATGAAGTAAGATACTTCACAATACTCATACTTTACTGATAGAGTCGTTTTCGTACGAGTGGGAAACAGTACCATATCGTACGTATCATCGCCGTAGTTTTTATAATTTTTTTCGCACGATTGGAAACCGTTACGGTTACGATACCGCTACGATTCGGTAGATAATTTGAATGCTTTACTAGAAATTAGGACTACGATGCGGAACTGTGTCCCACTCATACGAAAACGACTCTAAGAAAACATTCGAATCATATGTTGTATCGTAGTTGCATCGTTAGTATAACGTTTCCCGTACTCATGCAAAAACGACTTTTTGTGTTATGACTGGACAAGTTTTCCATGTTGTTGTCACACCAGCAAATGAGAATTACGCAACAAGGTATAATCATTTTCCTAGTGTCGCATATGGTTTTCATTTCACACATGGCCGGTTGCCTTACTGGGCTATTTGTCGTTACATTAAGTGTGAATGTCAGAAAGGATCGAGCAAAAGTTTCATTTTCTTGGCCACGGCCACAAAAAATGACCTAGCTCATATTTTGTCTACAGGTAGGCCTAAGTACGTAGGTAGTGGAATGGGGGTTCTTTAGGCAAGTTCTTTTTTAATTTAGGAGAAAATAGACAATAATCGATTTTGACGAAAATTGACAAAATTCGTCACGCGAGTAGTAAAAAAACACCTACTTTCTCATACCACGAAATCGTACTTTAACATCAAACTGTGGTTTAATTTTTAGATCGTTGCGTAGACCGAGCCTTTGACATGGACTTTGTAATTGTTTTGAGTCGTTTTGTAGGATTTTGAGAGAATTAGAAGTCATAAAAGTAGAGGTACTTAAGCTTAGTTCGATTTAACGCAAAACATCCCATTACAAAACAGGCAAAAAATAAATGTGGTAACGCTTGAAAATTGTTGATACTCTGGCCATATAATCTACTTGTAATGGTCTTTCAATCTATGTATTTTTTAGATTGGTTTTTACAAACGTTTGTAAAATAATTGACATCAAAGTATCATGAATTTTGCCTTTTCGCTACATTGGAATTGACAACAGTCTGACAAACTTTGAATAAATTTTTCCTTAAGCATTGTCAAAAATTATTAGATTGAACATGATTTCGTTACCTGATTATTTGTTGTAACCAGCGAAATATATAACACAACGGATAAATTAATTTTTTGTAGTTTTGTTTCTGTTGCAAAACCTTGTTTTGTTAATTCGACGGCAAGGCAAGCCGGCGGCATCGATTGCCATTCTTGTGTCGATCAAATCAGTGGCACATTGCGATAATTTCTTTTTCTATAGTACAGGCACACAGAAAAAAGCTTTATAATAGACATTTGTATATTTCAAACATATAGAAAATAGCGTTATATTTCAGATTGTTTTTATTTCGAATTCGGTCTTGAATAAACATATAACCGATTTAATTTTTAGATTAATTTCTAATAACACTATTCAGCTAATCCTTCAAATCATAGTTCAAATTTATATTTTTTGACTATTTTGCTTTTTCCTAAATTCAACTGAAGAGAACAAGTCAAAAATAGAAAATAGAAAATAGACATGTATGTGATTTGCATAATGTTTTCTATTTTTGACTTGTTCTCTTCAGTTGAATTTAGGAAAAAGCAAAATATAGTAAAACAATATAAACTTGAACTATGATTTAAAGGATTAGCTGAATAGTGTTATTAGAAATTAATCTAAAAACAAATCGGTTATATGTTTGTTCAAGACCGAATTCGAAATAAAAACAATCTGAAATATAACGCTATTTTCTATATGTTTGAAATATACAAATGTCTATTATAAAGCTTTTTTCTGTGTGCCTGTACTATAGAAAAAGAAATTATCGCAATGTGCCACTGATTTATGTGATTTGCATAATGTGGAATTTTGTTCTCTCGGAAAATTGTCAATAGTCAGAATGAAAAAAACAAAATAATAAAATCAAACAACAAAAATATCAATGCAAAATTAAACACTTTATAAAAATCGCTCCCATAGAATAGGCTTTTACACGACTAAAGATTGGAATATCATCTTGCCGTTTGATCTAAAAATTTCTCAACTTTTTATTTAATCGCTGATTGCTGATAGATTAAAATGTATTCTTTTCATGACTTAAATATGCAGAAGCTAGAGTGCATGCCATATAAGCGTGAAACAATTCCTAACTATTTAGCGCTTAATAGTATTTAGTTATCAACTACATAGTTATCCACTAAAGGCCGGTACACACTAGGCGACAAGTCGCAGCGACATGTCGCCTCAGTGTGCATTGGTTCAATACTTGTCGCCAATACATCTGATTGTGTCGTTGCGACAATTTCCGCCAAAAATACCTAGTACACACGGGGGGAAATTGTCGCTACGACATATTTCGGGAACAAGTCGCTGTGACTTGTCGCCTAGTGTGTACCGGCCTTAACTAACAAAAGATGTGCAATAAAACAAAACGTGCAACATTCCTTAGAACATGCCTTTGAATTTCTTTGTGTCTTAAGGCCGGTACACACTAGGCGACAAGTCGCAGCGACTTGTCCCCACAACATGTCGCAGCGACAATTTCCTCCCGTGTGTACTAACATTTTTGGCGAAAATTGTTGTCGCCGCAAGAGAATTTTGTTGCTGCGACTTGCCACATGAAATCCAACCGGTTGGTATTGCTGAACCAGTGCACACTTAGGCGACATGTCGCGGGGACAAGTCGCTGCGACTTGTCGCCTAGTGTGTACCGGCCTTTAAGTTTATGCCTTGTCGCATTGTTAGTTAGTTGATAACTAAATACTATTAAGCGCTAAATAGTTAGGAGTTGTTTCACGCTTATATGGCATGCACTCTATAAATAGACCTCAACTTAAAAAAAAAATTATACAGCGTAATTTCTATTGAGAAACTCATGAATGAGTTGTTTATTAGTGCTAAATCTATATATCTCACATTATAAATAGATATGAATAATCCTGTATGTAGGTAATCGACACGTCTCGTCTTGGCAGAGTAATAAGTTTATAACAAATTACCATAAAGCCATTCAAATGCCCTAATAAAATTAAAGTACAAAGTACGGCATACTACAGTAAATGTAATCAACAAAAATAGCAATGCAAAATCGAAAAAATAAACAAGAAAACAAATAACAACAAAACAAATCAAACCAAAAAGTAAACAAACAAACGAACGAACGAACGAACGAACGAACAAACGAGCAAGCGAGCAAGCGAGCAAGCAAACAAACAAACAAACAAACAATGATAATGTGTCTGTCTGTCTGTCACACAATTCAAATAAAACTGAAGTAATGAACGAGAAAAGTATAAATAAATGAAAATGACTAAAGTCATTGACAGAGCATGTGCTTACGATTGTTCAAATAGAAAATAGAAATAGCGAAAAAAGGATTCGGTCAAAAATTGACAACTAAGTTTCCGAGAGAACAAAATTCCACATTATGCAAATCACATACATGTCTATGTTCTATTTTTGACTTGTTCTCTTCAGTTGAATTTAGGAAAAAGAAAAATATAGTAAAAAAATATAAATTTGAACTATGATTTGAAGGATTAGCTGAATAGTGTTATTAGAAATTAATCTAAAAACAAATCGGATATATGTTTGTTCAAGACCGATTGCGAAATAAAAAAAATCTGAAATATTACGCTATTTTCTATATGTTTGAAATATACAAATGTCTATTATAAAGCTTTTTTCTGTGTGCCTGTACTATAGAAAAAGAAATTATCGCAATGTGCCACTGATTTGATCGACACAAGAATGGCAATCGATGCCGCCGGCTTGCCTTGCCGTCGAATTAACAAAACAAGGTTTTGCAACAGGAACTAAAAAAAATTAATTTATCCGTTGTGTTATATATTTCACTGGTTACAACAAATAATCAGGTAACGAAATCATGTTCAATTTAATAATTTTTGACAATACTTAAGGAATAATTTATTCAAAGTTTGTCAGACTGTTGTCAATTCCAATGTAGCGAAAAGGCAAAATTCATGATACTTTGATGTCAATTATTTTACAAACGTTTGTAAAAACCAATCTAAAAAATACATAGATTGAAAGACCATTACAAGTAGATTATATGGCCAGAGTATCAACAATTTTCAAGCGTTACCACATTTATTTTTTGCCTGTTTTGTAATGGGATGTTTTGCGTTAAATCGAACTAAGCTTAAGTACCTCTACTTTTATGACTTCTAATTCTCTCAAAATCCTACAAAACGACTCAAAACAATTACAAAGTCCATGCCAAAGGCTCGGTCTACGCAAATATCTAAAAATTAAACCACAGTTTGATGTTAAAGTACGATTTCGTGGTATGAGAAAGTAGGTGTTTTTTTACTACTCGCGTGACGAATTTTGTCAATTTTCGTCAAAATCGATTATTGTCTATTTTCTCCTAAATTAAAAAAGAACTTGCCTAAAGAACCCAAATTCCACTACCTACGTACTTAGGCCTACCTGTAGACAAAATATGAGCTAGGTCATTTTTTGGGGCCGTGGCCAAGAAAATGAAATTTTTGCTCGATCCTTACTGACATTCACACTTAACAACTAGTTGGTACATCCAATCACTAAATACTATAGATATTTTAGTTGGATTTGACCTCACTTTAGTTATAGGGCGTAAAGGCTAATTACAACAAAGTGGCAAAAAAACAACAGGAAAGCAATGAGTTAGAGAATTGTTGCAGCATAAAAACAAGTCTGAAAAAAAAAGAAAAAAGAGCAATAGGAATAACAGTTAGGGTCTATCGACAGAGTACATTCAAGAGAACACAAAAATCGCCATTTTGTTCTATTCTTATACCAATAGCCTATTTTACGGATATTTGTATATCATGGTACATAATCAAGCAATTTGATTGTTTTTTTTTTTTTAATATGACAGATAATCTTTTTGTTTTGAGAATAGTATAAAAGAGGATTGCGATAAATAAGCCCCATTTACAAGTAGCGATTTGTCGAACGCCATATGTAGTACACGACTACTCGTAACTTCTAAAACAAGTGACACAAGTTCTAAAACGTGTTTTAGAATGTCAACAGGGGCGGCGGAACCGGGGGTGTCGACACGTGCCCCCCTCCACAAAATATTTTAGGGGGACTACCCCCCCTCCCCCCCCCCCCCCAACACACAAACTATTGGTTAAAAATATTAATGGATGAGTTTCTACGAAAAAATGTTTTGTGAGTTTCCGGTTTGTAAAGATTAGATGCTACGTGCCATAATACCCATAAAATATAACCGTCTTCGATGCAGGAGCTGGTTTCTTGTGTCGTAAGGAAATGCGTGATGACTGGGCCTTAGTTAGCACTTTCTCTTGGGGTGTGGAAGGGTGGGGGATTATAGTGCCCCCCCTCCCCAATCCCACACACGGATGTTACTGTTCCGCCGCTCCTGGTCAAGAATGAAATCTTTGGAAGGTTTCAAACCTCACGACTAGTTGTATACTACAAATCGCACACGACGAATTGCACACTGTGAATCGCATTAAGTTCCATGTCACTATGCTTGTACAGAGCTTTCAATGAAAGAAACAAGACAACATAGTTTAAAAGATAATTAAAACTTTAATTTAAGTTACATAAAAGATTAATGTTGTAGTGCCTGCCTTAGTTTATACATGTCGCAAGCGTAACAAGGTAAACTGAACTCTTGTTACTGTTATTAATAATATATCATCTGCACTCGTCTTGAAATCATAGGGAATCAACTCCTTTGTAAAAGTATCGAATTTGTTTGTTGAAAATATATAAAACCTCATCCGACTTGGTATTCTTAAATGTGTCACAAATATTAAAAAAAAAACACTTACGCCTGAGAGGTATCGCTGGCAATCTTCTTTTTACAAAAGAGTTCCACCCTTTGTTTCGACGTGTCGACAAACAATTTCTTAAAATATCAATTGATTGCATTGGGAATCTACATCTAAATCTGTGATATGATCATAAAAATAGCGGATTATACAATTGTCTCTAATAATACAAACGAACTCTCACTGATCTGCACGAGGGCCAATTTTCCCTATTTCACTATGACGTCACATCAAAGCAATGTTCAACAATCTATTGTTTAAAAGCAAAAGATCATGGTTGTCGGACGCGGTCAAAACAATACAAATTAACAAAAAAAATTCTAGAACCCTAGTTAATCATGGAGAAAAAGCGGAGTAGCTTCCAAACGCCCTAAATATTATTTAGCACATTATAGCACATATTACTATTTAGCCCAAGGCATTGTTTAGCTAGGAGCCAATTGTGTCGAATGTTCTGTTGGATTTTGCGATTCTATTCTCCACGTAAACAATGGTAACGTCAGAGTGAATTATGGCAATTAAGATTTAAGAATTATTTTGACTTCTTAAAAATACTCACTAAACTAATTTAATTTTGCATGGATTTGCAACTACGAAAATAATAATAATAATAAAAAGAATAATACATTTTACAGAGAATGGTAAACAATATATATACAAGACAATGTTCCTATTTACAAAATATTGAAAGTTCAAATGAGTATATAATATAAAAAGTAAGGTAATAAAATGTGAATTTTCAATTAAATGCAATTTATTTTCAGAATCCTGAATATATAATAAGGTTGTATCAATACTCATATTGTGCTTATGAAAGTAAACACTAATTAAAATCATCAACTACGCTGTACTAACCAGCCTCCCTGAGAGGGAGGGAATAATGCTGTTTAAGCCCCAGAGCATTCGGTAGGGGTATGGGTTAGAAAAAATTAGGCTTACCAAACATGGAACCAAACTTTTGTTGCATCCTTTTTAGGCAAAAATATCTATCGTCACTTGTTATCTTTTGGCTCCCTGAAACCTTCAAACCTGAATCCCTTTCGATTTATTAGTGATGGCCCTGGAACCGCAAAACTCTTAGGGAGACTGATCGACAGCCTTGAACTGCTATCTATCGATTATTTCGCCTGCGTTGCGCTAGGAAAAAAACTAAAAAAATGATTCAAAAGAAATGTTGGTTACCTATCAATATGGTTTATTGGGACATTAGATCTCCCTTTTAAACTCAACCCATCCAGACCATGTTAGTTAGAATAATGGGACAGCTAGCGCAATTTGCATTCCTGTATTTTTAAAAGTAGATATTCATGGTTTTCAGCAATTCCCAGGAGAGTGGAACAAAATGGTCCACCAGTCACGTTTGTGGTTTTCAACCATTCGTAGGAGAGTGAGTGGAACAAAAGGGTCCACCAGTCACGGTGGTGGATTTCTTTTGAAAAGTCCACCAGCATGGCTACCATGCATGTCTTTTGTTTAAATTGTCTCCTTGGAATGGTTGAAAAACATCAATTACAAATTAAATGTCTGTGCCCGGCTGTTTAAAGCTCGATTATTGTTAATCCAGGGTCTAAAGGGTTTCTTAAAGGGGAACCTAGGATTAGTGCAAAAACTTTTAAAAGGTGATTGAAACGTGTAGTACATTGCTTTGGTTCCATGCTCCAGAATATTTTTAATTTTTCGTCTATACTTGATATTTATGAAATAAAAATATTTATATTTTTTTGTTTCCAAAATCTTACAAACTAAGGAAACGCAAAGGAAAATCTCTTCTTAAAACTCGTGAAGTTTTGTAAATGTCTGATCTGCAGCTTCAAACAGCCATTTTAAATCTATAGCTCAAAATATTGGAAATACTCATGAAATATGATGCCAAAACTATGTTAATTAGGCTGAATATTACGGAACATAGGACTGTGCTACATGTTATAAAACTGTCATGAGTTTCTGATTAGGTTAAACAACCCAACCCTGAATGTTTATTTCACACTGTTGATGGACTGTATTCCTACACTGGATTGGTAGCTGGTACTGCACAAACACTGCATTCTATGAACAAAGAATAAATGTACATGAAATTAGTAAAATGACATACAGTGTAAATTAACCGTTTGGATAGCAGTGAAGCGAAATGACGTTTTATTCCCGTCTCTATACCATAATAGCATCTAGAATTCTTTCCTATTCAATTTTTTTATTCCCTTGAGAATACAGGATGAATAGTCACAGTTAGTGAAAAAAGCAATGCAAAAAGGATTATGGTCTAGAGACGGGGGTAAAACGTTATCACGCTACAGGCTTATTGATACAACAGTGACTAAGAGGAAATGCATGCGTAAATAAATTGTCAAATATATAAATGACCAAATGATCAGCGATATGAATGAATGGTTGAATATTGATGAGTGAAACAAAATTTACTATTTAGTTTTATAATGAATATTAAACTAAATGAATATACATGGACTTAATGATTTAGGATGTGGAAAGGAAACAACAAGTAAATCAACTAAATGTGCTACAAATGAAAAATGACCTTGGAATGTACTTGCGTAAAAATCCGACAAAGTTTGAATCTGAGAATATGTCACAGTGCGCAAAGGAATGTGATGTGTTTCATTTTCTTTTTACATTTACCAGTCACTTGGACATTTGGTTTTCCCTTCCAGATTTAGAGAACCAAGTTCAATTTAGTTGGCGAGAGAAATAACGATCTAATTAGTATCAAATCGACCTACCTCTTCTACAAATCTTCTTTCAAAATTACATGCTTGATTTCTAGCCTTTTATCCCAACCATGTTGAACAATAACAATCTGATACACTTCCATCACAAGGTTAGGAAAGTACTCCAGGAACACAGCGTCTTCAAGAATGTGTTTTTGGATTGGAATTGGTCTGCTAGCCTCAGATACGTGAGAGATTGCATTTCTGATAAAGCGAAGCAGATGGATTATAGATCCAGTGTCGTACGGTTTGTGCTTTGCCATTTCAGCGTAGATACTAGGCATATTGTTGTACTTGACATTATTCCATGTGGGATACTTGACTATTCTCGAAAACGATGTTTCGATGTCCGATTGAACTTGAAGAAGAGGACCACAGACTGGAGGGCGCTCAATTTCTGGCTGATTTCCGACAGCATACAAAAAATCCAACTTTTTCTTCTTTGTCCAAAACAAAGGTTGCGACAAAGAGTCAACAGCGGATGGACGCTCCTTTGGTTCCCATGACAATAGACGTGTGATAAGATGTGTTGCTGCTAGAGAAATCTTGTTATCCCAACCTACCATCGCGCCGTTCATCATGTTTTGAATGGTTTCATGCTCAGCCATCAATGTGGTCTTATTGGAACAATCCCCTGGGCTGAATGGATGTCTCTTGGGCGATAGAATGTAATGCAGTAAAAGTCCACAAGAATACATGTCAGATTCTCTGGTGTGTTGATAACTACTTGACGAGATTACATCAGGTGCAATCCAACATCGTGTGCCAGCGTTAGTGCCAAGTACAGTAGTTCCAGTAGCATACATAGGGCTGCTAAGACCAAAATCAGCAATTTTCAAGCAAAGCTTTGGATGAACTTTGTAAAGAATGTTGCCAGGTTTGATATCACGGTGAAGGATAGGAGCTGGCTTTATATCGTGCAAATATCTCACTCCCACAACTAATTCTTTACATAGTGAAAAGCTATGGCGCGAATCATAGACATAGCTCTCAAAATACTCGTCGAGATTTCCTTCCATCAATTCTAAAACAACATAAGCGAAGTTTTCATCGGTATCATCATAACATAGGTACTTAACAATTTGTGCACAGTCTGCCAGCGTTGCGAGATTGGTTATCTCTCGTATGTCTTGTGGTCGATTCATGTTTCGTTTCAAGATTTTCTTTATTGCAATTTCTCTTCCATCCTTTTGGCAGATTCCAGCAAACACGTCACCAAATGCTCCATTTCCGATGGGTTCTTTATGGTACCAGTAGTTATTGATCGACTCGACATTCTGTATCCTTGCTACTCTTTCAAGTTTATCTTTGTGGTTGTTGGAGAACGATGTCCATGGAATGCTCAGAGGAGCCTGATTCCATTCAACATCTTTGGTCAAAATGTCATTTAACTGTGGGATATTTGAATACGAATCTTTACACGATTTACCATCTGCACCGCACAGCAGGAGTTGGCGAATAATCTCGAGATGGACAGATACCGTTGATTTTCTTTTTCTTATTCCCTGGCTTATTTCAATTAATCTACGTCCTTTCCCTCTTAACTGCGTATCCCCACTGCAATGCAGTTCTTTGATATTATCACAGCAAATACGAAGTGCAGAGTTAAGATCGTGTGGTCGGTTTGGACAAGATAAAACTGTACCAACCAAAGTACTTTTCCAGAAGGTATGGGTTGCTTGATCTTCACAAAGAATCAACAAAATTTTATCCAGAATTAATGGTCTTAGCTCACAAGCAGCTTCAACCAAGCCTTCTGCAAGAGCAAAACATTCTGATGATAAGAGTAAACTCAAAATGGATTCTCCTTCATTGTCGTGAGACCACAAAGCAAGATCCATATCAATACATTGCTTGAAAAATGGTTTCGGTTCAACTGCAACATCTGCGTAAAAACATCCCTCTTTCACGTTGAAGACCTTATTGTGAGCAGCAGTTAAGAGAGGAGGTCTGCTTTTGTTGTCGAAATCATTTAGCTTTGCTCCTGCCTCAACCAAACACTTGACAGCGCTCCACGTCCTACAATAGTGAAGTGGCGTTTGATCTTCAGCATCTCTTGCGCTTAGCTGTATTCCACAAGCACGCAGATGGTTAAATATGTCTTTCAGTAAACTTTCAAATGTAAGTTTTCCAGATAAGAGGTTCTTATAGTTTTCGTTCTGCTGAAGAGAAAGAGACGCCCATAGATGTAGAGGAGACCTCAGCCTGTTGTCTCTTTTGTTTACTGTAACGTTTTGAATGTTGTGTGGTGGGCAGAGTAGTTTGAGAATATATATAAGATCTTGTAAAATTTCCCCCAAAATGTTCTCATTAGCTTCAGTCAGTGCTTTTCTAAATAGTCTCATTAATACATGAAATACGGATTCACCATTTCTTGAAATTTCATTAACAAACGAGCCTCCGATTTTTACAATATGTTCACAAACGGCCTTCATTGCTTTGAACTCAAAGACTTTGTTTCTGTCTTCAGCCCAAGTAGCGAGACCATACATAAGAGGTGTTTGGTTATCGCGGTTTTTGGAGTCAAACCTTGCGCCATGTTTTTCTAGCTTACTGATGATTATCATGGAAAGTCCCTCAGAGTAACCGAGCACAGGATGTGCAGCGAAATAGTGGAGTGCAGTATTTCCTTGTGAATCCACACCCTTTGGATCAGCACCCAGTTGAATCAAAAGATTTAAAATCTCTGGCAATTGTTCTTGTTTTATCTCACCAAAACTTTGTAAATGCAATTCACGTAATTTTTTTTTATGTTTTCTAGAGGCATACTTCATTGCCAATTCTGTTGTGAATGGATATTCTGTAGATATTTTAGGGTAAATCGTACTGATAAATTTAAGGAAAAATACATTTATAATAGTCAAAAATATAATGCTTTGTTTCTGTCCATACTTTTTCAATATATCTAGCATTTGACTGAGCTTATCATTTATATCAAAAATAGTGAAATCATTATGAAAAGTTAATTTCTCTATAAAATATGATAGCACACTGAGACCACAACTGTCTGTATCATGGATTTGCGCACCATTTTCCAGCAGAAAACGCAGCGTCTCCATAGGCTGCGTTCCATGGTGATTTCCAGGAAATGTATAAAATATTGGTGTCCTTCCATACTGGTGTCTTGCATTTATATTGGCCTTTCCATTCTGAATTAGCACTTTGATAACCTCCACATTACTGTTTCTGACAGCATTGAATAGAGCTGTTTCTTGTTGAATATCTCTTGCATCGATACTAGCACCAGCATTGATTAGCACTTTGATAACCTCCACATCACTGTTTCTTGCAGCATTGAATAGAGCTGTTTGATGCAAACCATTTCTTGCATCGATACTAGCACCAGCATTGATTAGCACTTTTATAACCTCCACATTACTGTTCTTTGCAGCATTGAATAGACTTGTTTCTTGCTGAACATCTTTTGCATCGATACTAGCACCCGCATTGATTAGCACTTTCATAACCTCCACATTACTGTTTCTGACAGCTTTGAATAAAGCTGTTTCTTGCTGAACATCTCTTGCATCGATACTAGCACCAGCATTGATTAGCACTTTGATAACCTCCACATTACTGTTTCTTGCAGCATTGAATAGAGCTGTTTGATGCAAAACATTTCTTGCATCGATACTAGCACCAGCATTGATAAGCACTTTGATAACCTCCACATCACTGTTTCTTGCAGCATTGAATAGAGCTGTTTCTTGCTGAACATCTTTTGCATCGATACTAGCACCCGCATCGATTAGCACTTTGATTACCTCCAAATTACTGTTTCTGACAGCTTTGAATAAAGCTAATTTTTGCTTAGCATCTCTTGCATCAACACTACCACCAGCATCGGTTAGCTGTTGGAAAAACTCAAAATTACTGAATCTAACAGCTTTGAATAAAGCAGTTTCTTGGTAATCATCTCTTGCATCAACACTAGCACCACTATTTATTAATAAAGATGCCATGTTAGGATTCCTATTACATGCATTAACATTGCCACCAGCCTTTAGTAGTGCATTTATCATCCTTCTACTTTTATTCTCGGCAACAAGCATTAAAGGAGTTAATCCATTCTTGGATTTGAAAGATACATTGACATCAGCTCCACTCTTGATCAACAATTCTGCAATGTCATAGTTGTTTTCTTGCACAGCTAAGAGCATAGCAGTTGTTCCATTTCTCGTGCATGCGTTTACATCACATTTTGCTTGTATCAGTGCTGTTATCACATCTTTGTTGTCCTTCTTTATGGCATGTATCAAGGGTGCATCTCCGTTGGCGTCTTTGATATCGACATTCGCTCCACTATCAATATAATTTACTGCAAGTTGATTGTTATTAAAACGTATCGCGTCTATCAAAGGTATGCTGCCGAACTGCTCTTGTGATGTTTTGGGATCAAAGACGCTTTCCATATTAAGACCGCTGAAGTACGACAAAGTTATTTGCTTATCCTCTTTGTATCCATTCTTATAATATAGCACCCTAATAAAAACATCAACACATCGATTTTGTCATCATTTGGCATTGTTATATTGTATCCATATGATGTAATATATAGCTGGATTATAAGTGCAATATTTGTCAAAATAATGCAAAAAACATGTACTTAGGGAGGACCACTATTTTTGAGGGGAGGGTGACGATTTTCCAAACTCTCGTTTGGGGAGGGCTAAAGAATTTTGTGAATGACTTTGGGGTGGGTCACAATTTTATTTTCGGCTGCACCTATTTTCCATAGCATCAAATTTGATTTTAACTTTGATACAGTGAACGAGTGTTGCAGTTTTCTTTGCTCAAATCTAGATTATTAAAAGAACACCTCCTGTTTTTAACCCGCTGGCAATTTAGCTAATGTATGAAGTATATGGGTGAACCGTAAGGATCCCAGGGCGATGTTTTTCTCTTTAAGTGTTAGGTGAACACTGTAAATAAGTACGCAGATATAAGGGAACAGTCATTATTTATTGCCTGGGGGTGCGGAGGATTTTTTTGGGGAATCGGTGTATTTTCATAAAAGCAAAAGGGGGATCAGATGGAAATGACCGCTTTGAAAGCTCCGATTTTTTTTTTGGGGGGGGGGGGGAATAATAACAAATGCATTTCAAGGTTCAATCCTTGAAACCGCATTAGATTTAGTGGTTTGATAATAATACAATATAATACTAATAATGATATGATATTCTTTAAATGCAGTATATCCACTGAGTGGTTCTTCATCTGCATTCTCTCACACTCACTATCTCTACATTTATATTTCAACTCACACAACGCTACTGACGGTGTTGATTTTTGGTAGAGGGAGGAAAACCGGAGATACCGGAGAAAACCCTTCGTGGCATGAGAGAGAAACAACACATTATAAACAAACTCAGTTCACATATCACCCAGACCGATCGAGGGATCGAACCTGGGTCACAGTGGTGAAAGGCCAGCACTCTCACCGCTCGGCCACCCATGCCACCCGTTTCATAGTCTTTTCGTAGGTTTGTACACATGTCATTCTCAGTCTCATCACGTCACTTTACTCTCGACATCCATGCTTGTATACTCAAGCCGAAAATTACTGCCAGAATTAATGAACAATGATCGCAACTGTTTTACAGGTAAATTTTGATTCTGAAAAAAAAACACAATTTGCTAAAACACGATCATTGAAGCATTTTAGCGAGAGTGAACCAATTGCCGTCAAGCACTATGACGTCATGGTTTGTTTACATGAATAAAAATGCCTCTAGTTCTGGCAAAATATTTAATACATTTGGCATTGTACTTATACTTATAATTTGTTCCTTAAGCAATAAACGATTGATTTCCGTGGCTTATCGTTGAAATAAACCACGCGGGATATGATGTTGGGAGAGCACGAAAAAGGCCTAAAAAATGACGAGCATCCTGCGACAGAAACTGCCCACTTTGTTTTTTTTTTAGTGGATTTTGCTTGTGCGTTGTCCAGCAACACCTCGATTTCTTCGTCTCTCATCGATGCAAATCTCGGCTTTTTGACCTGAACATTAGTAGTTATTTTCCCTTTTTTTTTTTCAACTTCCTCCTCGGAGTTCTCTACAGCTAAACAAGCTTGTAAAAGCTCGTTATCATCATCGTCAAAAATATCATCCAAGTTATTTAAAGAAAAACAAGGAAGGTCCTCGTTTGTGTCCGCCATTTTGACAATTTTGGACAAACGCCGGTGGTCAAAATTTTGGACCAATCAGAGCGCGCGTAGGAATAAATCTATATTATAAAATATTATAAATGAACGTTTACCGTACTTTTCATTGATTTAAAGATGTTGAATCCCCTCTTTTGCCCATGATTCTTAGCATTAAAACAATAGATTTGTTTACATGTGACGTCATAGTGCTTGTGACTAATTTTTTCGCGCTAAAAATGTTAATTTTCGTGCCAAATATGATAATTCCATTATGTAAATATATAGTATATAAGCCACGTCTCAATAAGTAATTTTCATTCACGCTAAGTACGCCAAGTCATCGGGTAAGCTCAATCCATTTGTAATTTCAAATAGATATTCAAGTTAAGTTCAATTAATGATCGATGTAAACTTTAATTTATAGAATTCGAACGCCTATCTATGCCAATAAATGTTTGAAACCAATAACTATGAACGTACTTTGCTGGATCACCAATGATTATGAAGTATTTATAAAATGGAAATGAGTTTTTTAGCAGTAGTTATAGAACTCATCACGAGTATTTATTTACTTTGAAAATCACTTTTAATCATTAACGAGATTTAGAAGATAGAATAACATTGTTTGAATACCTCCTATAGTTGAAACCAGTCCAAGTGCATCAACCACTGTCTGGCAATAGTAACATACATTCTCTGCCTTTTTTCTAATACGCTAGTAGCCATCTTGGATGTATTCATTATAGAATGTCTGCCAAGTAATATATTCGGTTGCTTTAACCATACATCACGACCAACTTTACAGGTGGCAATAAAAGTTCGGTGATATTCTGTCTGTAAAATAATTAACAAATACATAAAAAACAAACAAACAGACAGGCGGCCAGACGGTAAGACGGGCAGACGGTAAGACGGGCAGAGGGACATACGAGCAGACGGTAAGACGATCAGGCGGATAGACGAGCAGACGGTAAGACGAGCAGACGGATAGATGGGCAGACGGATAGATGGGCAGATGGTTAGATGGGCAGACGGTTAGATGGGCAGACGGGTGGATGGGCAGACGGCCAGATGGGCAGACGGGCAGCCGGGAAGACGGGCAGACGCAAAGACGGGCAGACGGAAAGACGGACAGACGAACAGACGAGCAGACGCAAAGACGGAAAGACAGACAGACAGACAGATACTTGAATTTTTGCATCCATTTTTTAGTGAAATCTGATACTTTTCACCATAAAATAAAAAGTAAAAAAATATCAAAAATCGCTTTTTAGCCACGAATGTGATAATTGACATTGTACAAAAAGTTAAGCGATCTGATAATAATAATAATAATAATAATAATAATAATAATAATAATAATAATAATAATAATAATAATAATAATAATAATAACAACTTTATTATACACAAAAGTCCCATCAGTATAAACTGATTTCCATGGGAGTTGTGTTGAAAACATTTTACAATACAATAATATACAATTATAAAATATGATATTAGTAAAACTATTAAAACTATATAACTATGTACATATATAAGATTCAGAAGTTCAGTTCACAAATTAATACATTAATTGGGATTATTATTCTTGTAAGATTTCCAATAATTACTCGGGCTGAAAAGACACGAGTTATAATTTCGCGTTTTTTTTTTTTTTTTTTTTTTTTCGATCGGTCGGCATTTTAAATTTTCCGCACTTTGTATTTCTATCGACTCCAGGTTTGTGATTGGTTTATTCATTTCGGTTGTGATTGGTGGAATCGATCACCACAGTGACGTCTGACGTCACGGGCACGCGGTAGTCGATGCTAGTCGGGTGCTCCAACACACATTCATCTGCTGTTGTGTACAATCAACGAAGGAAATGGCTCAAAATTCAGTTTCTAATCCGCTCAATCAACTTACAAACGCACACACCGTTCGCGATAGACCCACACTAAAAGCTGTTGAGCGTTTTCGGAACGGGTCGGTTCGCGAACTTATCGAGAGAGTCACTCACTTTACGAGTGGATTTATCGAGAGAGTCACTCACTTAACGAGTGGATTTATCGTGAAACTTATCGTGAAACTTATCGTGAACTTAAGCAAAAACTATACACTATCTATATGGCGCGCCGTTTGTTTCAAAATTTATAAAAAATATCTTTTTGACCGAAAATAGCTTTGGTTGGAAAAAAAACTTTGGTGTAAAAGAAGTTTGATACGCAAAACAATCTATTACATGCCGAAAAAAATAACAAAAATAAAATAATATAATAAAAAATATATTTGATCACCATAAAATTTATTTAATGGTCAAAAAATCTTTAAGATGTCGCAAAATGATTTGATGTTCAAAATATCTATTGGAAGTCAAAAATCTATTTGATGTTCAAAAAAAGTATTTGATGGTCACAAAATCTATTTGATGTCTAAAAAAGTATTTGATGGTCACAAAATCTATTTGATGACGAAAAAAGTATTTGATAGTCACAAAATCTAATTGATGACAAAAAAGTATTTAATGGTCACAAAATCTATTGATGTCAAAAAAAGTATTTGATGGCAACAAAATGTATTTGATGAAGAGAAAAGTATTTGTTGGTCACAAAATCTATTTGATGACGAAAAAAGTATTTGATTGTCACAAAATCTATTTGATGACGAAAAAAGTATTTGATGGTTTGCTGCAAGGGACGATACGCCACACTAGAGACCACACAAAACAGAAAACTCTGCTTTTTTCGTCATCAAATAGATTTTGTGACCACCAAATACTTTTTGTCGTCATCAAATAGATTTTGTGACCACCAAATACTTTTTGTCGTCATCAAATACATTTTGTGACCGTCAAATACTTTTTTCGTCATCAAATACATTTTGTGACCATCAAATACTTTTTTCGGCATCAAAATAGGTTTTTTGACCATCAAATAGGTTTTTCGGCATCAAAATAGGTTTTTTGACCATCAAATAGGTTTTTCGGCATCAAAATAGGTTTTTTGACCATCAAATAGGTTTTTCGGCATCAAAATAGGTTTTTTGACCATCAAATAGGTTTTTTGATCATCAAATAGGATTTTTGACTTCCAAAGTAGATATTTTGATTATCAAATCATTTTCCGACATCTAAAAAATTTTTTGACTATTAAATAAATTTTATGGTGATCTAATATATTTTTTATTATGTAATGTTTTTTTCGGCATGTAATAGATTGTTTTGCGTATCAAACTTCTTTTACACCAAAGTTTTTTTTTTCCAACCAAAGCTATTTTCTGTCAAAAAGATATTTTTTTAAATTTTGAAACAAACGGCGCGCCATATATCTAATGAACTATATTCAAACTACGCAAAATTCCTTTCAATCCATGGGGGTTTGACTGATGAATCTTTAGACGATGTTCCTGTAAACCAAAGAAATGAAGAATGTCGTAATCTGTTGTCTGTCTACAAACCATGCTGTGAGTTGAACAAAACAGCCTCCTTTCAAGGTATACATTCTGTCACAAAGCTAGTTACTTTATTTGTTTTCTTATTCGTTGTTTTTGTATCAGTAATCAAAGTCAATCAATTTTGTGTCGTTGGTTTTATAGTATTATGTGGAATTTATATTTTGGTAGCTGGTAGACGCTTCGACGTCCATGTTGAAATGTACATTACTTCATTATTCAGTGATTGTGATATACTAGATAAAACTAACAACTTGACTGTAAATATATATAATAATGCAGTAGTTACAATAAATATTTCAAAAAACACCAGATCTCGTTATTCTCAGTATGTTCATTACAATTATAGACGGGTTTATAAGTCTTCTGTTCGCCATAAACGTGATCGTGAGCCCAGCAGATTACCAACACGTGCTCTAAAGCGCCTTGCCATAAAAAGCAGAAAGTTGAGACGGTTTGTTTTTGCAAATATACGGTCTAGTGTACCAACATCGTCCAAATTGTATAATTATATCATTAGCACAAGAAGTCATTCATTTCCTATCAATAAAAGAAAGCTTTCAATTCGAATGCAATCTTTTAAATTTAAGGCCAATCGTTATATTGCATTATTTTCTTCTTATAAAGTGTTGTGTTTGTATAAGACTCGCACACATTTAGCCCACTATTGTCAATCAAAACTAATCACTGACATTGAGAAG
The DNA here is from genome assembly GCA_918843875.1 of Diadumene lineata. NCBI lineage: Eukaryota > Metazoa > Cnidaria > Anthozoa > Actiniaria > Diadumenidae > Diadumene > Diadumene lineata. Next base: position 1,950,284 of record OU974083.1, on the reverse strand, counting down.
AATCCAGGTCCTGACAATACATTGTATGTTGATCCAAGCAAGACAATAACAGCACCATATAGTCAAGGCAATGTTGCTATATTTGGACAGAATGCAGGACAGCAATGTTTTGCAATGAGTTTATGTTCTCTGATTTATAATAATAAACATGGTATCAATTCATCTAATGATCTTGTGTCTATTATGAATATTGGAAATCAATTGTATTCTAGGCTATCACAATCTGCAAGACAGAATTTTTTAATGCAAACTGAATTACCAACAATGTTAAATGTCTTTGACACCGACTATCAGCTGGAATATAGTGAGAGTTTTACAGGTAATTTACATCAAGAAAGTGCAATTGAAGGATATGCATACTGTACTTCTTTACAAACAGCATTTCAATCATTAATTTCTGAGAATTATACCAATTTCATATTAACAATAGGTGCTACTGCTGTTGCTATATACTGTCATAATAACACCTTCAACGTTTTTGATTCTCATGCAAGAGATTTACTTTGGTAACAGTTTTTCTCAGGGTACTTGTGTGCTTCTTGAATTATCATCTCTTAGTAACTTAGTTCACTACTTTCAAAGTATACATTATAATGCATTGTTTGAAGTAAAAGGAGTACAACTGAATGAGAATTACATTCAGAGTGATACCACTTTAATGAATACACACAATTCAACAGCAGTTATACTGTAGCTCTATATTCGCTATGCTACTCTGTAATTACTCTATTATTGTAGATGGTGGGAAGCAATTGTATACTAATTTGAATTTAAATAAACATATCAGAGCAGACCAATTACCACAGTGTACTGTTGTGTGTGATATTGAAGTTGGTTTAACTCTGGGTAATAGAACAACTAATGGCGCTTTACACAACACATACCAAAGCAAGTGTACTCTCAGAGATCTTGTTGTAAGCAATCATAAACAGACTGGGTTTGCACTGTCATTTTTATCATATTCTATTGGTTGCATATTTAAACCTTCAAAAACATCAAAGTATGTTTATTCTGTGGTAGTTTATGATGAAACTAAATCACATCAAGCTCAATATATCAAGAATATAAATGGTGTTAATTCACTTGTTGATGAGATAGCCAGCATTCATCAGAAATATCAATCTGTTCAAGATGAGAATGATTACAAAATACAATTTTTTGTGTGTTCATGTGAAAATATAGATCAAAATGAAAGAAAGAGACTAATGAAAAACCAGAGATCAAGACAAACTTATGATGGAATGGAACCACTGAAGAAAAAAAAATTATTAGAAAAAAATCGATCGGCAAAGACACAAAATTACAAAACAATGAACAGAGATAAAAGACAGCAGTTGTCAGACAAAAATGCAGAAAAGTACAGAAAAATGGAGAGCAACAAAAAACAGGATTTGTCAAACAAAAATGCAGAAAAGTACAAAGCAATGGATAGTAATAAAAAACAGGATTTGTTAAACAAAAATGCAGAAAAAATTAAAACAATGGATAGTATTAAAAAAAAATAATTTATTAGAGAAGGTACTTATTAATAAGCAAAAATATAGCAATAAAACTAAAGACATTAACTCCTGTATTGCACAATTTAAAAAAGAAAATAAGACAAGGGCCATATTATATATGCTGTGTTTGCAACAGGAGTTTATACAAAAGGTCAGTCATGAAACTAAAAAGAAACAAATATCCCTCTGAATGCATGTTCACTATAAAATCATCATTTAATGGAAAAGAATATATTTGCAAAACATGTCACTCAAAATGTATTAAAGGGGCAATTCCATGTCAGGCAATTATAAATAATTTATTTGTTGATAATATCCCATCTGAGCTTGAATGCCTCAGGAAATTAGAACAAATATTGATAGCACAGCGGATAGTATTTGAAAAAATTATTGTCATGCCAAGGGGCAACAAAGAAAAATCAAAGGTGCAATATGTAATGTCCCAGTTCAGTGTGATCAAACTTGCAATGTCTTACCCCGCCCTCCTGAAAGGTCTGGTATTATAATGTTAAAATTAAAAAGAAAACTTCAGTTTCGGGGTCATGTTTACTTGGAAGCTGTCAGACCAGCATTCCTTCAATCAGCACTTACATGGCTGAAAGATAACAACAACCTATATAAAGATATTGTAATCGAGTGCACAAACATTAACAATGAACTCACAGATCTAACACAGTCTGAAAATACAGGTATTTCTCAAAATACCCACAACTCTGTGAGACATGAAGAAAATTCCTCTGACTATTCTGAACAGCCTGCACAATTGGCATGAGCAATAATTCAGACAATATTCCTGACAAAAATAATTGTGATAGTAATAATGACAATGAAACAATAGATGAAAAACAAGATGACCCTTTAAATGAATACAGATCGCCTGCCAGTGAAACATGTCGTCAAGCAATTAACCCAGATTACCGAGTCATTATAGAAGAAAACAGTTTTAATGTTTCTACTGGAAGAGAGATTTACAATGTTGCACCAGGTGAAAACAAACATCCAGTATCTTTGATGACTGATAAATCATGTGAAGAACTTGCATTCCCGGTATTATTTCCAATGGGTAGATTTGGGTACACAGCTGAAAGAGACATAAAATTATCACCTGTTAAATATTTCAATGCAAGATTACTACATTACAGTGGGCGCTTTGCTACCAATCCAGAATATCTATTCTTTGCACAGTTTATAATAGAACAGAAAAAGGTATCTGACGCTATTAATATTGCACTAAAGAAAGTTCATGGTCAAACTTTAACAGCTTCACAAGTTAAATCAAATACACAAATCATGCAGAATCTTATTTCTCAAGACCAGGCTTATTTATTTCTGAGGCAGATTCCTGGGTCTCCACCATATTGGCAAAAATTCATGTATGAAGTGGTAGCGATGGTTAAACAATTAGGTATCCCTACATGGTTTATGGCCTTATCATGTGCTGATTTAAGATGGCCTGAACTGTTTCAAATAATCTCACGAGCTAATGGGTCAAATATGACTGATAAGGAAGTAGATGCTTTATCATACGAAGAAAGATGCAGGCTTCTAAATCTTAATCCTGTCATAACAGCAAAACACTTCCAATACAGAGTGGAGACTTTCTTTACTGAGATTTTACTCACTGAGGTAAATCCAATAGGTAAAATAGTATATTATGCTCTTCGCATAGAATTTCAAATGAGAGGTTCTCCTCATTTACATGCATTAATATGGACATCAGACTGCCCTAAGTTAACTCATGATACCAAGAATGCCTATATAGACTATGTAGATCAGCATGTACAAGCCTACTTACCTGGCAAAGGTACTGATCCTGAATTATATGAATTAGTCAAGAAATATCAAATTCATAGTCACAGCAAGACATGCAGAAAATATAAAAACATTGCATGTAGATTTAACTTTGGGCAGTTCTTTACTGATAGAACAATAGTAGCAGAACCTCTACCAGAAGATATGGACGAAGAACTGAAAGCAGATACACTGAACAAACGTAAGGAAATTCTTTCATTGATAAAACAAAAAATAGATGAGGTTCTCAACCCAAGCAAACCAGAATACAACCCTGATCTTACCCAAGAAGACATACTAAGACAAGTTGGTGTCACTAAAGAGGAATATGAAGCAGCTTTGTCAGTATCACCTGATTCAGATTATGATCTACATCTTAAAAGACCAATAGACAGCTGTTTTACTAATAACTATTTCATTGCTGGTATAAAGAGATTTGCTGCTAATGTTGACTTACAACCTGTATTCAACCATTATAAATGTATTACATATGTTTGTTCATATTTCACAAAGGATGAGACTGAATGTTCACAAGCTATAGTCAATGCTGCAAGAGAAGCAAAAGAGACAAATCTAAATGTCAAAGATGGACTTAAGAAAATTGGAGCAGCTTTTCTTTCTTCAAGAGAAGTAAGCTCACAAGAGAGTATCTATCGCTGTGTGCCAGAGCTTTGGTTAAGAAAGATATTTCCTAAAACTGTTTTTGTAAGCACAGATTTGCCAGAAAAGAGATTAAGAGTAGCAAAAAGTCAACAAGACCTTGATGAATTAGAGGACGATAGTACAGATATATATAAGTCCAATATCATTGAGCGTTACAGTATAAGGCCAAATTACATCCCATCTGTAAATAACATGTGTCTTGCTGAATTTGCAGCATATTATTATAAAGATTACAAATCTGATATATCTGAAACAGCTGATGCTCAGCCTGAAATACTTGATGATAACATCATTGAACAGTCACATATGGATTCACATGATGACACATCCTCTCTCCCCAACAAAATAAAATTACTAAATGGCACTGAAGTCATGAAATGCAGGAAGGTTAAAGCTGTCATAAGATACCATACTCCTAATAAGACAAAAGAACCTGAAAAATACTTCCATCATATTCTCATGTTATACTATCCATGGAGAGAAGAAAGTGAGCTTCTTGGTAATGAACAAACATACATGTCTAAATTCTGTGAATCAAATGTTCAAGCGCTAGTAGAACAAAATAAGAATGTATATGAACCAGATTCTGACGCAGTACTTGAAGCACTTGAGACATTGAGAAATAATGACATGAGCACACTTCACTCATATGATGCTATCAATGATCAAGAAAATGAGGACTTACAGTCACAACTACAAGACAACTCTAATGATGACGAATCATTCAGCAATTTGCCATCAGAACATCTTGGTAATACAACAAATGACAATTCAACTGCTGGTGCAATAGCAACATACATACAACCATCTGAAATTTCTGATGACGATCTCCGTGAGTCTGTCAGATCACTTAATACTGAACAACGTCTAGCGTATGACACTGCACTTACATGGTGTAGAAATAAGGTTAAAAACATGAACAGTGTAAAACCCCAACACGTACCTGCTATACATTTGTTCTTAACTGGAGGCGGTGGCTCTGGAAAATCTCACCTAATTAAAACAATATATCATACTGCTACCAAAACATTTAGACATGGTCCAACTAATCCAGACAAACCAACAGTATTATTAATGGCACCAACAGGAGTAGCTGCTATCAATATCAGTGGTACTACAATAAATACAGCATTAGCAATACCAAAGGAATCAGGTGACAATTTACCACCAATGTCAGATCAAAATAGAACACAATTAAGAATAGCACTCTCAGAATTAAAATTAATAATTATTGATGAAATATCTATGGTATCATAACACTACTTTGCTTCATATTCATCAAAGGCTAAAAGACATTTTTGCCACATCAAATGATCAACTTTTTGCATCACTTAGTATTTTAGCTGTAGGTGACCTGTATCAGTTAGGGCCAATTCGCAGAAAACCTGTATTTGAGGACTATAAAAATAATGTGTTTAACTTATGCCATCCTTGGTCTGTGTTTAGAATGATAGAGTTAACTCAGATTATGAGGCAAAAAGATGATCAACCATTTACAGAATTATTGAATAGATTTCGAACAGCTTCTCAAACTGAAGATGATGTCAAAACCATACAATCTAGAGCTTTGAATCCTAATGATCAAATCAATTACCCATCAGAAGCATTGCACATTTTTGCAGAAAATGCACCTGTAGACCAACACAATAATGCACATCTTGATCAACTTAAAACACCATTGTACAGACTAAAAGCTGTTGATCAATACCCACAAAATGTAACAAAACAGGACATTGACAGAGTACTAGCAAGAGGCAGATCTGAAACTGGTGGTCTTGACTCGGAAATATTGATTAAAGTAAATGCAAGAGTAATGATAACCACAAATATAGATATAGCTGATAGATTGATCAATGGTCAAATGGGTACAGTGGCAAAAATAGCAATTAATCACAATACAAACAGACCTTCTATCATTTACATTAAGTTTGATGACCCTCAAGCTGGCACCAATGCTATACAAAAACATGCAAATCCATATGCTAGAGAAAATAATTATGTACCAATACAACCTGTACTAGCTAGAATTAAAGTCAGGCCAGGAAAACCATCTTCTCCAGAATTACAAAGACTGCAGTTTCCTATTACACTAGCATGGGCATGTACAGTACACAAGGTTCAGGGATTGACACTTAGTGAAATTGTTGTTAGTTTTGACTTGAATAGACAAAAGTATTTCAACTATGGACAAATTTATGTAACATTAAGCAGAGCAACATCTTTACAAGGTTTGCATGTAATAGCGCTCCGCACAGATGACGTCACAGATTTGGTCACGCTGGTGTGACTCAGACAAACACGGCTCAAGTGCATATCAAGTCTTTTAAAATAATAATAACTATAGACTCCCTTACAAGTACTGGTACTGTACGATTAAGATTCCTTACTGAAGATAATAGTTTACCTCGTTCTCATTTCGATCAAGAACCGGACAATTATTCAGTAGATCAGTTAAAACGATGGTAAAGTGTCGGGGAATGAAGTAAAGCGGTCTGAGCGAAATGACCTCCTTACGCGAGTCAAAGACTGCATAAAAGCGTAATATACAGTTATCTCGATCTGTTATGGTCTGCCGTTACATTTTGGACACTCACTTGGTTTCATTTGGATTACAATACATGTTAGTTCATTGAATAAAAACAAACGTCATTTACGAATTTATTAGACCACTTCAAAATGTTCAGTGTTGAGAACAGTGAAATGTTTCATTAACTTTGAGTTTAACTCATTCAAAATCACCCTCGTTGATTTAATTACTTTTAACTTTAACTTCATTTGCTAAAATCCTCGTTTCAATTTTGTATGTGAGAACCTAGAAATATATATTTTTAAACTTTTAATGAAGAGAACATGATGTACGATACATTGCGTTGTGTGAGAAATTTCTATGCAAAAAAAAAAACGTCTAAATGTGCTAGATATAACAACAGCAGGGGGGGGAGGGTGTCTCCCATGGCAACGGGGCTTTACTCATCGCTACCACCGCACGCTTCACTGATTTTCCAATATGGCGGCAGTTGAGACACGGACACTTTCTTGCAATTTGTGCGATTTACTACCCTTTTTTGTAGTTTTTTTTTATAAAGAATGTCTCGAAAATATCAAAGTACATGGTGACATTGCCATATGTACAATTGTTTGTTTAGATCATTCTTAAAACGTTGCTAAAAGTAATTTCTTGTTCGGGAATATCGCTGTTAGCCGTCGATCTGACGATACAAATGTTCACGAGCAAATGAACGTAGCTAAGGAAGATGGCAGTTTTGCTCGCTCAAAATAGGAGGTTTTATAGCCAATATATCGATATATTTGAGTGTGAAATTTGGCTGGAGTTGGTTGCTTGGTTCGTCTCATCAATCTGTTGAGGTAACCCAATACGCTCAATGCAAGGGATGGGAAGAAAAGTACCAGGATCAAAACAAACAACATAATGTAATGGATCGGATTAGCAGCGTATAAACAGGTAAGGTACTTGCTTGATTGTTGTATAGAATTCTCTGAGTATCAATCTAAGTTACATTAACGTAATTTCAAGAATAAGTAACTTCATCCTAATAAATAGAATAAATATTTCTTTGTTTTGATGTTTACAGCTCAGCGTCTCAATCTGCATTATAAAGCATTTCTTTCCAAATTAAACGTTATTTCTTACTCAAAGTCTCTAAATCAAGCTATATTCTTTACCAAAAACAAGAACAAATTATGCAATCTTCAATATCCGATTTCCAGGTGTAAAAATATGAAATTCTCTAAGCGTAAAAACAAGGGCTTTCTTTAGAGTTTATTGAAAAAATAATAATAATAATAATAATTGTTGCTATCCTGAGCAAATATTGAACTCTGCATCCTCAACATTTCTCTTTTGTTCTTATAAAATGGACGACACTGTCTGATTCCATTTAGTCTTGTGGTTATTTCGGGTGGCCTGTACCATCTCTTGTATAATTTATTTATTTTCAGAAGTCTTGTAAAATTATTTACAAGAGAATAATACAAATAAATAAAAGTTGTTGTTGTTGTTGATGTTGACTATTCACGCTAGAACTACTCATTTATTTCAAGTAAACAAAGATAGACAATGGTCTAATTATATTCTTTTTTTATCATGAATGTATTATTTACAAGTAATTCAAACAAAATGAGCCTGATATCTAAATACGGAGCAAGTGATCCTTGTAAATTACAAGATTATTGTATTGCATTGCATTGCATTGTATTTGTATCATATTGGACTTTTATGAGAGAGTTCATCAAGAAAATTACAAGCTACTGAAAATAGTTTCCCAAGTAAAAATATTTTGTGTTTTTTACAGGCATCATTGTTGGATATGACCACATGGTTCTTGCAGTTTGAGCAGTTGACAATACAGGGTGTTATTCTTAAGACTCCAAGTTGAGCATCACTACGAGATTTGGCAGCACTTTTGCCTTTAGCTGGCTTGTGTCCTCGACTAGAAAGGCTTCCATAATGTCACAAACCCTCAATTCTTTAATAATATCTAATCTGTTATAATAAAAAAGGGCTGCATGCCAGCTCATACACACCAATCATGCTTTCAAATTTTCTAGAACCAGCTTCCCTATTGCAATTCTTAATACAACAGTTATTTCCACCAAAAATCCTTCCATTCATTAATACCAACCCCAACACAGAATTCAAAGATATGTGCTCACGTAAAGGTTTGCCGGCACAAGAAAGCCAGTAATAACTTTTTGATATCTTTAGTTTTAAACTAATTTGCACATGCAAATCAGACACTGTTGCATATGGGGCAAATGTGAATCTGTGCAGGTTGTGTGATGTGCCAACAACATCCACTTGTTTTGAAAAGGTATTAAAAGGGAGAAGTTTGAATAAGTTTCCCATGAAAAATCCAGGGTGGTGAATGTCAACATTTTTAATACATGGGTACCACATAAGTATTCCTTGAATGAGATATAGTAATGCCCAACAAATATTTGAGTCTGTGCTATTTGGTGGTCTAGTATCATGTATTACTGCATTAACAAAAATCAGATTGAGAACTAAAAAACTACTCATAAAAAAAGAGTATGGAGAACTAGAAGCAATGATGAGCACCATGACAATCAGTATGTAAATAGGGGTGTGGTAATTAAAAAAGAATTGTGAGCAATTGTTTGACAGAATTATCGATATCGCATAAAAAAAGCAAAGTGAAAGTAAAGATAATGAAGTGGAAATTATAGTACACTTCTTTCCTTGTACAAAAGCAGACAAAGAAAATCTTTGGTGAGAGTGGTTGTTGAGGAGGACACCATAAACTGGTTCTAAAATGGTTATCACAGTGTTAACAATAAGTTGACATGGAAATAAAGCTCCATCTATAATGTTGATAAAAGTAATGTACATTTGTGTACTTACTGGAAAGTAGCCATTTTGATAAAAAATATTCCATGGAAATTTAATAAAAATTATGAAAAATAGAAAATAGTGCCACATTCTTGGAAATACATTAGACAAAGCTTTTCTGAAATATTTGAAAACACGCTCTTTTTGAATTAAATAGTAATCACAGCAACAACAGAAAGCATTAATTTCATGCTATTGAGAAAACCTGCAAATTTTCCTTTCATTTTGACAAAATGCTTGTTAAAATTAAATCAATTTTTCTGAACAATCGATCTTTTGGGAAGAAGGCAGTAGCTTCTTAGCAACATGCAAATAATTGCAATTAAAAAATGACATTGTATCATATACAAAGATAGATGTACAACATCATAATAGCAAACAGAAAATAATGAGATCAAAATGAGAATTGTATAATATAAAGAAATAAAAACACAGTATTATTCTGGGAAATGAAAGGCTATTCTGCATAGTAAACATGAGTGTAATTTACAAAAATTATAATCGGCAGCAATTTTACAAATTATATGGCAACTTTTTAGCAACTTTTAAATCAATTGAACAAGCAGTAAACATAGATCAAGTGCAATTAATAATATTTAAGCAATTTTCACCAACTGGAAAAAAAATAAAACGTACAATAAGTCCCAAAATCACTTCGCGATAGTGAGGTGAAAAGATGGCGCGAAACCGGTACTGTCGAACCGAAGAAGTATGTAGGGATTCACGTGCTGTGAAGGATGAATGACACAAAAAAGGATTGATGAGAAGAACCAGAGACTGGTCCTTGATGAAAAATACTCTAAATTAATCCTTAGGGACTGCTCTATAAAACGTCCTATTTGGAAGTAAATCTGTTTAGTTTTTGAGAGAGACATTACAATTTTTCTGAAGAGATTTAGCGCGTCCCGAACTAAAACTTTTGATCCCGAGAACATCCCGCGAAAGTAAAACAGACTAAAAATCACAATAAACAGTTTCAATAGGAAATTAATTGCACTCTACTAACACTAAGACTATCCAAGAAAGACACACTCACAATTAATTAAACCACGATAGCCTCCTTGACCTTGCTTTTGAACCAATTTCAAAGGTGAAGCTAGGCGACAATGGCGACTACACGATACTGTTTACTAGAAGCCAGTCAAGCGTAGCGTGATTTGTTGGTGGTATCGATGAGTCTGGTGAGCGGCTCATTTGCATACAATAGAGTCACCCCCTCCCTCCTGAACAACAGTCTTGAATATAATAAACAATGAGACTAAATATAAGTATTTAAACGTGTAGTGAAATGTTCTTCACGACATTAGATCACGGCATTAGATGCCATTACTCATACTTGGAGTATTCCGCCGTTTGTGTCTGTAACCGATTCGGCCAGTGCATTTGCAAATATATTCTTGTTTTTCTAAAATAATGGACTCACTAGAAACACCAACTTTTTCTTCGTAGCTTTTTAAGGCGAAGAAACTCTTGCGTTTTTCGCCTTTCTTTAAGTCAGTGCTTTCGCCTTCTTGTACTGCGTTGGCGTTTAGTATGGAGGTTTGCTTTCAACGGATCGACTTAGATGCACGCGTACGGCTGCTGGGCCTTTCTCTCCAACTCACTAGTGCAGAGCACAAATACAAATGTTTCTCGTAAGTTGTCGAGACATTTAATCCCTCCCTTGAACAAGCATTTATCCAACGATAACACTTCTCGATCCCTTGAGACATGTTGAGACGGCTTCGCTCGGGAACGGAATGAAGAGTTTCTTTCCTACGGCCTTCAGTTCTTTGCTAATCGTTCAGGTTACCTTGAGTCACTATTACATGTAACAATACCTTGTACTGACCATCTCAAACTAAATTAGAAATGTTTTAGGGAATTGGATCAAGCCAAAATTCAATAAATTTGCGACGATTACAGCTCTTACTCAGTCATTGTCTTATACGTATTGCTAATGTTTGTCTGAGTCAACCGCAGGGGGTAATCTTGCTGATTCTATTTTTAGTAACTGTGCGAAGTGCTATTGGACAAATAGAAAATAATCATGTACGAGCCAATCCTAAGGTAAAATCAGAATATGAAAGATTGCGACACGAGACTATCTACACAGATTCATCTAGTATAATTACAGATCCTCATACACTTACTATAAGTTTATTAAATATACGATCTTTAAGAAAACATAGTATTGACATCAAACATGATGCAAGACTGACACAATCTGATATCTTAGCTCTGACAGAAACGCAACTTTTGCCTCATCATTCAGACAATACTATTAGAGACACTTTACATCCTTATGAACTACATAGGCAAGATCACCAAAATGATAAGTATCTAAGTTTGGCTTTATGCACTAAAACTAGCACCAACATCTTGAACAAGCAATATTTTGAAAGCATTAATGCTTTGATGTTTGAAATACTGCAGACAAACACCAACAAAATAATGACATTTTTATTAATTTACAGGAAAAACAACTCCAACGTACAGGAATTCTGTCAAAGTCTCTCTAACATTTTCCAAACAAATAGAATTCAGATTATACTAGGTGATTTCAATGCGAATTATTTTATTGCAAACACACTTCAACAACTAATGAACTCTTTGGGGTATATTCAAATTGTCAGTGAGCCTACATTTGTATCAAGCGGAAGTCTACTGGATCAAGTATTTGTTCAACAACCTATCAACGATAAAATTACCAATGAAGTGATAAGTGTTTATTATTCTGACCATGATTGTGTTAAGACTGTAATCAAACTGTAAATATTATAACACGTGTATAAAAAAAACTACATTTTCTTCTTATTGCGCCATTTTTCTTACTTTTTTATTCTGATAAAAACCATGATTGAAATGAAATATCAAAATGATGGACCATCATCCCATCCACACACAGAGGTACGTGGCCTCGGTGTGCATCGAACAGCAGAGTTGATATGCAGGTAAGTACAAGACGAATTTTCATTGTTCTCTATTCATTATAACTACTTACCTTCAAATCCATGCAATGGCAACATATAGTTATCCTTTATCCATCCAAATTAACTTTAAAAACTCTCTTTCAGAAAAACCTTCCAATCCACCATCTTGACGATAACAAATCTTTTGATTGGCTGTCAGCTGAACGTCAAAATGTTTCCAAGGTTACGGTGATGTCACAGGAAAACCTCAAAAATACTCTACAAACATTCTTTTTAAAAAACTTATACTTGGTATAATTTTGTCACATGGGACCTTGCCTAAAGAAACAAACATGTCGTTTTCACGCAAGAAACAACAAAGCTATACAATCATTGCCAAGCGCATCAGTCCAGAGGCAAATTATTCGGAACTTATAATACCCCTGCCGCTACTGTGCTCCTTCATGCAGTTCCGAGCTTATAACAATACTTGAAGAGTCCGCAAATACAACAAATGGTACTGAGTTATCTTCAAGTCATTTAAGACATCATGATTATATCGAACGCATCCAACAGATCTATTCCAGTGGAGATACAGTTCATCATTTCTCTTATGCTTAAAACTTTGACATCTTGTAGTGCACAGTTTACTGCAATAATATGCAGCCAGTGGAGAAAATATAGCAAGTTGACATTTGCGGAACAACTTGTTACTAATACACAACAAAGTATTAATATCAAGTAGTTGAAACTATTGAACTGTTCTTGTTCTTATTTGCCTTATGTATGATAAAGAAATAGTTATCAAGCGTAATTGATCAGTTTAACAGTAGTTGAGACACTGACTGTATTTTAACTACTACATTTGTGTAAAATTGGTGGTAGAATTTAATTAAACTATATCAACAGTTCTGTTGTTTTTCACGTGTGTGTCGTATACCCTAAGGAGACTGCCCCTAGTTTGGCATGTGTAGCGGATGATTGTGGCGTTTACAGTGTGTCAATGGGGCCATATAAATAAATTGCCTCTAATTTTGGAACCGCCAAATCCAAAATCTGAAAAAACTTTCTCACTATTGAAAACTCCCGTTTTGACTGTTTTGAATTGTCCTGGTCAGTTAGAGTATTACTTTTCTGAAAATTCACTGTAATTAACCAAAGACACAATAAAATTAGCATAAAATAGCGCTTTATAATGAGTTGTACATTTTATGGACGCCTTTCTTTAGTTTTTTTTTTTTTTTTTTTTTTTTTTTTTTTTTTGTCGCTAAACAAAGTGCACCTGAGGAGTCATAGATTAATCAATTTTCCAAAAGCAGCCCGAGTTCACGCAGTTATGCGTCTAGTTTAATTTAAATTTCTTTGAAGTCTCAGAGTTTTTTATTTCCTCTGGTAGTGAATTGTAACTTTTTGCGGCTGCATACGAAAAACGCCTATATCCCGACTTTGAGTTGATTTTTGGTAGATGGATGTTATTTTTGTTACGTGTATTGTAGTTATGTATATTGCAGTTCTTTGTAAAGATATCACTGAGATAGTTCGGTAGTAAACCATTCATACTTTTATATACTATGATACATTGGTGAAAAGTCCATCTGTCTGATATTGGTACCCACTGAAGCTCCTTAAACAAAATTTTTGTTCGTTCCTCATGTGTTTTCTTCTGAAGTATAATTCGAGCTCCTCTTTTTTGTATCAGATGGAGTCTGTTTAGTGTAGTTTCATCAGCATTAGACCAAATAATGTCGCAGTATTCCAGCAGTGGTAGGACCATAGTGTTGAAGATCTGTTTACTAGTTTCCACATCAATAAACTTCCTGATACGTCGCATAAGTCCCAACCTCTTATTTGTTTTAGAGCAGATATCTGATCAAAGGTATTCTTGAATTACCTTTCGAACAAAAGAAAATTGAAATATCTTTTTTCAAGAGCATTGCAGTTTGAAAATATATTCATTATAAACGCACAAAAATTTTACAAGAAAATTTTTGAAAATGGCGACCCCGGAAAAATCGGTTGAAGTTTCAAAACATAACAGTCGCTGTGGAAGTTTTTTTTATGAAAATTTATTTTTAAGCCCGTTACGGTTTGCAAAACTTAAAAGTTTTTTATAGTAAAAAAAGTTATTTGAATTGGTTGATTGCTAAATTAGCTTGTTTATGTACGGTTTTTACCACAAAACTATCGGCCTTCAAAAGTGTTTGTGTTTCAAACGTCGTCAACAACATGCGCAGTACTTGATGCGCAATGACAATAATATGCACCTATCAAAAAATATGGGAAGAATGTTTTCAAAGGTTTCTATAACATTAAAGCCATGGAGATGTATCAATTTTGTTTGTGTAGAAAAGATTAATTTTTGATTGACAGCTTTTTTTATCAATAAATTAAAATTATTATGTATATTATTAATTTCACGGCTGTCTTCATTCCGACATTGCATACCACTGTGTTACTATAAGCTTACTATAGTAACATACAAAAGCATTGTAAAACTGAGGTGCTCTGTGACTCCATGGAGTAACCCAAACATGTCAGGCTAATAACAATTGTCCTAATTCACCGTAAAGTCTCATCAAAACAATCTCGTTTAAACGCAAAGGATCATGGCCATAAGGCGATGTCAAATAAATTAACGAAAATCTGCAAAAAACAGAAATGACACCAAAAAAAAACATTTTGTATATAAACTGACATTTGTAGCAATATATTTCCAAAGCCTCGATTTTCTTAACAAATTTGTAAAATATAAAAATGTAATACCAATATTACACAAATAGGGAATTTAATTCGAAAAATTAAATGATTTTATACCGATCGGTTGGTGAGGATTTGGGCTTCGATTCTGGTGTGCACACCGCAGACATTTAGTGCATATAATGAACATTCTTCGCCAATCTTTCGGAACACTGTATATTAAAAATACCAGACTTAGTCTTTTTTCTTACAGCTGTATTTCTATATGATTTCCACACTAAAACTTTGCCTTTTCACTTCAATTCACTGTTCACTCAGGTTAATCAAAGACATAACTATCATACTCGATTAGCCTCCAAATCTAGTTACACGCTACCAAAATGTAGAAAGCTTGTACCAATATATATGTTTTAAATACAACATTCATTGTAAATAGGATTTATAAAGGTACTGATAAATTATTTTGTATTTGTATTTTGTATTTGTACACCAGTAGCGTGCAAAAAATCAAGGTTTTCATGTGCTATCATTAATTAACTAATCAAGTAAATTACATAGCTATCTTGGTTATGTAACAAAAACGACTTAATTTAAGAACAAATTATCTTTAGTTGTTTGTGGCCAGAAGCTATTTTTATATGCATCACAAGACTTATGAATTACTACTTTACTATGTATGCATCACAAGATGTTTGGAATTTGAAATATTAATCATTAGAAAATTACAGTTAGTTAATGATTATTTAATGACATTATTTTATTTCAATAAAAATAAATTATATCAAATAATGAAAGAAATTACAATTTCAGTAACAAATTTCATGAATGCGCAACTATCAAAGAATATCATGTAAGCTGAATCAAATAATATTTTGTAACTTAACTGGAAAGACGTAATTCAATCAGAATCATGATATAAACTGATAGGGTCTAAGACTTTTAAGCATATTCTGCTAATTATTATCATACTTCTATTCATAATCAGTGTAGATAATGATGGATGCCTGTAGACTTCTATGTCATTTTATTATGATGGAATACTTAAAATGTGAAAAAAAAATGAAATAATCTGCAATAGACTTTAGATTGTTATCGATTTTTTTTTTTTGCCTTAAGTAACTAGCAGTTTTCTGTTTATATGAGCTTGGACATTCATCTATATAATTTATCAATATTTGATAACTACGAAATCAAAGTGTCGACTAGAAATAATCTACTTAACCAATTAATAAAACTACAAATAGTTAATGTTAAATTTTAAACGCACCTTAACCCATGTTGTCTTACTCTGTCAAGTCTTGGATTTTGTTTGCAGTTCTCGGGTTTTTGTCTGTTCATATATCTGTAAGGCACCCTTTGTACCTGTAGAAATTATGGGAGAATCTTTTCAAATGCTTTTCACATATCAAATAATATAAATTGAAATTCATCAATTTGTTTGTGTTGAGAAAGAACGCATGCGCAAAAATGGGCGAGTTGATGTTTGATTGACAGGTTTTTAGTTGGTAAATTGAAATCATTAATTAGTGTGCCATGGTTTGTTTGTCAAAATCCCAGGACATTTACAGTGTTAAATGATTGATTTATCTTTTTTCTGACTTTTTCTCTTCCGTCTTTTCTATTTTTGATATCACTACTGCTCAAATCAGTCGTCCGCATTTAATTATTAGTCAAGACTTCGTTGATAATATTAATCTCACGGCTCTGTTCATTCAGATTGCATACCACTGTGTTACTATAGCAACACACAAAAACATTAAACATTGTTGTGACTCCAGGGAGTAACACAAATATATCAGAGCCTAATAACAATTACCCGGAATCACCATGACGTCGCATCAAAACAATCTTCAACAATCTTTTGTTTAAACACAGAGGATCAAAGACATCGGACGTCGAATATTTTGCACATATAATTTAGTTGCTAGATTTTTCACAGATAAGCCGGGCCCTATTACTTTGAAAATTGCGCATTTTCAGGCCTTATAGTAAATGTTTCCCGACCCGCTGAGGCCCTCTTGGTTACTGACAGTGCTGCCAATTCACCTTTGGGCGTTTTACAACAAACAATACCCACTTTGTGTCATTGTCTTCAGGTAGTTCGGGATCCACACCTCCCGCGATATAATTTTTTCTACATTTTTTAAACTTTTTCTACATAAGGACTGACACATATGAATAGAATCAAATTTGTTAAAATTAATATTTTTGCGAACAAATCTGTCATAAAAGTATGACAAAATGCTCCCTTCGCTATAGTTCTCATGAATTTTTAGCGTGCTCTTATCTGAGACGCGTGCTCTGTGAGTGTACAGTGCATTCTTGTTCTTCGCGCTCACAATCCTTGTCACGAATAATATCATAGAAAATCTGTCTAAAACCGTGATTGTACTTCATGAAACAGTACTTGCCTTTGTTTTTGCATGTACAAAGGAAAATGCAAAAACAATTAAAAAGAAAACTGGACATTAAAATCATTGGTTAATCATCATTTTCAGCTTGCAACTGACAAATATACAAAAATGTAACTAGGTAAACAAGGTATTAGTTTATAAAGTGGACTGGGCACTAAAAGCACCCTAAAAGAAACATCAATTCATCAATTATAATTAATTATCAAAGCAATATTTATGAAGACATTATAAAAAACAGGGACATAGTAATAATTCATTATAAACGCACAAAATTTTCCATGAAAATGCGAAAATTGCACAAACATTTTCGCACCTCCCTTGACAGTAGATGAACGCACTATGCATTGTGGGTGATTTTCAAAAAGGCGACATGAAGTTTGAACACATAATACATATGAACACATATGGTGAAATGGACTATTTGGTTTTTGATTGACAGCTTTAAGAAAATGAAAATATTATCTATTGTGGCGTGAATTTTCCGTCAAAATCTCAGGGGATTTAGCTCAAGCTAAATAGAAGTTCTATTAAAAATATTGTTGTAAGTGAAAAACATTTATCTCTTTTCTGACTTTTTCTTGTTTTTTCTCTTCTTTTTATCTTGCATAAATCAGTCGTCCGTATTCAATAGTCGATCAGACTTCATAATAATAATTTCACGGCTGTCTTCATTCCGGCATTGCATACTAGCCTGTTACTATAGCAACATACACAAACATTGTAAATTGAGGTGCTTTTTGACTCCAGGGTGTAACCTAAACATGCCAAAGTAAAAACAATTGTTCTTATTCACCGTAAAGTCACATCAAAACAATCTTGTTTAAACTCAAAGGTTCATGGTCATAAGACGATGTCAAATCAACGAAAATTTGCAGAAAACAGAAATGACACAAAACAAACAACATTTTGCATATTTACTGACATTTGTAGCAATAAACTTTCAAAGCCTCGAATTCCTTAACAAATTAGGAAACTAAGAAAATGTAATACCAATATCATGCAAATATAAATGTTTGTTAAGTTACCTTCCCTACTACGAATCGGTTTGACAAAAAGCTTCAGGCGGCTGTTTGTTTATGGGACCACAGATACTTCAAAGTCTTCAAATATCTTGAATAATTTATGTTTACATGTAATTTTTGTCTTCAAGTAACGTAGTGATATAAATTTTATAGAATAAAGTTTCACCTAAAAGCATAGAAGTGCAACAAAAATGTTCTTTTTACATGACAGTCAGTTATCTAAACACAATGACCCGAGTAGCGTGCAAAAAATCAACGTGTCCATGCGCTATCATTTTGATCACAATTTGTGCAAAAATGCGAGCGGAGGACATATATAGAACTAATATGTATAAGTTTCTAACAACATAAACTTTCGTGTTATTATATATGTATAACATAGACTTTTAAAGAAAAGATTCTTAATATATATGATTCCGATCCCTGTCGGAGCGTTGACATCACATCAAAATCGAAAATGAAAGCAAAAACCGTAGAGAGTAAAGTTAATATTTGCTGAAAGTGAAGTTTAGAAAACTTATATTTATACTAAATCTGTAAATAAACTTTTGATAGTTAAAAAGGACTCACTGATCTACCAAGTTATATGACAGATAATGCCCATTAAATACTTGAAAATCTTTTATGTGAATCTCTAGATGGTATCCCTTATCTTATCGTTATCAAAATGTAGACTATAAATAATCTAAACAAATAACTAGGTAGCCTAAATCTACTCATAGTTAATGTTCAGAGCAAGTTTTCAACATTCCTTAACCCATATTGTCTTACTATGTCAAGGCTTATCGTACGAGACAAGCAAAGAGCTTTTCATGTTGATTTATCAACAATTAAGACGGCTGTTCTATACTTTGCTAAACTCTAAAATGGGAGTTGGCTGTGTCACGTATATTTCATACACTCACGTAATCAACTAGTTATGAAACACTGATTTTTAATCTTGGATTTTTTTTGCAGTTCTCGGTTTTTTTGTCTGGTCATATTTTGGTAAAGCAACTTTTGTATCTTTAGAAATTATGAAAGAATCTATTCAAGATTTGTTATTGTACATCAAATTCTATTTATTGAAATTCATCAATTTAGTTTGTGTTGAGAAAGAAAGCATGCATGCGCAGAAATGGTCTTCTTGTTGCTTGATCGACATTTTTGATCAAAATTTTAAGACATTTACAGCGATGTATGATAGATCTAAATTTATAAAAATTAACCGATTAATAGGTTAACTCGCTTGGAAGAGCGTTGGCTTTTAACCGGGAGGCTGTGAGTTCGAACCCTCAGCCGGAACATCACTAAGGGTTATTAAATAACTAAGAAAAATGTTGTTCGTTTCATAAGCAGAGTTGGCGTCAATATCAATAAATTTCAACAACGCTTTGAAATATTCGAACTATAAAAATAAAAAAAATAAAAAATATTATAAAAGTAAAATATTGAAGTTATGAAAGTAAAAATATTTTGAAAAATGTGTTTAAATAAATTACAATTTAAAAGGTTATATGCCTTTTTAAAAATCCAGGTTGTTAGTTTTGTTTTAAAATTTGAAAATGAAGAAGCAGTTTTATAATATAAGCATTAAATGATCTCTTTTTTTCTCGTTTTAATATCTGCACTGACATCCACGTTAATTCAAAAGTCGAAATATTAGTACAACAAACCCATAGTGCTACCAATTTCGTTTTGAAAATAAACGCATGCGCAGAAATGGACGACTTGCTATTTGATTGACAGCTTTTTGGTTGGTAACTTGAAATCATCAATTACCGTCTGTCAAACACAGTCTGTTAACCACAGAGTATCAAAGACATCGGACGTCAATTCCACTCACAAGTTAAGAGGTGCAATGACCCCTAAAGGCTCTGAATATTACTTTGCACATATAATTTAGTTGCTAGATTTTTTTCACAGATAAGCTGGGATCTATTTATGCACGAGTTACTTTAAAAAGATTGCTCATTTTCAGGCTTTATAATGAATGTTTCCCGATCAGCAATTTATAACCCGGTGAGAACCTATGTTTTTCTTACAGTGCTGCTAATTCACAAACGACACTATAAACTGTAAACTCGTCAATTGGCTAATAAACTCGGTTGAATTAGCAGTCGATTTATCAAAGATATATCAAAGATGATTTTGTTTTAAGGCTGGTGATGACTAATTAAAAAGTGATTTTTTTTCTCGAAATTCCTTTCTATCTGTAAAGAACTAGTTCAGCACTTGATAGATTGAAAGAAAAAAATTGAGGTCAACGTTCATTTTTATGAGTTATAAGTCATCAAATATTACAAATTAGACAAATTGTAACTGGAAGGCAAAAAAATTATAAATTGTCATATAATATTAATTTCTAAAGGAAATATCTCTTAAATCATAACACACATAATATTCTTGCAGATAAATGTCTTTAAAGGTAAGAAAATTAAAAAATATATTTTTTCGAGAGCAGTTGAACGCATGAATATTAACATTTTCAAATTAGCTATCCTAAAAGAAATCACCAATATTTCTATGATCTTTCAATTTTAAATTTTCAAAAAACTCACCATATGAAAGATTTTTTATCACTTTATCACACAAATAAATGAAAAATAGGGGAACCCGTGCAATTTAATAAGATAATCGTCGTAAAAGCACAAAATTTTACGCAAATTTGCAAAAATTGCTTCTTGTCTCTTGAGAACGAAATAGGATACTGAGAACAAAGCGAATGCTATTGGCCGGTTTTATACTGAAAAGGGACTGGGTTCTAGTTTAGAAAAAAATACAAATTATTGAAACCATTCCTCATTTTTTAATTTCATTATAAATTTGAGATCATATTTCAAGAGAACATGTGAAAAAGAATACATCAGATCAAAGTTGGTTAAAATCGGATAAATACTGAGATACATTTTTTGGGACCTGGGTACTACAAGAAATGTCCAGTAGTGGAGTGACATTAATTGTCCTTCCAAGAAAAATTTCCTTCATAAATTAAATATAACTAAAAGAGCATATAAATCATGTTTATCTTTGTGTTTTCTTTATGTAATGAATTGTGCTTATTAATTATGTTTTTGAAGACTAGAAACCAGTTCCTTTTCCAATAAGAAACCGGCTACTACCCTGCGATTTTCAATATGAAACAGGCGACTACCCAGCGATTTTCAATATGAAACCGGCTACTACCCCGCGATTTTCAATATGAAACAGGCGACTACCCCGCGATTTTCAATAAGAAACCGGCTACTACCCCGCGATTTTCAACCTGAAACCGGCGATTACCCCGCGATTTTCAACCTAAAACCGGCGACTACCCCGCGATTGATTCGATTGTACACATAGTAGCTATGTATAACTCATGAAATTAGCACGGTCGGAAAACGCAAAGCGTGCACAAATTCTTTGAAATCGCGTGGGCTAAAGTAAGTAAAAGTACCTAATCTTTAACTAGCCTGGTAGTTCCAAGTTGCTAAGGGCCCAAAAATGGCAAAATCGTTACAAGTGTAACAATAGCACCAAAGTTTGCATATATGTTCCTCATGGGACACTTAGCAAAGTTAGCCTAGGTGCCCTTTCTAATCTTTCGTTTTAGGGGTATTATTGGAGACGAAATTTTTACGAACAAGACTGCAGATCGGGCTTCCTCTGGTTACTTTTGTTCTCTTAAAAAATAATTAAAGAAATGCACATTAAAAAAAATTCAATTTTATTAAAAAAAAGTGCTAAAACCTGCTTTTCTGATAACAACGATTAAGTGTTTACTCAAAGATAAAAACGAAGGGTTTTAATCGATTTTGACAATACTTTGGTTCCAGTCCCTACTCGATCAGAATTTTTTGTCATTTGTTTGAGCCCAGGCTTTTCTTAGGGTGCGCGATCGACTGCATGAGCAAAATGATGCACACGTACGAGCAATTCCCGCGAACGTTTAGTTGACGACTGTTTAAACTCTCAAGTCACTGAGTCTACTAACATGTCACATGATATGCAGCTCTAAATCCATCGTGCCTTCTTCGATAGACGTTTTTATGTATGGAAGTACGTAGTTACAGAAATGCTTGAGATTCTTTCAACTAGCTCTTCAATAGTTGTGTTGTCATTAATTTTAACTGGTAATGGTTCCGTAGTACTCTCTAAAAATGTCTTGTAAACTTAATCACGAATGTTTAACCATTATTAAGGTCCAAGGACATTTGAACAGTTCAAATCACTGAAACACATTTTACAAGCTGAAGTAATCCTTAAACGTGAAGTTTTTTTCTAAAACAACCAAATAAAAAACATTCTGAGTGATACATCGTTCATCGTGATATTTTTCTAAAAAATGACAAAAAAAAAAACAACAAACAAACAAACAAAGAAAGAAAGAAAGAAAAAGAAAAGAGAGAGAGAGAGAGTGCAAACAGTAAAAGTGTACAACAGTTGTCACTATTTAGTAGTAAATAGTACTAATTACTCGTGCCCAGGCCTCTGGCACGAGTATTAGTCTGCTGCGAGTTTCTTGTTGTTGTTGTTGTTTTGTTTTTTTTTTTCTTTTTTTCGCTGTTAGAAGTTTAGACAAGTTCAGACAAGTTCCATCAGGTCTGATTAATTTAACTAACAAAGAAAGAAATTTCTATGGACGGACCACGGGCTCGAACCTGCGACCTTTGGATTGTCGGGCTGCGCCTTACCCGACTTGCCATCGCGCCAAACATGCTGTTCGTGAGATCCATTAAGCTATATATAAGTAGTACGAGTTCAAGTCTCCGAACGGCCAATCTCTTTTTTGGTTCTTTTTTTTATATTCTTTTTTCTTATTCTTAAGTAATCTTTCTTTTGCAATTTTATATTCAGTTATTTTTTAATAAACAATTTTTTTTAATAATTAAAACGAATGCTTCCATCTCGCATCAAAACAGCTAAACAAATAATTAAAACGAATGCTTCCATCTCGCATCAAAACAGCTAAATAAAACTTAATTGAAGGAAAAACAATTCGTGGAATTGTTGAGAAGGATCATTAGAAGTGAACAAGATTAAAAAGTAGCAAAAAATCCATTGCGAAAGTGAGAATTTTCAAGCTTGTAGACGTGACATATTGAAGCTCGCTCACTCGACTTGAAGAACGATTGTTTAGCGATGAAAAAGACAAATATTTCAAAAGGATCTTTTGGTATCTTACACAAAGGAGACTATTTGGTCACTTTTCAAGTCTAAAAGGCTTTTTTTTTTTGCTGCACTTTGCGAAATTGAGAGAAACATAACAAGACTAACAAAGGGCAAACTACGAATAATACTTATAATGTCCATTCGCTATGGTCCACGCTTCAACTGATTGGAAAATCTGCCCAATTTTGAAAGAAAAAGGGAAAATTTGCAGTATTTTTTCGTGAAAAATTGAAGTAAAGTGTAATTTATTGAAATCTTGTTTATTGAGCTTTTATGCTGATGTAGTTTTTGTGTAATTCTTGTTGATTTTGGAGTATTTTTTGCCGTTAAAGAAGAGGTGTTATGGATGATAATTTCCTGTCAGGTATTGTAGTAATATGTGTAATAAAGGGAAAAATAGAAATCGTGAATGAAAAAAATTAATTTATAAAAAAATAAAAAGGAAAAAAGTAAGAAAAATATGGTTTAAACATGAAGTGATAAGAAAAAAAATTTTTTTCAAGTCTCCCAGCATGGGATTCGAACCCGCGTACTTCCAATGAACCGCCTTTTTGAAAAGAAGAACTAGATTGCTTGCGCTGCTTGTGTTATTATAAGAGCTTTAAGGCAAGTTCGAGATGTCGCAAAGAAACCGTATTGCATATTTTGTGTCGTTTTGTTTCTTGTTTTTTTGTTTTGTTTTCGGTTTTTTAAGAACCTACGTTCTTGGGCACGAGTAAACCCTGAATTCAGGGTCTAGTTAAACAAAGGAAAACAATAGAATTAGCATAAAATAGCACTATTTAGTGGTATTCATGTTGCACACTTTTAGTGCGTGCACTCTACTGAATGAATATATTTAAATCGTTCACAAATAAATAAATAAAGCGTGTTCTGATCTGAGAAGCATGCTCTATGAGAGCACAGTGCATTCATGTTCATCTGCCTAAAACCGTAATTGTATTTTATGTGTGTATGCTGTCTATTTATCTATTCCTTCAAGATTAACTTTAAGATTGAACTTTTGAGAAACCCATTCAGTTCTGAATCTGTGAGTGAAATAGAAGAGTAATTTGTGTAAATGTGAAATATCCTTTTACTTTATTTGCTCTAGGCACGATCCCGATCGAAGTTTCTGATCAAACTTCAGAGCGTGCGCAGTGCACTTTTGCTGTGCGTCAAGTTACATTTATACAGTCTGACTTGGCAAGCACAATTTGAAATATTCAACAACTCGTAAGGCTATAAAGGTCTTACAAAAATATATTGTATTGTTTTAAGAGCTGAAGTATCTAAATACACCGACCTTTCGTATTTTTCTATTGCGTGCGACAAACAAATCAATAGATCAACCATTTAAAAATTGAACGTTACTAGATTGCATGAAAATCCTAATTTCGATATTTGCCTGACGTGACAGAACACCCCGATACGTCTTACTCAATCTTATTAATCCTGTTTTGATTTGAAATTGATTTTCAATTTGGTCATAAAATTGTGATATGCAATTCGTAATCTGACAATGCGTGTCAAATTATATATCTCATTTGGAAATAGTGCAAAACTTAAATCAAAGCAGAGTAGAGTCTATTTTACCCGCTCATTCATTCAATTTATTCTACTCCTACTCATTCAGTCATTTGTTTATTTGTTTATTCGTTCGCTCGTTCCATTCATTCGATCGTTCGCTCGTTCGTTCGTTCGCTCGTTCGTGCATCCGTTCGTTCAATCAGCTGAATCTACTTGCCTTGTTTTTGCATGTACAAAGGAAAATGAAAATATATATATTACTAGAAGGCCGGAAAGTATAATCCATACCAACTCTTCTTTAACGGCAAAAAAATACTCCAAAATCAACAAGAATGGCACAAAAACTACATCAGCATAAAAGCTCAATAAACAAATTTTCAATAAATTGCACTTTATTTCAATTTTTCATGAAAAAATGCTTCAAATTTTGCCATTTTGTTTCAAAATTCAACAGATTTTCCAATCAGCTGAGGCGTGAACATTATAAATAACATAATATATGTAATAAAGGGGGAAAATACAAATCGTGAATGAAAAAATTTAATTTATAGAAAAATAAAAAGTAAAAATAGTAAGAAAAATATGATTTAAAAATCAAGTGATAACCAAAAGTTATATTTATTCAAAATCGTGGAAACACAACTGTGCAGCCTCTGTTCAGAACTGAATGAAACAATTGAGCATTTCTTTGTAGAGTGTAAAGTGACAAAAACATTTGACACTGAGGTTCGAAATTGGTTGAAAAGCGCACAGATTAAATTTCCAAGATGTAATCTGGAAAACATTCTAATATTTTTTATTTCTTCTATGGAAATTTGCATTATATAAAGCAAGGGAAAATAAAAAACTACCAACATTAATCGATTTTCAATTAATCATCAGTATTTATGAAAAAATGGAATATTCTGTGGCCAAAAAGAAATCCAGGTTGGTGTCAAATCTTAAAAAGTATGAAAAAATAAGACAAATTTTGGTCAACTGAGTGTATAATGAAATTTCTAAAATATGAAGCAGAATGTTATATTCATATAATTATAGTAGAGTATAAAAAAGTTAAATTTTGAAAAATGTAAATACCAGTATGCATATATTTTGAGAACTAAATAATTAGCATAGAATAGAATAGAATAGAATAGAATAGAATAGAATAGAATAGAATAGAATAGAATAGAATAGAATAGAATAGAATAGAATAGAATAGAATAGAATAGAATAGAATAGAATAGAATAGAATAGAATAGAATAGAATAGAATAGAATAGAATAGAATAGAATAGAATAGAATAGAATAGAATAGAATAGAATAGAATAGAATAGAATAGAATAGAATAGAATAGAATAGAATAGAATAGAATAGAATAGAATAGAATAGAATAGAATAGAATAGAATAGAATAGAATAGAATAGAATAGAATAGAATAGAATAGAATAGAATAGAATAGAATAGAATAGAATAGAATAGAATAGAATAGAATAGAATAGAATAGAATAGAATAGAATAGAATAAAATAAAATAACAACGTGGTAGATATGTCTGCATGTGATTGTACCGTGCTCAAACTAACCGTTCTTTCACCTCGGTAGGGATTCTATTTCGATCATGCATTTTCGCTACTGCTCAATCTACAAACCAGTTGAAATTTATGCTTATCTGTGTGCGTGGAAACTTTGTTTTCACGGTAGACAATTGCAAATTCATATAAATAACGATTACATCACAAACAACTTAAAAGTTGTCGCAACGGATCAATTTCAATAACTATATAAAACTGAATGGGATTTCATATGACACTGCGCGGTATAGTTTAATTGAATATTAATAAATAGTTAATGAGTGTTTGTTTGTATTTATAGAATTTCCATAAATGGCTAAAGAATTTCTGTTTTTGGTACTTGATTACCCAAAAGCACTAATCAAAGTTTAGAAATGCTAATGACCATTTTCGTGTTGATTGTACCACAGGCAGCCCAAGCAATCTACTTGTCTTCTTTTCAAAATGGCGGTTCAATGGAAGTACGCGAGTTCGAATCCCACGCTGGGAGACTTGAAAAAAAAATCTTTTCTGATCACTTGATTTTTAAACCATATTTGTCTTACTATTTTTACTTTTTATTTTTCAATAAATGGATTTTTTTCATTTATGTTTTGTATTTTTTCCCTTTATTACATATATTACCAAAAGGCAGGAAACTACTATACACACTACCCCTTCTTCAACGGCAAAAAAATACTCCAAAATCAACAAAAATGGCACAAAAACTACAACAGCATAGAAGCTCAATAAACAAGCTTTCAATAAATTGCACTTTACAACAATTGCTTAAATAATCAAAATTTTGCCATTTTCTTGCAAAATTCGACTGATTTTTCGATGAGCCGAAGCGTGGACCATAGCGAGTGGACATCACGTGACCTCTTATAACGAACTCTGATCTGATTGGTCAAGGGTTACCATGGTGCAGTACCAAAACATTTTCCTCGGGGGAGGTGTGCACAACAAAACATATGGATTTGGCGGACTCCATGCAAATACTTCGGTACAGTAAAAGAGGTTTACATCGTTCTGAAAACCTCTAAAGAACTAAAAAAAATTACAAAATAATTGAAATACATCTGCAGAGTATCGTACTGCAAGTCCGTAAAATTTGTTTGTCAAAAAAACATCGTGTCGAAAACGGCAAGAGATTACCGATCTGAAGTTGCTCTATGTTGATATTCTTTTAAAATGGTTCAGCTGATTTCATAACTTCGAAAGTTACCATCAATATAGTTCTGGATAACTATTTCCAAATTCGTACCGTCAATCTACAAATGCTCTGTGAATAATCCACCATCGAGCCGATCTAGAGCGATGAAAGCGCTTTGGAAATATCAGATTGTTTGGTTAGGCACTCCTCCCCTCGAGGGAATTTTTGGTACTGTGAAGTCCTGTGATTGTACAATTGTATGTTAAGTTCTTTATTGCATGTTCCAATGTTTTGATTGAGTATTTGTTCTTGTTCGTTGAATACATATTCACGCTAATGTCAACGCTTTTTCGCTTGAGTGAATGTTCCATTGCGGTTAATAAACAGCAAAAGGTGTAATGCACAAAACAATTGATGAATAAAACACACGGTGATATTTTACTTTGAATTTTGTATTAATATTATTATGAATATTTCATGTTAAAATCGGCACTTAATAATGTGCAAGTTTTCAATTATATAATTCGATGGTTTTTTTCCGATTTCTTCTATAATTATAATCAAGAAGTGTTTTGCAATATCTTCCATGAATTGCAAACGAGTTACATGAGAATGACTGGATTGACTTACCAAGAAGCAAATCACACGGGCAGCCCAAGCTAGATGTTTGTGGCCGTGTGTAGCAATAGAACACTGCAATTATGTATTGGAATTTTCTTGACATTCCTATTGAAGGAAATTTGAAGTATTATTTAAAGAATTATTGCCCGGCTTACGGGATAATGTCAACTCCACTACAATAGCTAGATTCGGACAATTATGTCAACAACTAGAGGTCACGCAACATGCCATTTGATAAGACCTGTAATTAAACACTACAATTTACTCAAGAGTAAGGTAAATAGTGGTGTTTTATTGCAGGTCTTATCAAATGGCTTACGTTACAATCTTCCCTATCCAAATTCTATAAATAAACCTAAGGCATATATTTAGTTTATAACCTTTTTTAAATGGATTTTTACAAAGAATAACCAAAATACAAAATTACCATGAACAAAACCTTTTGAAATGGAGTGAATTTTTCAATCGTCTACAAACTCGCGGATTACACTTTTACAACACACAAAAAAACACCTTCTTTAATTCCTTTAACATCATAACCATCAGTCGTTTGTCAGTTGATCACCCTAACGATGGTTGTGCATGAGGGAGAACATGTTTTTGTTGTTGTTGTTTTCAATTTGATTCTTGTAATTCTTTGATTTGTTATATATAAAACGCTTGTATTCGTTATTGTACTCATCTGCAAGTTGTTGAAATTTCAAAAGTTCATATTGAAATAAAAGTTCATACGTACTAGCTGTTTTTTTCAACGAGTTACGCAGTATTCATATTTGATAATTAAAAATGCAGAACCGTATTAGATAGCTAGATTACCAATAAGTTATTCTTTACACATTTCACCAGAAAAGTGAAGTTTTTGTTGTTGTTTTTTTCAAGTAAAAGAGCGTAAAGCGAGAAGCGAGCGAGGATTTGTTTACAACTCAAAGAAGCCATGTTAGTGCTTTTCTAACTTCTCATTAGCTAATCAATATTAATTGATAAGGGCGATTTTTACCATCGAAAAAGGAAGCTAGTTGACTGTTACTAACAAAATACGGTGGGATATTTTTCGCATTTTTGTGCATATTTCTTGCGCATAATAAAATTTTGTCGCACCCATAAAGATTTGAATAATTCAATTGATTATATGATTATTTGATCATGAAAAGAAAATAACATAGTAAAAAAAGAGAAAATTATCCCTCACTTCTCACTTTTTTTGCTATGTTATTTTCTTTTTATGATTAATTGAATGGATTTATTCATTAATTAATTCATTTATTTGTTTTGATTGATTGCTTGTACAACAATTTGATAATTGGTAATGAATTAACAAATGAATGAATGATTGAATGAATAATTCATTTCATTACATATTATTTACTTTTTCGACACACCGAAAAAAATGTCAACCTTCGTATTTCGTATATTTACTATAGCTGCAAGCCTTGATTTTTGTAATACCTCAGGACGTACTTGTTCATTAGTTATTTAATGCATTTCCGAAGGGAAAAAAATTAGTACTTACATAATTGTGTAGTTGTGGTTGAAAGTTTTCTGGATGATTTTCGACTAGATAGCTTACAATAAACAACGACAATCGGGCGTGAAATATTTCGAAGGTTTGGATAAAAAAAATATGATAATTTTTTAGACAAATAACTTGTGAAAAGAGCAGTCCGTCCAGCTTATGTATATTGTTGTGCAAAAGTCTCGTACTGTTTATAGCATGGTTTCGAAATATAATATTAAATCAAATGAAGCAAAGAATAAAGAATCATAAAACATAAAAAAGAGTCCCGATAACTGAAGAACGAAGGTATAATGCCGGAGTGATTGCATTCACTATCATTTGTATGAAAAATATACGAAATATATATGTAATGCATATGATATACAAATATGGAACATTATTATTTGACAATTATTTGATATGTATTCTATGTTTAGATGGACCAACAATGCATCCTTGGAGATTTTCAAGATGCCGCCTCGGGGAAGATGGTTGAGTGATCACATAACAGTCGCGTTTAAAGCTGTTTTATGAACAAAAGTGCATTTTTCAGATAATTTTTGCAAAGATGAAATGTTTTTTCCCACAACAAAAAGTAGCAGTGCAACAAAAATGATTTTTTTACAACAGAGTAAGTTTTTCACAATGAATCGAGCAGCGTGCAAAAAAAATCAAAGTCTTCATGCATCATAAATGAAATAATCAAATCATTTACATAGCAATCTTGGTTATGTAACAAAAAAAAAATTCATTAATAATTTAAGAGCTAATTGTTTGCGGCTTTCTTAGATTATCGTATAGAAGTTGCGTATGTGATATTGGATGGCAGAATGTTCCAGTCTTTAGTTGTTTGTGGCCAGAAAATATCTTTATATGCATCACAAGAATCATAAATTACTACTTTCTATGCATCACAAGATGTTTGGAATGTGAAATCATTAGACAATTACGGTTAGTTTGTAACGCTCGAGGAAAGCAGTGCGGGGCGTTGCGATCTCTAACGTTGAGTGCCAACCACGAGAATCGTAACAAACAGGCTCCAACTCCGACTATTTATTACAAATCAACGCGGTGAAAACTATAAGAAATATACGATTAATTACAAACTGTTTTAGGAGAGAATTACTCTATAAAATCCACAGAAAAGGCAAAATATAAGGCACTTACATCTGTGAACTGCTTTCTCCAAAAGACATGAGTAAAGAGGACGCTAAGAGATCATGTTACACCGGAAATGCTTGAAACATAGGTAAACAGCAACCTATGTAATTTATCTGTTTGTTTTGCTAAAACTAAAAAAATGAAACAAAAATGATAAAATAATGGTTGTCAGATTAATTGCGTTTTTATAATAAAGGAATCTTCTCTTTTGATGTTTGTTGC
The DNA here is from genome assembly GCA_918843875.1 of Diadumene lineata. Taxonomy (NCBI): domain Eukaryota; kingdom Metazoa; phylum Cnidaria; class Anthozoa; order Actiniaria; family Diadumenidae; genus Diadumene; species Diadumene lineata. The sequence goes on along the minus strand of OU974083.1, from coordinate 1,919,111 downwards.
TTTTCGAAAGTTTTTCGAACATCACAGTTTTCAATATCAGGTAGTCAAAAAAATTCTTTAAAATGTGTTCATATATGGAGTATCTGTAACGATACTGAGTTTTGAGTATGCAGCACCAGCTTTCACCCATAATTATTTTCATTTAGTTTGTCTTTTTTTTGACGGTAAAATCTTTGTCACTGTTACGATCTACCGCTTTTTCTGTTCTTGGGATTCCTGTGCAACAACAAAAACTTGACTAAGAGTGATTGGGACAATTCGAAAAAATCTCTTACAAGGCAAAATAGACTGAATTTCATCAAAAAATATGCCAATTTTACAGCTTATTAAAAAAAAAAACTAGACGCTCTAAGAGCGCCACACGGACTTCCTTGCGCAGAGTCCGTTGAAATAACTTGTTTGCAGCCGGAATAATGTCCGAAATTTTACTAGGTTCTCGGTCGCGCTTATTCCCATGACATTCACACACAACACATATACTATTATAATACAAGTACTTGACATAGCGTGATCTACATTTTTGTGTATATTTATTGTCACAATAACATTATTATGATTGCACAAATAAATAGTCTTTTCCAATATATGGAATTCGTCAAGACTGTTTGAAAACATTTTGAGACTTTCCACGTACAACAAAGCGAAGCTAGATACGAGTTGAATTACATTAAAACAAATCTTGCAAAATGGCTTTTCGTAAATATTGCATACGTTAACTGAGGTATTAGATCAATATAAATTACACTTATAGAAGTCTTCCATGGTTGCATGTGGACCCACATTTACCAAACAAATGCGTGTGCATATACTAGAATAACAAAGTGATGAGTTGAAAACGAGCAAAAACAAACGACCTGTCATGTCAAAATGATAGCAACAGGAAGATATATGACATTTGTGGTTTTGTTGTACCATATGAACAGTAAACTGGATAGAATAGAAAACTTGTGGTGTTTTCCATAACAAATCTCCTTTTTCTAGTATCCCTTGTTCATAACTTAAAGAACTAATTACAAAAGACCAATTGCATACTTTTCAAGACGAACACGTAATAATTGCAAACAAAGAAAAGATAAGAACCGTACGCTAAATCCAATTTAATTTTCACGCTTCATAAGAGCAGCGAGAATCAAATGTGACTTGTACTATAATGTTACTTTTAATTAAATTGTACTTATTTGAGATAAACTATAGTAACTGTGATACAATACGTAATATCTTAAGCTACATTTTTTTGGAGAGCACTTCTTGTAGCGAGATATTGATTAAATGTGATTTAACGGTATGTTAAAATGTTTCGTTATATTTTGGAAACGTTATATCCACTCGTTCCTGTTCCAAGCACTGAAAAGCATCAAAATTAAAATTCATGTTTAATTTTTTTTTTTGTGTGTTAAATGTTTTTTCACTCTTTCACTTTTTCATTTTTTCAAATTTCTCGCTACATATTCATCAATTCTCTCTTTATTACTTTGTTTATTTAATAATTTTTAATAATTTTATGGCATTTTGTATATATTTTTTTATTGGTGTTCACTGTGTCTCATTCGCGTTTCCATTTTCTCATTTCTCTCATTTTTTCACTGTTAATTTCTCGCTATTTTTCATTTTCTCATTCGTGGTCACTCGTGGTCATTCGTGGTCACTCGTGGTCACTCGTGTGTACTTTTAGACACGATCTACTTACCAAGAGTAAGGTAAATAGTGGTGTTTTATTGCAGGTCTTATCAAATGGCTTACGTTACAATCTTCCCTGTCCAAATTCTATGAATAAACCTAAGGCATATATTTAGTTTATAACCATTTTTAAATAGATTTTTACAAAGAATAACCAAAATACAAAATTACCATGAACAAAACCTTTTGAAATGGAGTAAATTTTTCAATCGTCTACAAACTCGCGGATTACACTTTTACAACACACAAAAAACCACCTTCTTTAAGGTAGTTCGGGATCCACACTTCCCGCATATAAAATTTTCTAAAACTTTTTCTGAATAAGCACTGACACATATAAAAAACAGAAATGAAATAAAAAGTAGGGGTCACCGTGCTTGTTTTGGAACTGTGGGGGTGGTAATAGGCCCATTTTTGCCCCATTTCAACTAAAAGAAGTAACATCAAATTTGTTGAAAATAATATTCTTGCGAACAAATTTGAAAGTTTTTCACAAATTTGCTATAAGAGTGTGACAAAGTGCTCCCTTCGCTATAGTTCTCATGAATTTACCCGTTGGAAAAGACATCGACTGAGATATTTTACGGAGATTTAAATGAAGAGCTTCATTAATTTTTTGTACACTTTACCACAAAAAAGTCAAAATTACCATGTTTTAGTCTCGAAGACCATTAAAGACCATTTTTATTTCAAAATTTTAAAGCTGGATTTATGCCAAATATAAAAATTGAAAAATAATCGGGTGTCACCGTGCTAATTTTGGAGCTATAAGCAAAAAACGCGCGGAAAATAAGATGATTTCAATGTTTTGGACGCGCGGGAATGGACACTAGTTGCTTTTCAGGCGCGTATGCAATCAGTATGATATTATTTTTTAACAAAAAGTTCAAGAATGACCATATTTTGGCTCTAACAAAAAAATTCTTTTTAATCGCACGAGAAATTTTATTTGATTTCACATGCGCGAGCAGGATGCGCAGTAGCAAGGGTCCCGAACTACCTTAATTCCTTTAACATCATAACCATCAGTCGTTTGTCAGTTGATCACCCTAACGATGGTTGTGCATGAGGGAGAACATGTTTTTGTTGTTGTTGTTTTCAATTTGATTCTTGTAATTCTTTGATTTGTTATTGAATGACAATAAAACGCTTCTATTCGTTATTGTATTCATCTGCAAGTTGAAATTTCAAAAGTTCATATTGAAATAAAAGTTCATACGTACTAGCTGTTTTTTTCAACGAGTTACGCAGTATTCATATTTGATAATTAAAAATGCAGAACCGTATTAGATAGCTAGATTACCAATAAGTTATTCTTTACACATTTCACCAGAAAAGTGAAGTTTTTGTCGTTTTTTTTTCCAAGTAAAAGAGCGTAAAGCGAGAAGCGCGCGAGGATTTGTTTACAACTCAAAGAAGCCATGTTAGTGCTTTTCTAACTTCTCATTAGCTAATCAATATTAATTGATAAGGGCGATTTTTACCATCGAAAAAGGAAGCTAGTTGACTGTTACTAACAAAATACGGTGGGATATTTTTCGCATTTTTGTGCATATTTCTTGCGCATAATAAAATTTTGTCGCACCCATAAAGATTTGAATAATTCAATTGATTATATGATTATTTGATCATGAAAAGAAAATAACATAGTAAAAAAAGAGAAAATTATCCCTCACTTCTCACTTTTTTTGCTATGTTATTTTCTTTTTATGATTAATTGAATGGATTTATTCATTAATTAATTCATTTATTTGTTTTGATTGATTGCTTGTACAACAATTTGATAATTGGTAATGAATTAACAAATGAATGAATGATTGAATGAATAATTCATTTCATTACATATTATTTACTTTTTCGACACACCGAAAAAAATGTCAACCTTCGTATTTCGTATATTTACTATAGCTGCAAGCCTTGATTTTTGTAATACCTCAGGACGTACTTGTTCATTAGTTATTTAATGCATTTCCGAAGGGAAAAAAATTAGTACTTACATAATTGTGTAGTTGTAGTTGAAAGTTTTCTGGATGATTTTCGACAGTCGAATACTCATGTGCATATATTATAGCGCGGTGCAAAAAATTATAATTGACTATCAATTTCTATTTTTCGGAAAGCAAAACATATTGTTAATTTCAAACTTTCTAACTAAGTCTTCCTATCTATAATTAAACTTTCTTTTGCTTTTCTTTCAAAGAGATCAGGGTGATTACATTGGACATTGCAATTGTTATAGGCAGTGCACTTTTTACTCGTGCCCAGGCCCTTAGGCCGAGGGCACGAGTATAGTTCTGCAGACAGTTTTTTTTTTTTTTTTCGCTGTTAGCAATTTTGGCAAGTTCAGACATGTTCCATCAGGTCTGACCGAATTATATTAACTCACAAAGAAAGAAATTCTAATGCGCCAGCTCCAGGATTCGAACCTGTGCCCTTAGCATCATTGTTACTTCGTCTTAGCCGACTTTGCCATCGTGCCAAATACGTTGTTAACAAAACCCATTAGGCTATATATACGTAGTTGGGTTCAAGTCTCCGAACGGCCAATCTTTTTTTTTTTTTTTTTTTCACTTTTTTTTTGTTCTCAAGTAATCTTTCTTTTGCAATTTTATCAGTTATTTTTTAATAAACAATTTTTTAAATAATTAAAACGAATGTTTCCATGTCGCGTCAAAACAGCTAAAAAAATAATTAAAACCAATGCTTCCATGTCGCATCAAAACAGCTAAATAAAACTTAATTTAAGGAAAAACAATTCGTGGAATTGTTAAGAAGAATTATTAGAAGTGATCAAGATCAAAAAGTAGCAAGAAATTCATTGCGAAAGTGAGAATTTTCGAGCTTGTAGAGGTATACATATCGAAGTTCGCTCACTCGACTTGAAGAACGATTGTTTAGCGATGTGTATTAACAAAAGCGAAAAAAGACAAATATTTCAAAAGGATCTTTTGGTATCTTACCCAAAGGAGACTATTAGGTCACTTTTCAAGTCTAAAAGGATCTCTTTTTTGGCTGAACTTTGGCGAAATTGAGAGAAACATAACATTAAAGGGCAAACAACGAATAATGTCTACTCGCTATGGTCCACTCTTCAACTGATTGGAAAATCTGCCGAATTTTGAAAAAAAAAAGCGAAAATGTGCAGTATTTTTTCGTGAAAAATTGAAGTAAAGTGCAATTTATTGAAATCTTGTTTATTGAGCTTTTATGCTGATGTAGTTTTTGTGTAATTCTTGTTGATTTTGGAGTATTTTTTGCCGTTAAAGAAGATGTGGTATGGATGATAGTTTCCTGCCTTCTAGTTGCTGCGAGCGAAGTGAGTAGATTGCTTGGGCTGCCTGTGGTATTATAAGAGCTTAAAGGCAAGTTCGAGATGTCGCAAAGAAACCGTATTGCATATTTTGTGTCGTTTTGTTTCTTGTTTTTTGTTTTGTTTTGTTTTCGGTTTTTAAGAACCTCCGTTCTTGGGCACGAGTAAACCCTGAATTCAGGGTCTAGTTGAACTTCAAAATAGTGTCTTTTATATTGTTTGTTGAGGCACCATTAAGACTTGATATTTTTTTTTGAATAATAAGAAAAAACTGCATAGCTAGATAGCTTACAATAAACAACGACAATCGGGCGTGAAATATTTCGAAGGTTCGAATAAAAAATGTGATAATTTTTTAGACACATAACTTGTGAAAAGCGCAGTCCGTCCAGCTTATGTATATTGTTGTGCAAAAGTCTCGTACTGTTTACAGCATGGTTTCGAAATATAATATTAAATCAAATGAAGCAAAGAATAAAGAATCATAAAACATAAAAAAGAGTCCCGATAACTGAAGAACGAAGGTATAATGGAGTGATTACATTCACTATCATTTGTATGAAAAATATACGAAATATATATGTAATGCATATGATATACAAATATGGAACATTATTATTTGACAATTATTTGATATGTATTCTATGTTTAGATGGACTAACAATGCATCGTTGGAGATTTTCAAGATGCCGACTCGGGGAAGATGGTTGAGTGATCACATAACAGTCGCGTTTAAAGCTGTTTTATGAACAAAAGTGCATTTTTTAGATAATTTTTGCAAAGATGAAATGTTTTTTCCCACCACAAAAAGTAGCAGTGCAACAAAAATGATTTTTTTACAGCAGAGTAAGTTTTTCACAATGAATCGAGCAGCGTGCAAAAAAAATCAAAGTCTTCATGCATCATAAATGAAATAATCAAATCATTTACATAGCAATCTTGGTTATGTAACAAAAAAAAATTCATTAATAATTTAAGAGCTAATTGTTTGCGGCTTTCTTAGATTATCGTATAGAAGTTGCGTATGTGATATTGGATGGCAGAATGTTCCAGTCTTTAGTTGTTTGTGGCCAGAAAATATCTTTATATGCATCACAAGAATCATAAATTACTACTTTCTATGCATCACAAGATGTTTGGAATGTGAAATCATTAGACAATTACGGTTAGTTTGTAACGCTCGAGGAAAGCAGTGCGGGGCGTTGCGATCTCTAACGTTGAGTGCCAACCACGAGAATCGTAACAAACAGGCTCCAACTCCGACTATTTATTACAAATCAACGCGGTGAAAACTATAAGAAATATACGATTAATTACAAACTGTTTTAGGAGAGAATTACTCTATAAAATCCACAGAAAAGGCAAAATATAAGACACTTACATCTGTGAACTGCTTACTCCAAAAGACATGAGTAAAGAGGACGCTAAGAGATCATGTTACACCGGAAATGCTTGAAACATAGGTCAAAGCAAACGATAGCAACGAAATATCTAAGAAATTATAATGAACTAGACGCATATCTGCGTGAACTCGGGATTCTTTTTGACCTATGTAATTTATCTGTTTGTTTCGCTAAAACTAAAAAAATGAAACAAAAATGATAAAATAATGGTTGTCAGATTAATTGCGTTTTTATAATAAAGGAATCTTCTCTTTTGATGTTTGTTGCTTTTCGAAAGTTTTTCGAACATCACATTTTCAATATCAGGTAGTCAAAAAGGTAATTTATTCCGTCTTCAGAATAAATGTTTTTATGCGAGAGATTCGTTTAAATGAATTCACTTCCGGTTACGCGGAAGCGAGAGGGGGCTGGACCTGGGTAGCCGAGGGCCTCTTGCTCTCCGTCCATGTTGATGTTGGTTAACACTGCAATTTATCCACGGAAATCCGCGAAAATCCTGAAATCTCAAAGCCATCTCAAGACATTGAAAGACAAAAGTTGAGTATTTGATAGTATTCTTTGACTTGTAAACATTTGTAAGCGATTTCCCGACAGCTAAACGAGGAAAATCATGCAAGATCGTCGGGCAGCAAAACCATGTGCATTAGTTCTTGGACATTCGTTTGTACGACGTCTGAAGGACTATGTACTCACAAATCGCACTATTTCAAAAAACTTAGACTTGGACAGGACATGTAACGTTTCTTTTTCGGGTATTGGAGGTCGAAAGGTCGATTCATTGGAGCGTTTCGACCTAGAAAAACTCCATATTATTAGACCAATGGTTGTTGTCCTCGAGATCGGCTCGAATGACCTGTGTGACATTAATTCTAGTCCTGCAAATATCAGCGTCCGTATCATGGAGTTAGTCAGGAAGCTAAAAGAAGAATTTTTAGTCGAGCACGTCATTATATGTCCAGTGATAAAACGTCTCAATCAACCTTATCCAAACTATAACGAGCGAGTGCTGGAATTAAATTACTTGATCAAAAACAGTACATATAATCTTTCGTACGCCACTGCATGGCGCCACCGCGGTCTGATGCGACCGTCTGTTGACATTTATCATCGAGATGGAATACATTTAAATTACCCAGGACAGAGAGCTTTAATGAAGAGCTATAGAGGAGCCATTCTTTTTGCTTTGAAGAGAATTAACCCCTAAACTTCAAAATTCCAGTTCTTTATATAAGTTTATAAGACATTTAATATACAGTGCAAGAATTTATTGAACACATTTGGTTGTTAACAGTGTTACAGTTGATCTCTTATTTTTATGCACATATTTCACATTATGTTGTTGACATTGTTAAAGTTGTCAGTATTGTGAAGATACACTTATCCAGATATATCAGCAAATGCATTTTGGTGAAATATAAATACTGTTTTTTATTTTACATATATCTTGCAGTCTATCCAACTAATGATGCCCTCTGTTTGCAATGGGGATGGCAATGGGGGCTAGTGGGCTGTATATTATATTTGGGAGCTTTATGTGATTTAATTGTAGCAGAGCTTCATGCCCTCTACATAATATCTACATATATAGACACTATTGTTGCTATAATTTTATATACATTATATATTATGATTATAGCACATAGTATGGTATGTTATATACCTGTTATCTTTGTATGCTCCCGTAGAACAGATATATATCTATATGGATATATTATATTATGGTGTAGCATGATACCCTGCGGCCAGACTTTGTCTTTTAAGTGTTGAGCCAATCATGTGTTGACCACCTTGTGTTCTAATGAGCACACAGAACAGAACAGAGCTTAACTAATACCCCGCCATAATTTCCAGTGCACAAAGGGGGGCAATCAACGGTGTTGGGACTAATATGCAAGGAGTATGTAGAAAACTTATACTTATGCAGATCAGCTATCATTGCATTTAGTGACAGTAACTTGTTTAATTTAGCACAGAGCAAGATGCCCCCCAGGAGACATACACGTGCTAGTACACAAAATGCCAACCATGCTTCTAAACGGAGGAAAACCAATGATCAACAGGGAGTCAATCCATCAGATTCAACAGAAGTCAATAATGACCTGGTACAACGCATAGCAACAGCAGTCTGTGCAGCCCTCCAACAACCAGCACAAGGTGCCACGTCAGGAGTTTCTAACCATAGCCAGCAAGCCGACGTTCAGTTTATATCAGAGATGGATGTTGGACAACAAAACATTACTGAGACAAATACTGTACAGCAGTCAGTGGCAGAGGCAGTCCAGCAGCTTACCCAGCCTAGGCAGCTTTCCATTACAACTCCAAAGGATCAGCCATCACATAGTAAGAACAATTTTATGTCAATAGCTGTGCCCCTGGGCTCAGTAGTGTCAGATAAAACTAAAGGGAAAATTTGGTCAAATGAATATGTGGACCTGGGGGGTCTCCTGAATACACAACCAGCAGATGATACTTATCAGATCAATGTTAAGAAAGTAGGGGAACAACAAACTCTCTCCCTGATTCCCAATCACAAGAAACAATCCATAAACAACATTGATAGCTGGACAAAAGCTTTTCTAACATTCATTGCCATTTATCTGGAGAAATTCCCTGACCAGGGGGCTAGCTTGATGAAGTATGTATCTGTGATTAGGGATTTGGCCTCTCATTCAGCCAATTGGAAATTTTATGATGAAAACTTTAGGTTGCTAAGACAGTCAGACCCACTTCCCTGGGATCAGATTCATACAGAGCTCTGGTTAAGGGCCCACCGTTTTGATAAGACAGCAACTCCTAGTAGTAATTTTCGTCCAAAACGAAGCCAAAGCCAAATCCCCAATGGATACTGCTACAAATACCACTCTGGTACACACTGCAACGGCTGCACCTACAAACATCAATGCTTTAAATGCCGTGGGGCCCACCCTATTTTCAAATGCCAATCTAAACCACCTACTTCTGAGCAACCAGGGTTTACCAAAGCAAATCCCAATAAGCCTGCCCACCCCCGTTAATGCAGTTAAATTTGCTGGATATTTAGAGGGATATAACCCAAACCTTTTCAGGAAACTTATTACGGGTTTTATTTTTGGGTTTAAAATAGACTTTTACGGAGAGCAGCGTAATACGGTATCTCCTAATTTGTTGTCCGCAAAACAGCTTCCCCAGGTTATTGATGAAAAATTAGCCAAAGAAGTGCTATTAGGACGTATTGCTGGCCCCTTCGACTACCAACCTGTGAACCCATTGTGGGTTTCCCCAGTGGGCGTGGTACCCAAGAAAATACAGGGCGAGTATCGGATGATACAACACTTATCCTTTCCTGCGGGCGAGTCTGTAAATGACGGTATCCCGGAAGAATATTGTTCAGTTCATTATGCAAGCGTTGATCATGCCATCAAGCTTATAAGAAAGGCAGGAAGGGGCTGTTCTATGGCTAAGACAGACATTAAAAATGCTTTTAGGATTATACCGGTCCACCCATCTGACTACCATCTTCTAGGGCTACAATGGAGGGAAAAATGGTACATAGACCTTTGTTTACCTATGGGCTGCGCTAGCTCGTGCAGAATATTTGAGCAATTTAGCACTGCCCTGGAATGGATAGCAAAACAAAAACTGGGAATCACACACATGATTCATATCCTAGATGATTTCTTAGTCATAGAGAGCACCCTTTCCAAATGTAGTTCTAGCTTACAACAATTTTTGTCATTTTGCGAAGACATCGGGGTGCCAATTGCACAGGAAAAGACGGAGGGACCAGCACACGTTTTAACTTTTGCCGGGATAGAACTAGACTCTGTTCAACTTGAGGCCAGGCTTCCTCAAGATAAAGTAGATAAGTGTTTAGCAAGTATTGAGAGCACTAGGATTCGAGCTAAGGTGACTTTAAGAGATCTACAGCGTCTAATTGGCTTACTCAATTTTGCTTGCACAGTAATAGTTCCAGGCAGGGTTTTTCTAAGGCGGCTCATTAACTTAACCTTGGGTGTTAAAAAGCCAAGTTTTTACATACGTTTGAATAAGGAAGTTAGAAAAGACTTGAATATGTGGAAAAGATTTTTCATATCACACAATCGCAAATCAATGTTTCTTGACGATGCCTGGTTATCATCAAATCACCTAACATTCTATACTGACGCTGCTCAGTCCATAGGCTTCGGAGTAATTTTTGGAAACAAGTGGGCGTTCGGCAGGTGGCCAAATAGCTGGACAAAATACAGCATAGCAGTTTTGGAACTTTATCCCATTGTACTAGGTGTGAGAATTTGGTGTGAGCAACTGGCAAACAAGCAAATTTTATTTTTCACAGACAATGACAGCGTAGTGCATGTTATTAACAGGCAAACTGCAAAAGATACAATGTTGCTACACTTAATTCGTCATCTAGTTCTCGTTTGCTTACAACACAATATTTTATTCAGAGCGAAACATATACCCGGAAAGAAAAATACCCTAGCTGACCAATTGTCCCGTTTACAGGTAGATCAGTTCAAAACACAAGCCGTGAACATGGAGGAGCTCCCAACTCCGATTCCCAAGGGTCTCCAGCCAGGGAATTGGGAGATATTTTAACAACCTTACTTCAGAATGCATTGAGCCAATCTTCCTTACCCACATATCAAAGGGTATGGGTAATTTTTAGACAGTTTCAATATTCCCACTTTGGCAAATCGGAGTTGTCTCTCCCTGTAAGTCCAAATGACCTTACCCTGTTTGTTGCTTATTTGGCACAACAAAACTATGCAGCCTCAACAGTATTTACTTATATTTCGGCCATAAGCTACACGCACCGCCTGGCTGCCATGACAGATCCTGCCCGTTGCGAGCATGTCAAATTAGCAATGAAAGGGTACTCAAAATTGCGTCCATCTCTAGATAATAGGCTTCCTATCACCCTTCCCATATTACAACAGATTGTTGATGCCTTTAACCATACCATTTCGGCCAGCTACTGTCAAAAACTTATGAAAGCAATGTGTGTTTTTGCATTCTATGCGGCCTTAAGAATTGGGGAAATTACAGCCCGGCAAAAGCAGAGTACAAGAAATGTGATACAATACAGCCAAATATCTTTTCTGAAGTCCAAAAGGGGAATCACTGTGGCAATGAAGTTATCAATAAGATACTTTAAACACAATTACTCGAACCAACCATTCGATATTCTGATTAAAAATGAACCACCTGTGTACCCCGTTACTATCGTGGCTGAGTATTTGAAGGAACGACATCAGGCAGAAGGCCCTCTTTTTTGTTGGACTAACTCATCAACCATACAACGATCACAATTTGTTTTTTACCTCAACAAAGCCCTATCGTTTTGCGGATTAGATACCTCGGTATATAAGACACACAGTTTTAGGATAGGTTCAGCCTCATGGGCAGCTGCCCAAGGTTTTTCTGATGCGCAAATCCGACGTTTAGGTAGATGGCAATCAAATGCTTTCCTTAAATACATCAGAACTCCTTCACTTTAAACCACAGGTCACCCGTCGCACGCTCACAATGTTGGGTATTAGGCAAAATAAGGTAGTTAGCACAAGGCCCTAAGCAGGAGCTAGAGCCTTTCCTCGATTAGCACAAAGGCATAAAGATAATTTAAGTCCTTTTGTTGGTTAATAGTAGTTTATATCATATTTAAAAGAGCTCACGCAGGAGCTGAGCTCTTCCGGTAGTATGATAATTATAATAAATACCGAGAGAACTCCTGCAGGAGCGGAGTTCTAATTGGTATAAATGCCAAAACAACTCACTCTCTCTTTGGAGATTTAGTACTTTCGCTACTCTATACTTATGAAGCATGTTGCGTTTAGATTTAAGGAACATAATTGCCGGAATTTCATTTATTAATAACGTTTAATTATGAGTAACAAAAAATTTTTAGACAGGGCAGTCACTGTGTTCAGGAGTCGCAGTGTACTTCAGCCCCCCTTTATGGTAACTAAAGATTATTACAAACTATAGTAACATTGCACTGGCCTCGGGTGGGGTGCCCCAATGCTTTGCTATTGGAGCTTTGGCGGTGTTACCCGCACCTTTGTTGAGAACTTTTGAATATATTACGTTGTACAATTAGATACTATCGTTTTTGTTATTAAACGGCCACCCACGTGGCCAATATATGCCAACCTTTTGCTACGTTATTTGTCTCCCGTTCTCACCAAACAGAGCTCGCGCCAGCGCTATGTTACTATGCTATGTTACAACTTCTAAGAAGCTTCGAGCATAAAGGTAATTTATTCCGTCTTCAGAATAAATGTTTTTATGCGAGAGATTCGTTTAAATGAATTCACTTCCGGTTACGCGGAAGCGAGAGGGGGCTGGACCTGGGTAGCCGAGGGCCTCTTGCTCTCCGTCCATGTTGATGTTGGTTAACACTGCAATTTACCCTCCTCCACCCCATCTCCTCCCTGTAACTGCGGTGTTACCCGCACCTTTGTTGAGAACTTTTGAATATATTACGTTGTACAATTAGATACTATCGTTTTTGTTATTAAACGGCCACCCACGTGGCCAATATATGCCAACCTTTTGCTACGTTATTTGTCTCCCGTTCTCACCAAACAGAGCTCGCGCCAGCGCTATGTTACTATGCTATGTTACAACTTCTAAGAAGCTTCGAGCATAAAAATTCTTTAAAATGTGTTCATATATGGAGTAACTGTAACGATACTGAGTTTTGAGTATGCAGCACCAGCTTTCACCCATAATTATTTTCATTTAGTTTGTCTTTTTTTTGACGGTAAAATCTTTGTCACTGTTACGATCTACCGCTTTTTCTGCTCTTGGGATTCCTGTGCAACAACAAAAACTTGACTAAGGGTGAGTGGGACAATTCGAAAAAAATCTCTTACAAGGCAAAATAGACTGAATTTCATCAAAAAATATATGCCAATTTTACAGCTTATTAAAAAAGAAGCAGCCATGGCGAACAATCCTTATTATCAGTACAACCCTTTTCATTTCATACCGTCAATTCCACAACAGCAAACACAACAGCCACAGTACTACCAACAACTACAGCAGCCATTATCACAAGCTGAACAACAACAACGACAAGCAGCAACAAGCAGCAACCTTGTCGAGTAAGAGAAAACTTCTACAGGCGCAAAGCCAAGAGAACGATGGAGCCCTGATGATGAAAAGGTACTGGTTCAGATTTGGGCTGAGAACAATGAAAAACTAGAAAGCAAAGACAGTCGAAAAGTGTGGGATGAGATTGCAAAAACGTTGAACGAAAAGCGCAACATCAAGAGAACAGTTGATCAATGTCAACGTAAAATAAAGCATCTGAAGAATCTTTACAAGGAGAGGAAGGATTGGAATCGTAGGCAGACAGGCGGACACATACGAAAAAGCCCTCATTACGATGAGTTTGATAATAATAATAGTGATTGCAGTATTGCTTCAGTGCTATTTCATGTGTGCAAATAAAATCTAGTATTTTACCTAGAATGTCTTTGTTAGAGCCTGAAACTGCTACAAATTACCATATGTGACGTCATGCTTCTTAGTATACCCCGTCACTTAACAATTCCAGTAGCGGCACTGTTTGAAAACGACGAATAATAACAATAGATTCTATTGTTATGGTAATAAGTGACGTTGTATTCTAAAGTTTAGAATTAAAATGCACAAAAAAAATCTGGAACGAAGGTACATGAAGGTATAGCGGACTATACCGGCAATATAAAACCTAAAAGTAGAATCTCCTGTTATGAGAGGTTGAGTGATAATTATGATGTCCCCCTTGTTGAAGCAACTTCACCTAACAGAGAAAAAAAAACTTAATATTTAGTTATGATAATCAAAGACGATTTGATTCAAATGATACGACAAGCAATAGTTTTTTTCCATGATGAAAACTTTAGCAAAGAGAATTGAAGTAACTATCGAATTATACTCAGATAGCATAAATTAAATACATATTACTCTAAAAGCAGAATTCTTAAATTGAGCAAAAGTTTCTTGTTTCTATGTCCTGAGACAAGATAGCAGACTTTAAATTAAACAAAACACATTTTTTACTTAATTTAAGGTCTGCTGTCTTGTCTCAGGACGCAGAAATAAGAAACTTTTTGCTCAATTTGTGTTCTTTTAGTATTATATATATGAATCATACATTTGTATTTCTTAAATTGCCTACGAAGTCCAGAAATACTCTGATTTTATTAATGGAAACGCTTCTTATTGTTGTTATGGTGTCCACACTCTTCGCCGATTGATGTTCTGGCTAGCTAAGCAAAATTGCTAAACAGTGAACTTAATATTTCAGGTCCAACATTGCGAAGATATCTGAAAGCTGACTACACAGGAGTCGACATTTAGTAATTTTTCAACTGTTACATGGCATGGGTATTTTATATCTAGTTCTTCTATTTCCAGTAGTATGCTTATATCATTGGTGGCTAAACTCTGGATATTCCTGTCACTTAATGTACTTAAAAGGTCCAGATTTAAATGATTTAAAGTCAAAATTAAGATGCTATATATACATTTACAAGAAAAAAATGATTTATATTTTTCTGGAAACTAAGAACCTACTTTGAAAGTTTGGACTTAAATGGTTCTTATGTTTTCAGCCTGATAGGTTCTCAAATGTTAAGTTCTTATACACAGGTTTTTATAGTATTTATAGATATGTAGCAATCAATATAGAACTAAATCAATAATTGGTTTTGGAACCTTATGAACAATTTTTGTTGCAACATGCTTGATCAATTTTTTTTTGTATGAACAACTATTTGGTAATTAATATCACTGATTTAACAGATACAGAAGGACATTTATCAATTAATTGCAATCAGGATAATCAATTCTTATCTATTGAGTAGTATTGGTTTTATTATTTCAGTGCTCAAGATGTAGCTGAGCCCATCTAAAATTAAGGTTGAGAAAATATTAGTCTGCAGTACTGTTCTAGTACTGAACCCAAAATATGAGTTTGGTAGTAAATAATCAATAGTTTGATGTATGTAAGAATTTTTCCTTGTATTTTTTGTTTCATCTTATATACACCAAAAGCATTCATTAATATTACTACCATTCAAGATCTCCTATCTTAATCCTTATTTATTGTGTTCAACTTGCACCAAGAGAAAAAAATCACTGTGTGTGCTGGCTGGGATCCTCATTGTTCTCCTTTACTTCATATTCTGACTATATTGCCAGCGGGGTTGGTCAGAAGACATGAGTTTGACTCTTGCCAAGGGTACGTAGTTGATATTTTTCTCTTTTTCTTTATTTCCTAAATTGATAGTCTAATAGTCATACTGTGGCTGACTTGAGATAATTACAAGTAACACATACAATATGAGTGGCTGATTTTTGTATAAAATATATAGATGCCTTCACGGTAGTGATTTTCTATTGTTCTGGGTTCATTAATTATTGGGCTGTACACTCATCAGGGGATCTTTTCATTCTATTTTTAAACTGAAGTTATTTGAGGACTAGAACATGATTGACCAAATTGCAGGAGGTGCGGTGGCATCGCCAAAACATCTGAAGGCAAAAGTTGGGAGAATGGCAACAATAAAAATAGCATGACGAGTAGAGCCGCTGATGGGGTCCCGTGGAAAGCTCTCTTATCTCATACTCTCTTGGATTTTACCATCAAACAAATTCATGGTAAATGCAGTGTAAATTTTTCAGCCCATTCTGTGGCTGACTTGAGATTTTCATGATAAATACCATGGAAATTTCCTAGTCACTTCTGTGGCTGACTTGAGATTTTACCATCAAAAAGTTTCATGGTAATTACCATGTAAATTTCTGAGCCCATTCTGTCACTGACTTGAGATTTTACCATCAAAAAGTTTCATGGTAATTACCATGTAAATTTCTGAGCCCATTCTGTGGTTGACTTGAGATTTTACCATCAAAAAGTTTCATGGTAAATACCATGTAAATTTCTGAGCCCATGCTGTGGTTGACTTGAGATTTTACCATCAAAAAGTTTCATGGTAATTACCATGAAAATCTCAGAGCTCATGTTTTAGGAAGTATGTTTATTACCATGTCTTGTAAAATTTACATGGTATTTGCCACGAAAAATTCTCAGTTCGCTTTGTTGCTGTACAGACATTTTGACCATGATTAGATAGTTTTTTTTATTCAGACGTTGTTTACATGTAACCATTTTCATTGGTCAAATTTGAAATTTGACTGTGAAAATGTCCTTTGCTTGCCGTGGTGCTTGCCTCGAGTCATTTGTAAAATATAACCACATTCTTTTAGTAAAATAAAGGAAAAGTTGACATGTTGTATTGATTGGTCAAAACGAATAAGACCAAATATGTTCTTACCATGGTGTTGTTGGTTAAAAGTGCATCAATGTATACACAATCTAACCAAGACATTTCCAACATGGTACAATGTTTTTCTATATATGCTATTCTTTCCATTTTAATAGTAAAAAATGATGGTTTCCCCCGGAATCTTACCAAAAAACCTACTTCAGAATATCGTACTTGAATAATTGCGTGTTTAAAGTTTTAGGATGTAAAGACATCATTACCTGCAAAAACGTCGTGCAAACGGGACCCTCCAGCAACGAAAGTATCAGCGGAGAATCATCAACTACCCCATCTCCATTATCATCGCCAAGCATCAGTACGGCAGCTGAAGTTACGAGCCAACGACAAGAAAGAAAGCGCAGCAAAGGAAAAAGACGAGCGGATCCTGCAGATAGTTTGGATGAAGAGAGTTTGAGCAGCGCTATTAAGAAAATGAATCAGGAGGATTCTCAAATGGCCAAGGTCATGGAAAATATGCAGCAAAGCCAAAACCAACAACTACAGTTGATGACTCAACTTTTAACCTCATTCAACCGATACATGGACAATAAATTTGAAAAAAAGGAATAACACTCAGGTGATATTATATATTCACAACTATGATGATTTATTGTGACTCAAAATTATAATATTTCTAAATACAACAATTTGTCTTCATGTTATTATGGTTTCAGTTCACTTTAAACAATAGTCAATGATTTTTTTTGCAAAAATGAAGCCCTTTGCAGTTGATTAGAACAATAATTTACACTAATTCATTGCTTTAATTATATTGTAACAATGTAATCTTTATATAGCTTATAATATTTTTTTACATTGATTTTGTTATGTCATTTATTGTCTTGAATCATGCATTGTAAAGAAGTCCATTTTACTTATACAATTTATATTTGAAAAGTGAATAAAGATTTTGTTTGTTTGTTCAGGTGTTTGTTTGTTGTCATTATTAATGTTTAGATATAAAAAGGAAGTACACTTGAACGTAAATTCATTTACACGTTCCCACACACAAATTCTTTTAGTAAATCGCGTATTTGATCACCATCATGCAAAACACAGGCATTGTTTTGAGGGTCATAATGCTCGTCATCATCATCCCAACCATCATTTAGCTCTGTACAGATATTGTGCAATACAATGCAAGCAACCGTAGTTTTGATTGCAAATGGCAGTGAACTGCCGAGCCGTTTTTGTAGTACCCTCCACCTGCTCTTTAAAATTCCAAAAGCTCTTTCAACTACAACCCTTGCCCTGCTTAACTCTTTGTTAAATGTTATTTCCTCGTGGATTCTTGTTCCTTCAGGGAATGGTTTTATCAGCCATGGTGCTTGAGGGTATGCACTATCCCAAACGAGATAAGGACGGATGTCTGTCCCGCCAACGTTTATAACTGGTTCTTGAAGTATTGCTCCTGCTTCGGCATCGACGTAAATATTACTATTTCGAAGCACTCTTGCATCGTGCGCACTGCCAGGGAATCCCACTACTATATCTCTAAACTTTCCTCTTCCATCAACTACTCCTTGAACGATCATATCATGTTGTTGGTATCGACTAAAATAATCAAGTGCATTTTCCTTTGGGGCTATAATACGTATATGTGTGCCATCAATTGCACCAGCCACGTTGACCAGATCTGAACATGTGTTGTCTCTAAATGTTTGTACGCTCGAAACCGTTTCTGCAGCTGTCCTCGGAAATTTGACGTAATATAAAAATTAGGTAAACCTAATAGCGGAGCTCTGATTTAATGAAATGAACTTTTTATTCAATCATTCATTCTTTCATTTTTCATTCACTACGAATTATCAAATTCTTGATCATTTTTTTTTTTGGCTGTTATTTTCAACTATAGTAGATTGGATGGTGCATTGTCTTCTTTGAGTTGTAAGCAAATCCCCGCGCGCTTCTCGCTTTACGCTCTTTCACGTTTGAAAAAAAATGTTATAACAATATCGACAAAAATTTCACTTTTCTGGTGAAATTTGAAATGAATTACTTATTGGTAATCTAGCTATCTAAAACGGTTGTGAATTTTTAATTATCAAATGTGAATACTTTTACTGCGTAATTAAAAAATAGCTAGTATGAAGTTTTGAAATTTTAACTTGCAGATGAGTACACTGACGAATTCATACAAGCGTTTTATTTTCAATAACAAATCAAAGAATTACAAAAATCAAATTAAAAAAAACCCACACACATAAAGATATCAACGATGGATAAATATCTTACAAAAACAAGTGAATATAATTATTGCAAACTGCTTGCATGTGGATGGTAAAAAAAAATTCATTAAAGATCGTCAAAAAATGTAAACATACCGGCGCCACGTTTCTTTTCCTGTACTGTCCGCTTTTCCACTGAACTCAGTTCTGATTACAATAAGCTTGTTCATGTTTTTAGAATTTTAAAAGTAGCAAAAACCATTTTCACCGCCTCTAAAAAGTTTACACAGTTCAACTGAACGGCGATGGCAAGCTCGTGTTGCTCGATCACACATTGTACTAAATTTGCATTTCCATCCCCTCCATGAATTGGCTGTCCTGCTTTGTTGACAAACATCTTGTGTGAAACGTTTTTTGTCGTGAATAGTTGATAAATCTGCATTGATCCTACAGTTCTCCGTGGTATGAATATTCCGTAAAAATTGATGAATGAACAGAGTGAAATTATATATCTTCGTGAGTCGTGTTCGTCTTGCTGTTCACCTCTTTTGAATTGCTGCAAATGCAGCGCATATTTGTTTTGTTGTTGTTTTTATGAAAATTTGTCGCCGTCGATTTTACTTTTAAAAGTAGATTAGTCGATAAGTAATGACTGAAAAACGCCACGAAGAATCCATGAAGAATACGGCCTTTTTTACCATCTGACAAAGTTCAAATAAACTCTTCCAGAAAATCTCCAGCTTTGAATGACTATTGAATGAATTATGACAGCTCTGCATGACTGCACATTTGGATGGTTAAAAACAGCTCCATGAGCGACATTTACTTATTTTATCAATGAAAATATTTTGAAGTAGCTTTTCATCGTTGAATCGTAGTTATCTTTCTTTTTCACGCCGCGGTCTTTGTTTCTCTTTCTCAGTCAAATCTCGTCAAGTTGTTGTGACGAAATTCATTTCGTATACAACGCTTTACTTAGATAGCCTATACAATCATATATTAAATTTGCATAATAATAGTACTTAAAGCTTCATTTAGCTTATTTCATTTAGTACATTACATTAAGTACAAAATAGGGCGTTCCTTACGAACAATACATCTATACCTTAGTCCAATAGTATTCGTTTAAAGTAAGTATAGTTTTTGTTTTCATCCTGTGTAAATATATTTGATCTATTGTTATTTTTTGGGTATATATACGCCCAACGCGGCTCGGTGGCGACAGAGAGAGAGAGAAGCAAGAACTCAGTGAATGAAGAGCTAAAAAAGAAAAGTTCAACGACGCTCGAAAGCGTAAGCTAGGGCGAATCCAGAGAGTTCTGATAATTAGGAGCAGACTCACTCAAGAGTCCCTAATCGAGAGAGAAAGAGGAGCAGACACACTCAGTGTCCCTTTCATTGTATAAGTGACGAAAACGTGAAAGCTTACAGCCAAATAGGATTGACAGCGAGGGGTTATTCTACATTCAAAGGAGTTTACACTGGCTAGTCCACCGACGACTGGAATAATCTTGGTGTCAGGCCCAACGAATAACCAAAACGTCTTCCAACACTTCTATACAAGTCACAGAAAGCTATAGCTATAAACCGACGAAAGAGCCGCCAGAACATTGAACATTACGATAAGTAAACAATCAAATTATAATTCAACCTCTACATAAATATACTAAGTAAGATAAATATATGTTCTATATGAATATTTCTAGATATCTATTGAGCATAAATATACTAAGTAAGATAAATATATGTTCTATATGAATATTTCTGGATATCTATTAAACATAAGTTGTGTAATACTTTGTCCTCTGTTGGGAAGACTCGAGGGACTGGTGGGTGTCCAAGGTGGGGGCCTGGGTCGGTCTAGTGACAGTTGTCAGCTTAGCTTTACCATTTTCATGCTCTTTTTAATTGTCAAGTGTAGAAATACATTTTGTAGAAAAATTTTAGTGAACTGCATCAAACTGCAAAAGTAATGATTGTTTTGGTGCCCACTAAAACTGGTCAGCAAATTTTGCGTGAATGTACACGGAAGGACGACGTACGGACGGACGTTGTACGTATTTTCGAAATCCGGGCTTCCTGTGGTCGATTTGAAATGAGCTCGATGGTTTACCATATTTTCTTAATTATGGTGCTCCGCTTGCGCGGGCCTTCGGCCCGCGCGGAGCTCCGCTAATAATCTTTTAGGTCAAAAAGAGCATTGACAACATCTTGCACAGCCTCAACAACAGTACTTTTTCCTACATTCATTGAAGGGCCAATGGAAACATAAGAATTACCATGGGCCAGTCTATACAGACCAATTGCTAGCACCTTCTCTGGCCTAATACATTCATGCATTTGTGAATCTCGTCGAGTGATTTCTGGTGCTAGGAGGTTTAATAAAATTTGAAATGTTTGTTTTCTCACATGAAGTTGTTGTTTAAAGTAGTCATTTGCTAATCACAACAGTGGCATATAAAGTTCGCGCCAAAATTACCTGACTGATCAATTATGAAATTGGATATATGTATGATTTTTGTCCGGCATAACGTTCCGAGGCACTAGCCACAAAAAGTAACGCTCGTATGGCGGGGATGCTGGTCGTACCTTTTAGGAGTCAAAATCGGAGATGTGGTACCTTTAGGGTATTCATGGACACTCAAAATCAAGGTATCGCTTTTACGACCATTATATCCAATTATTCGTATTTGAGTTGGTACCTTTTAGAAATAAAAATCATGTATTGTCACGCCCTTCTATATGGAACTTTGGTACCTTTTAGGGATCATTTTCAAAAATTCCGGGGAGCATCCACGCCCTAATCGGAGTGCCCCCCCGCCCCCGGGTAAGGCTTATCCCAGGCTTTAAGTCGCCTTATGTCCCCTTAAAATTTCGCTTGAAATTTGGCCATATCTCTTAAAACGCCCGTTAGTTGCCTTAAGTTGCCTTAAATCGCCTCAAATCGTCTAAAAATCTTGCTTGAAATTTGGCCATATCTCTTAAAACGTAGAGGTAAAAACTAGTAAGAAATACTAGGTAGAACTGCGTCGGTGTTTCTAAGGAAACAGTTGTAAATGTAGTGCATGATAAGTTTAACACCGTTGAATGATTGTAGCGAAAACTGACGTTTCGGACGCTAGTCCTTCGTCGGAATAATACCTCTTAAAACGACTTAGTTGCCTTAAGTTGCCTTAAATCGCTTCAAATCGCCTTGCTTGAAATTTGGCCATATTTCCTTTTAACTTCCTTAAAACGCTGTAAGTTGCATTGATGAGTCGCAAAACAATACGGCTACTTAAAGTTTCGTGGCAGACCTTTTTTTTTTTTTAAAAAAAAGAACGTGTTCCTATTTAAATATCATATATTCAAACAAGTCAGTTGTTTTCTTTCAAATTATTGACTCCACTGGTTATTTAACTGTGTGCCTGACATGAAAGTTACAGACAACTCTGCTTTTTACTATGCAAACATTTCATATATAAATTGCCGAGCTTTTCACACCTCAAGTAACAACACCAACACTTTACCAAGATAGGGAAGCCATTACAGCTCGTTAGTTCAAAATCCAAACGATAATCTCATTAATAAATTTAAAAGAAATATAATGAGAAAAATAAAAAAAAGCGCCTTCTTATATTTTGTGATATTGTGGACCGGTGGAGTTTGCAAAGATTCGACGACAAATTTGCATTTAAATGGTTTTCTTTGTTGATGTATTTCAGATTTCAAAATAACCTTAATCGCGTTATTGCATTTGACTTCGTGTAGGTTGTAATGAATGTAGAATATTAAAAAAAAAGAGTTTGTCAATATTTAATGAGCTTCTGAATTAGTTTTTCTCCTCAATTCTTTAATCTAAAAGCTTTTTTGGATACTTTTGTCTTTGTTTTTCCTTTGAAATATCAATGTATTTCTTTTATAAAGTAAGCTAATATTTTTTTATAAATATTTAATGGTTTGAAGCATAAAATGAGAAGTTTTTTATTTATTTGTACACAAGTCATTTTTTGCACAATATTTTACATTTTTAATAACTTTTCTGTGATACTTGAACATTTGGAATTCCAATTGAATGTTTTCGCATTTCAGATTGTAATCTTGTCGTACCTTAGTTTTGTTGTTGCTGACAGTTTTGCTGTTAGTAATTGCATGTTTTTATATTACTTTCTTTTTAAACTGTTGCTCTTTGTAGCATTTTGCTCAATTATTTTTGAAAACAAGAACGCAATTACAAACAATATGTCCCTATATTTGCATTTCAAATTTGCTATTTTATTTGGTAAGTGATTTAAACGACAACAGCTTCAAGCCACCTTTTTCCATTGAAACCTTGCTCACGAAAATACTATTCTCTTTTCTTGAATTTTCACTTCCAGAAAAACTAAAACTTACTTTCGGTGATTCTCGTTTGAAAATTCCTATCAATCCGTTACGAAACTGGTTCATGAAAATAAAATAAATCAATGGATTTGCCGCAATGTTAAAAGTGTATAATAAGCTTTGAAATTCTTTACTCCAGAACTGAAAATTTGAAACTTGTGCTATGAAATGAGCCAAATGCGGAATTCCACAAAATAAGTAGAACAAAACAGTCACTGTAATTATGATTTTGACAACTTTTTTCTTGGATTTCTGACGTTCACGTTGCACAGCCTCTTGAAATCCAAATCCATCATCCTTTTTAATGGTTGTTACAACTTTATAGTAAAGAAACGACATAATTAAACATGGCAAAATGAAATGCAAAATGACTGAAATTGTGGAATAGACTGTGTTGTTGAACCAAGGTGCAATTGACGGAGCACAAGTTTTGTTGTTCGTTTTTACAGCAAGGATAAAAATGGCGATTGGAACTACACCCCATAGCCAACAAGCAACCAATATTAGCTTGAGTCTATTGCTAAAACTTCCATTTCGCCTTGAAAGTGGTTGCACGACAGCTTTAAACCTTTCGTAAGCGATCACTAGCAAAAGAGCTGGAGTCGCAAGGCTTCCGAACCAGAAAGCAACTTTTATCCTGCACAAAATATCACCAACAACTTCGCTCTTGTTGAAAGCTTTCTCGACAAGATTTACGCCAAAAAGACCGTTAACTGAAGTGTTGTAGATGGCTAAAATACTTGTAACAGCGTCTACAATTGCCAGGTTCAATATTACATAGTTGAAACTTGATTTTTTGACGACCTTTGCATGTAGAATTATATGGCAAATCAGTGAATTTCCAGTAAGAGAAACACACGAGATCAGAAAGCTTGCCAGTTCGATCAACATGGTGAAGATATCATTCGCTTGACAAGTTTACCATGAATAGCTCAACCACCAAAACTCTCTCCCTTTCGTACGGCCTGGTTTAATTATTTCCTTTCAGCTTTTAATCACTAATTTCCGTACAGCTGCGAGTCCAATTATTTTATTAGAAACAATGACGTCCGACACTAGTTATCGTGCAAATTCTGTTCTCCAACTCTACCAACTGTTTTCTCGCTCGTTTGACTGCTAGTTACCGAACAGTTTAAGTCGAACTGTTTTCGAACACTGCCGGAGTCCACACTAGTTTAACCGACTCTTCAGTAATATCATATGTGCTACTCCAATTATTTCTCGGAAAATATGATGCAGTCCGCACTAGTTTGACCGCTAGTTTTCATCCAATTAACTGCCAACAGCTTCAGTGGTATCATAAGTTCTTCTCCATTTTTTTTTTTTTTTTTTTTTGAAACACTAACGCAGTTCACACTAGTTTAACCGCTAGTTATCATAGACTTTTACTTCAAATATTTCATTGAATACGGAGGCAGTGCGAGCTCCTTCTACCACTTGTTCACTCTAAAGTGCACCTTTGATGTGAAGTGTGTTCTGCGAACTCTCGTATTTAAAGAACACGTAAATCGATTACATAATCTCCTTCACTTACGAGATCAAATACGAGTCAATTTGATAACAAATAATATTTACTAATTGCAATGAAGCGCCAAACACTTCTTAAAATACGTTATTACCTTCCACGGCTTGCTATTGGCCAGTTCTTGTTATTAAATTTGATGGGTGTCTGTATCGTGGAGTCTTGTTAATAATAGACATTGTATGTTTATTAATCTGGGATTGTAATGGGACTTAAATCTATTTTATGTGGGATATATGAGAATTATGTACCGTTATGTAACTACAACGTGACCATAAGCATGATGATCGTGGTGTTAGTTTCTCACGTTTTTGATTAAGGTCTTTGACGTTATTTTTTAATTGATTTTTAATCATTTTTTGGTGATTTTTTTCCCTGAAAAAAGTAATTTTTGGAGCAATTTCTATGTCTAAAACGAAAAACTTACAAAAGTGAGACACAGTTTTTAAGTTTTCTCTCTGATTGAGTAATTTGTGAGGGAGAATAATTTATTTGAAATTATAAACACTCATTTTTTGTGTTAAAAAATGTTATATAAATAATAATAATTATAAAACCTCCACAAACACATTATTTGTTCTTTTAGCTTTATATTTATACACTTTTTTATGGTTTAATTTCAAACCTTACTCAATGCGTGAATGTCAAAATGCTACCTCGATTTTGTTACCTGGTACCTTTTTTTTACCTGTGTTAACTCCTCATTCAGACCTTCCGTTCATATTGTATTTAGCTATATCAAATAACGTTGTCATCACCAACAGGCAATAATAGGTCATTTCAAGACTGCTAGAAACTATGGGTAGAAATATTACTGTCATAATTATTGCACCAGTTGACAAGAAATCCACGCCATTTAAGTTTTTCTGTTCGCTCCATAGATTAAAAGGTCAATATTCGTCTTTTTGACTGCCATTCTACATTCTGTCATGACTTTTACCCATCATTCCTAGTGGTCTTGGAATGACCTATTGCCTTTTGGTGATGACAACGTTATTTGAAATAGCTGTATAAAGTTCTCTGTTTCTCTATTGTCTACAGTGGTCAAGGTTCCCTAAGCTGAATGCGCTTCTCAAAGGCCATCGACGGGGGGAGCTGACGATCTTCACAGGGCCAACAGGTGCTGGCAAGACTACGCTACTCAGCGAGATGTCCGTAGATTTATGCCAACAAGGGGTAAGTCACGCAATTAGCAAGGGGTAGGTCACGCAATTAACAAGGGGAAGGGCACGCAATCAACAAGGGTAGGTCACGCAATCAACAGGCGTTAGGTCACGCAATCAACAAGGCGTAGGTCACGCAATCAACAAGGGGGTAGGTCACGCAATCAACGTACAGCATTTTAAAATTGTGTATGTCATTAATTGAGTCACACAATCAGTAATGTAGTTTACAACTACTGGGGGTACTATTGGGTAACACAATAAACATTGTGTGACGTCACCCAGTTGGCGTTTTACAAGCATGAGGTTGATTAGCAGTTAGTATGTATTAGTGTAGGCCTATCACCGAAGATGGTCGTGACCTGCGTCCTCGGTCGTTCATTTACGTCCCCCGTTAATGATGATGAATCATGGTAGGTCTTCCCATATTTGTAACTCATTTGCAGAATATGTATAATAGCAACGATCATTGTCTGATTTCAGGTCAACACTTTGTGGGGCAGTTTTGAGATTCGTAATGTCCGTCTGGCAAAGATGATGATGAACCAGTTCTCGGGGTAAAATATAGTTGTTCCTAACGTGACCTGGTGGAATGATTCAATGTTTTTTTTAAACTATACGTTACAGAAGACTTAATTAATGAAATCGAGTGCACGCACTAAAA
This sequence comes from Diadumene lineata, assembly GCA_918843875.1. Classification (NCBI taxonomy): domain Eukaryota; kingdom Metazoa; phylum Cnidaria; class Anthozoa; order Actiniaria; family Diadumenidae; genus Diadumene; species Diadumene lineata. The sequence continues at coordinate 1,892,541 of OU974083.1, read as the reverse complement.
GTGTGCAAAATAAATAGCACTAAATAGAGCAATTTTATGCTAATTTTATTGTTTTCGTTTGTTTACTCATTGCTATTTACTACTAAATAGTGACAACTGTTGCACACATTTAGTGTTTGCACTTAAACAGTAACTACACAGGACGATATCTTGAGCAGAACTGATTTATTTTCATAAATCACGAATTTATCGCGCGTTTCGCGCACGTCATTTTCCAAAATAAGGTCGAGGGAATTTCACCTAATCTCAATCTGACCATAATAAACGTAGTGACGTTCGTTGCTAACTTAGAGTCAATCGATCAATGGCTTCATTGTCACTCCTAGAGAGGAGTCTGGTTATGGGCCAGCTAGTTGCCTTTTTGCCTTTGCCTCTCAAAAATGAAACGGCTTTATTAGCAACCTTTTTTGCACCAGCAGTACAAGTCATCTTACTGCATTTTCTTTACAGGATGGACTTACAGAAGAACGTGCAACAGTTTAATTACTGGGCAGACAAATTTGAGATGTTACCAATGTACTTCATGTGCTTCTATGGATCACAGAGCATAAACACTGTTATCGAGGTTAGTCTCCTTCGCAATTGATTTTCATTGACCAATTGCGTCGTGACTTTGATGTGTTTATTTTATTGTTATAGACCATGGCACATGCTGTCTACGTGTTTGACATTGACCACGTGATTATCGATAACTTGCAGTTCATGACGTCAAGCTTGAGGTACGTTGTGTCACGTTTTTCCAGTACGGATTGAATGCGTTAAAAATACAAGTTTCAAGTTTTTCATTCCTCAGGCTAATTGAAGGCAATAGGTAAATTGACAAAAAAGTCAACACAAAATAGTCGATGTTTATATTGTTTTTGGATTGGTACATTCCCACGTGATGTTCCTCGTACAAAAACAAATTGTCCACTGTAGTCTGCACGAATCCGAACAGCAAATTTTACTGTTTACGTGACACCATTTTGTTGCAACATCGCTCATTCCATTTGACCATTGTCCGTTCAACTTCTATACAACGTTTCATGGAATAATACTTCCTCGTTGTCATTTATAAATACTGTTTTTGAGTTCTGCGAACTCTAACTCTCGAACTCAAACACATATGGCCATCTGTTGTCTTTGCTCCAGTCAATCAAACACTGAACATCACCGAACTGCTCTCCAATTTCGTCTATACACGACTTTCAAAAATGGCCGACACTAATTAGCATATTATTGTTGGAAACAGTTTTGGTGAAAGTGAATATTTTTAAATAATACATATCAAATATAAGTAATAATAAGTTCTGAAAGTTTGACAGAAAAAAGGTGGAATTCTCCTAAAGTTACAAATCCTTGTATTTTCATTCTTCCATAACTTTGTTGATATTTTGTGTAAACATTCAAATAGTTTCAAAAGTGTCTATTTCCAAAAGATCTTTGACTTAGATGTACTGAAAGTATTAAGGAAATAGTCAATCTTGAGAAATCGTTGTTTGTCGTTGTTAGGCATTTATGAAAGTCGCGTATTATACCGATGTTTGTACAAACTTAATCTTCATGAATCATGATTGGTTAGTTTTCTTTCGTAAGGGCGTCGGCAAACTGCAGCAACAGTAACCAAGTTTTCCTACCACAGGTCTATCATCTGTGTATTACGCATAGCACGTGAGAACTACACTTCTCTGATTCTGTATGATTTTTTCACGTTGTAGGGCAGAGGATCGGTTCTCGATTCAAAACCAAGCTATCTCTTGCTTACGAGACTTTGCCAGCTCTAAGAATGTTCACGTGACTTTAGTCATTCACCCTAGAAAGGTACGGTGTAATGATTGTTCCTTTATTTAGGAACGGACATATAGTTAGACCATTATATAATTTTAAACTTTTGCATTTTTTTGTATTCAACGATTTATTTATTTGCTTGCTTGCTTGCTTGCTTGCTCGCTTGCTAGCTCCTTCGTTCGTTCGTTCGTTCGTTCGTCCGCTCGTTCGTTTGTTTGTTTGTTATCTATCTATCCATGGAGTCCATTCATTCATTTATTCATTCATTCATTCATTCATTCATTCATTCATTCATTCATTCATTCATTCATTCATTCATTCATTCATTCATTCATTCATTCATTCATTCATTCATTCATTCATTCATTCATTCATTCATTCATTCATTTACTTATTTATTTGTTCATTTATTTATTCATTTATGTTCTTTGCTGTTTGAGACAATACTCTGATTTGTTTTGATTATTGCCCACCCCACTCCACCCTTCCCAATCAAATATCAAAATGTCCGTTCCGTGGACCATCTCTTACTCACTTATTTCCACTGTGCAGGAGAATGATGACGTCGAGCTTCAGACAGCGTCGATATTCGGTACAGCTAAGGCCAGCCAAGAAGCTGATAATGTTTTGATATTACAGGACAAGAAAGGACGAGGCGAGAAATATTTACAGGTATCTATAGACTAAGAAAGGAACCACGACAGACTTATTTGAATCTTTCTTTCATTCATTCATTCATTCATTCATTCATTCATTCATTCATTCATTCATTCATTCATTCATTCATTCATTCATTCATTCATTCATTCATTCATTCATTCATTCATTCATTCATTCACTCATTCATTCATTCATTCATTCATTCATTTATGCATTCATTCATTCATTCATTCATGCATTCATGCATCGATTCATTCAGTCATTCAATCATTCATGCATTGATTCATTGATTCATTGATTGATTCATTCATTCATTCATTCATTCATTCATTCATTCATTCTTTCATCTATTTATTTGTCGTTTTTATTGCTCTGGTTTTCCTGTGTCAAAAAAAAATGTCTAACGTGCTAACTTTTACAGAAACACGATAAAACTCACATGAAACCCTAATCCATTAATAATTCCTTGAAAAAAAAAAAAAAAAAAAAAAAAAAAAAAAAATCACGTACAATAAAAGCCTTCTTTATTCATTCCTCGGTGAATTCTTACTTAGGGTACGTCTACACTAACCAGGATAAAATTGAAAACGCAACTTTATTTATCCGGTTAGGCCTTCCGTCCACACTAAAACGCATGAATCCAAAACAATTGTATGCTAATTCTATTTTTAACGAGCAATTATTGTGACGGTATCGGACCAAAAGTTGTGTTTTCAAATTTATCCGGCATAGTGTAGCCATGGTCTTAGTGCATATCTAGTTTGTATTTAGAACTAAATCGCTTCACATTCATGTGGCGTGCACTCTATTATTTAAGGTGGAAATAACCTTATTGTTGTTGTTGTTTTTTTCTTTTTTCAGGTTACAAAGAATCGATTTGATGGCTCAGTAGGCCGAGTTCCTTTAGAGTTCGTCAAATCTTCATTATCGATGTGCGGTTTCGGCAAAAAAGACAACAACAACAACAAAAACATACAAAATACTTTCAAAGTTTCGAGAAAAGTTTCTGACATGGACATGATCAACATTCCCAGTAGTGTACCCATACAAAAGGCACGAGCAAGACCATACTCCTCCGGATATTCCAAAGCAGGTGGAAGTGTTACGGGGGGTGCGCGAATATCAAACTCGGAAACCGTGCCCCATGGAGTGCCTGATCAAACGTTAAGTCACTCCATTATTTCCAAAACGCACTCCCCCGGAACACAAACGTCGGATATTAAAATGACCGAGGGGGCAACGAAATCCAATACAAAAACATCACCACCCGAATTTTCAACTCCTAAAAAGGGCGTAAGATTAAGTTTTTCAAGCAAAGATGTCGAAAGTGTGCGAACATTTCAAGAAAATCTTTCAGAGTCTATACGATCAAAAGGTCTAGGTCAAAAGTCTCCCGTACCTACCCCTAGTAAGGTGACGGGAGATGAGACAAAACTGAACGCTAAGAAACTTTACTCGAAGACGATTGCGTCATTAGTTGCCAAACACGTGACTAAACATCGCATTCAGAAGAAACCCCTGAGAACCGACGCAGTGAGACCCGCCGTCAAAACTAGCAAATAGTCAACACATATTAACATATCTTGAAATTGTAATCATTGACAGTTTTGCATCGTTGCAGTTTTCCGTTTTTGGAAAGTAAAGGCCGGTACACACTAGGCGACAAGTCGCAGCGACTTGTTCCCGCGATATGTCATAGCGACAATTTCCCCCCGTGTGTACTAGGTATTTTTGGCGAAAATTGTCGCAGCGACAAAATCAGATGTATTGGCGACAAATATTGAACCAATGCACACTGAGGCGACAAGTCGTGACGACAAGTCGCTGCGACTTGTCGCCTAGTGTGTACCGGCCTTAACAGTGCGAGAACATCTTTTGAAATATGTAAATAGCAATTCTGAAATATATTATTATGATGGTGCTGTTGCAGTTTTTTTTTTTAACACGTACTTGCAAAGGCTTTAAAAAAAAAAAACAACTGTCATAGACTGCGTTACATCCGGTATTTTCTCTTGTTAATAATATCTTGCGAATGCAACGCAGCCTATCTCTGATATAAAGAAGTGAACTGCACATATTTGCGTGGCAACACTGTCACGTCATTGTTATTTGCCACAGGAAACCCAAATTAAAATATATTGTCCTACAATTAACCAAATTTGGGATTCATACATCATTACTAAACTGGTTTACTTCTAGGGATGCATGGTATAGTACAAACAATATATCCGTGAAACACTAATTACTAAATAGTGCAAACAATATATCCGTGAAACACTAATTACTAAATAGTGCAAACAATATATCCGTGAAACACTAAATACTAAATAGTACAAAATAGTGCTAATTAAACAAAAGAAAACAATAGAATTTGCATAAAATGGCACTATTTAGTATTACTAAAGTTTCATGGATTAATTGTTTGCACTCTAGGCACTTTTATAAAATGTACTTTGAAATATCTTCAGTCTACAAAGATGAAAAGTAGTCTATATTAAAGGTCCTATGATGGATACTTTAACAAAAAGTTAATACCTTATAAAACATAATGGTGAATAAATTACAGTCATTTGATCAATTGCCGTCAAGCACTATGACGTCATGGTTTGTTTACATGAATAAAAATGCATTTAGTTCTGGCAAAATATTTTTCCTTTAATACATTTGGCATTGTACTTATACCTATAATTTGTTCCAATATTTTAAGTGAACCTTTACCCTATTTTTCATTGATTTTAATATGTTGAATCCCCTCTTTTGCCCATGATTCTTAGCATTAAAACAATAGATTTGTTTACATGTGACGTCATAGTGCTTGTGGCTAATTGTGATGATTTTTTTTTTACAAGGCAAAATATCCGACTGTTAGAATATTTATAACACTCGATTTGAGGGACTGGGGCAGGTTGCACGAAGCCTGCAAAAAAGTTATCCAGCTGGTTAAAGTTATCCACTCCAAAGGATTTCTTTAGAATTTATCCGCTGGATAACGATTTATCCGGTGGATAGCGCTATTCAGGCTTCGTACAACCGACCCCTGGTACCTAAATTTGTTAAACAATAGACGTGACGTCACGGAAACCAGTGTAATGCCCAATATACTGAACATTTGGTGCAGGGTGTACACCCCCCCCCCCCCCCCCCTTCCCCCACTAGTCCCTGAGCTCAGTCAAACAAAAACAGACTTTCACTAACATTTTAATTTTTTTTATATGACGTCATTTCCCCAATGCTGCATCTCCTCCACTCTGCGTGAAAACTCCTGTATGCGCGCCTGAAGGATGAAAAATGTACAGTTCAGTTAAAACCGTCTACCGTTTGTCCGCTCTTTGTGTAACAATTTTTTAGATCGTTTTTGTAAGTTCTCATTCGTTTTGCCTTTTTAATAAAGCGAGCAAATCAAAATAGCATATACGAGAACTAGGCCACTTTGACTATCTCGTATAAATGGCCGGAAATGTATTTTTTTTTGTTTTGGTTAAATATGTATAATTATTAAAATTCAAATTACGTAGACGATAGCGATGCTAAGAGGACTATGGTATAGATGATTAAACCATCAATCTAATTTTTGACAAGAGCTAATCTTGTACCAAGTATATCTTGGCCATTATAACAATTTTCACTTGATCAAATATTGCGGAACTGATATTGAGGAAGTGTTAGCGGATACTCTTTAATTAAAATTGTATGTTTCTTTGTTACACGGCCTTGTAAAACGAATACCACAAACATTTATAGCTAGTTTAGAGTTCTATTTTTCCTGGAGTAATTCATGTATATTTATATCGGAAAAAAAACCTCCAATAAGGTGTTTTTTTTATAGATTTAACTATGAAAGACAAATTTGTCATCATAAATTTCATTGTTACTACTGCATTTATCAGCAGTAAAGGATGGATTGCCGTGTTTTGTGCGTGATCAAGCAATGTACGCAGGATGTCAGTTTTGTGGAACAAATAAATAAAAATAAACTCGTGCTTCTCTGTATGTTTAGGAGTCACTTTTGGTACTCTGTAAACACCGCAGGGTCCATGCGGTTGTGTGAAATCTTGATAGCGCATTTCACCGACTAGGAAACTATATCTTTTAGATGCAACATAAATTGCGCCTTTCCTCGACCTAAGAAAATCGTGTTTTTACAACAGTTTCAAAATGAATACCAAAGAACAGAGATGCTATAATTTCCTTTCTCTGTGTCCCCTATTACGTTATTGTCTATAGTCTCGTTCAGACTGACTGAGAATAAATCGGGTACTAAAACTTTTCAGCGGGATTTTTTTTTGGCACGGAAACGTGATTACAGTAATTACTTCTCTCCACTGGCAATTCCTCCAGCAAATTGCTTACGTTGGTCTTAGCATCTTGTTATCATTAAATTCATTTGGTTTGCCTCTGTTTTGAAGACATCTGAACCTACTGCATGAACTAGTGATGTTGTCAAAGAGAATGTCAGTTTCTTTTTGTCGATTGCAATTTGGAAAGGCCGAAAAGGTCCATGGGTATATGCGATTCATTTGAAAAATATGTAGCTGCAGAATATCAACATGGAAAATAACCGACCATGGAAAATCTTGAGTATAAGGAGATGACAATGATACCAGTAATGTCAAATCACTAATTAAGTTAAGTGCTGATTCATCAAAATTATTGAAACCCCAGAGTTTTTTTCGGTCGTGCTAGCTAAATTTAATTGTCAATATCCACCTATGTGCTCTTGACAAGGCTAGGTGAAATAAGCACATCAGTATGAATTCAAAAAGTATCTTGTAACTGTAAATTTTTAAATAGCATCTGTCGTGCCATAATAGTGCAGTGTTTGTTTAACAACGACAGTAGCCATTTGGTTATCCCTGTCCGGTTCAGCAGTCGAATAAAAATTCTCTCAGACGAGCTGGAACATCATACAAATCAATGAGCTGAAGCGAGTATCACGCAATAGTCGATTACAATATAAGACAAACAGGACGGCGATACAGAACACGTTGACTCGGTAATTAAAACGAAGACAAAATAGCAAAAAACATAAAATAAAAGTAAATCCAGCGACAGCAAGATACAGAAGAAAACGGCAAAAATAAAAGAATCGTATAAAAAGAAAAAAAGACAACAAAGAAGAAAAGAAAAGTGATAGCGCGATAAAATACAGACGAAGAAGCCCACATGAAAATACTGAAACACGAATGATGAGAAACTAAAAGAAGTCGTAATAATTCAAACGACTGAGCAAATTGAAATTTCCGACAACATACTTAATTTCATTCAAGACGTCACCAAGTAAGCAAATAAGTAATACCATCAATTCAATTATCATCAATGTAAGATCGAATACTATCCAGCCGTCGAAATAACCTAAATATCACTATCACAAGAAATCAAGTAGAAATCTTTAAATTCCTCGGCCAGAAAAGATGGTAGCAAATATAACAACAGCAACATCAATAGAGTCACAATATCAACAACAGCAACATCAATAGAGTCACAATATCAACAACAGCAACATCAATTGAGTCACAATATCAACAACAGCAACATCAACAGAGTCGCAATATCAACAACAACAACATCAATTGAGTCACAATATATCAACAACAGCAACATCAATAGAGTCACAATATCAACAACAGCAACATCAACAGAGTCGCAATATCAACAACAACAACATCAATTGAGTCACAATATATCAACAACAGCAACATCAATAGAGTCACAATATCAACAACAACAACATCAATTGAGTCACAATATATCAACAACAGCAACATCAATTGAGTCACAATATCAACAACAGCAACATCAATAGAGTCACAATATCAACAACAGCAACATCAACAGAGTCACAATATCAACAACAGCAACATCAATTGAGTCACAATATATCAACAACAGCAACATCAATAGAGTCACAATATCAACAACAGCAACATACACAGAGTCACAATATGAACAACAGCAGCAACAGCAACATCAATTGAGTCACAATATCAACAACAGCAACATCAATAGAGTCACAATATCAACAACAGCAACATCAACAGAGTCACAATATGAACAACAGCAACATCAACAGAGTCACAATATGAACAACAGCAGCAACAGCAACATCAATTGAGTCACAATATCAACAACAGCAACATCAATAGTCACAATATCAACAACAGCAACATCAACAGAGTCACAATATGAACAACAGCAACATCAACAGAGTCACAATATATCAACAACAGCAACATCAACAGAGTCACAATATGAACAACAGCAGCAACAGCAACATCAATTGAGTCACAATATCAACAACAGCAACATCAATAGAGTCACAATATCAACAACAGCAACATCAACAAAGTCACAATATGAACAACAGCAGCAACAGCAACATCAATTGAGTCACAATATCAACAACAGCAACATCAATTGAGTCACAATATCAACAACAGCAACATCAATAGAGTCACAATATCAACAACAGCAGATTTGTACCAACTAACAACCACGGCAACCAACACATGTACAATACAACAACATCAACAGCAAAACAAATACTGATAAATGAAAACAATATGAACATCACTCGGACATATTGCCCACTTAACGGAAAAGACTTTCAAGAGAACTTTGACTTCTACGGCGACCGCTTTCGTATCATCTCAGCCTTCTGTTGTACAATCGGTTTCTTGTTAGCGCCTCCAATCATCTTTATCAATACCCTAGTTGTTATCACCATAACTCGCAACGCCGTCTTCCACAACCCCGCTAATATACTCGTATGTCTTTTAGCCGTCGCGGACGGTCTAGTAGGACTAGTCTTCCTACCAGTACAAAACGTCTGGATGTTAAACGTCGATGCTAACAACTCGTGCACGTTTTAAGCGCTTCTGGTAGGGAGCGGTTGGGCCTTTTGCGGTTCGTCGTTTTTAACTATGGTTGCAGTAAGCGGCGAGAGATATCTTGCATTATTCTTACACCTAAAATACTCATCTATAATTACACCAACTAAACTCGCAGTCACTGGAGTTCTAATCTGGATTTTTGGCATTTCAGAAGCAATTATCTTCGTCTTTTCGTATGTCAAAACAGCGATTGTTCTCACAATCGCCTTTCTTACCCCAGGCATGAATCTGATCATGTTCACTTACTATCGTATCTTCAAGTTGGTCCGCCATCACCATGCTCAGATTCGATCGCAGCAGGTCACAGGTGTTGATATCGTAGCAGCGGAGTCTGCACGACAAAGAAAGCTTGCGATTACGATGGCTTACGTTACGGGGACGTCTCTGGTTTGCTACACACCTGTTGGTGTTGCTAGTCTTTTGATGATAGTGGATGGTATGCGTGTTTATGTCATAGAGATGTTGATGGTCACAGTAGCGTTGAATACGATCACTTCGTTGCTTAATCCATTGATTTACTGTAGTAGGTCTAAAGATATCAGAAAAGCTGCATTGGGTCTGTTGGGTTGTAGATAATACCTTGATGGGCTAATTAAATGAGGCAGCTCAAGATAGTGTGAGGTAAGCTAGAGAAAAGCTGCATTGCGTGTCTTGTGTGTTGTAGATAATACCTTAGTAGGTTAATGGGGCATCTCAAGGTAGTATGAAGTAAGATACCTCACAATACACATACTTTACTAATAGAGTCGTTTTCGTACGAGTGGGAAACAGTACCATATCATAGCCGTAGTATTTAGAGTCGTTTTCGCACGAGTGGAAATGGGAACGGTTTCGATACCGCTACGATACGGTAGATAATTTGAATGTTTTACTAGAAATTAGGACTACGATGCGGTACTGTGTCCCACTCATACGAAAACGACTCTAAGAAAACATTAGAATCATATGTTGTATCGTAGTTGCATCGTAAGTGTAACGTTTCCCGTACTCATGCAAAAACGACTTCATGTGTTATGACTGGGCAAGTTTTCCATGTTGTTGTCACACCAGCAAATGAGAATTACACAACAAGGTATAATCATTTTCCTAGTGTCGCATATGGCTTTCATTTCACACCTGGCCGGTTGCCTTTCTGGGCTATTTGTCGTTACAATAACAACTAGTTGGTACATCCAATCACTAAATACTATAGATATTTTAGTTGGATTTGACCTCACTTTAGTTGTAGGGCGTAAAGGGTAATTACAACAAATTGGCAAAAAAAAAAAAACAAAAAAAAACAACAAAGCAATGAATTAGAGAATTGCTGCAGCTTAAAAACAAGTCTGAAAAAAATTAAGAAAAAAGAGCAATAGGAATAACAGTTAGGGTCTATCAACAGAGTACATTCAAGATAACAGAAAAATCGCCACTTTGTTCTATTCTTATATCAATAGCCTATTTTACGGATATTTGTATATCATGGTACATAATCAAGCAATTTGATTGTTTTTTTTTAATATGACAGATAGCCTTTTTGTTTTGAGAATAGTATAAAAGAGGATTGCGATAAGCCCCATTTACAAGTAGCGATTTGTCGAACGCCATATATAGTACACGACTACTCGTAACTTCTAAAACAAGTGACACAAGTTCTAAAACGTGTTTTAGAATGTCAACAGGGGCGGCGGAACCGGGAGTGGAGACACGTGCCCCCCTCCACAAAATATTTTAGGGGGACTACCCACCCCCACCCCCCCACAAACTATTGGTTAAAAATATTAATGGATGAGTTTCTACGAAAAAATGTTTTGTGAGTTTCCGGTTTGTAAAGATTAGATGCTACGTGCCATAATACCCATAAAATATAACCGCCTTCGATGCAGGAGCTGGTTTCTTGTGTCGTAAGGAAATGCGAGATGACTGGGCCTTAGTTAGTACTTTCTCTTGGGGTGTGGAAGGGTGGGGGATTATAGTGCTCCCCCCCCCCCCCCCCCCTCCCCAATCCCACACACGGATGTTACTGTTCCGCCGCTCCTGGTCAAGAATGAAATCTTTGGAAGGTTTCAAACCTTACGACTAGTTGTATACTACAAATTGCACACGACGAATTGCACCCTGTGAATCGCATTAAGTTCCATGTCACTATGCTTGTACAAAGCTTTCAATGAAATAAACAAGACAAGATAGTTTAAAAAATAATTAAAACTTTAATTTAAGTTACATAAAAGATTAATGTTGTAGTGCCTGCCTTAGTTTATACATGTCGCAAGCGTAACAAGGTAAACTGAACTCTTGTTACTGTTATTAATATTATATCATCTGTACTCGTCTTGAAATCATAGGGAATCAACTCCTTTGTAAAAGTATCGAATTTGTTTGTTGAAAATATATAAAACCTCATCCGTCTTGGTATTCTTAAATGTGTCACAAATATTAAAAAAAAAACACTTACGCCTGAGAGGTATCGCTAGCAATCTTCTTTTTACAAAAGAGTTCCACCCTTTGTTTCGACGTGTCGACAAACAATTTGTTAAAATATCAATTGATTGCATTGGGAATCTACATCTAAATCTATGATATGATCATAAAATAGCGGATTATACAATTGTCTCTAATAATACAAACGAACTCTCACTGATCTGCACGAGGGCCAATTTGCCTAATCCACTATGACATCACATCAAAACAATGTTCAACAATCTATTAAAAGTTTCTAGAACCCTAGTTAATCATAGAGAAAAAGCGGAGTAGCTTCCAAATGCCCTAAATATTATTTAGCACATTATAACATATTACTATTTAGGCCTAGGCATTGTTTCGCTAGGAGAAAATTGTGTCGAATGTTCTGTTGTATTTTGCGATTCTATTCTCCACGTAAACAATGGTAACGTCATAGTGAATTAGGGCAATTAGGATTTAAGAATTATTTTGACTTCTTAAAAATACTCACTAAACTAATTTCATATTGCATGGATTTGCAACTACGAAAATAGTAATAATAATGATACATTTCACAAAGAATGGTAAACAATATATATACAAGACAATGTTCCTGTATACAAAGTATTGAAAGTTAAAATGAGTATATAATATAAAAAGCAAGATAATAAAATGCGAATTTTCAATTAAATGCAATTTATTTTCAGAACGAAAATCCTGAATATATAATAAGCTTGTATCAATACTCATATTGCTTATGAAAGTAAACACTAAATAAAATCATCAACTACGCTGTACTCGCCAGCCTCCCTGAGAGGGAGGGAATAATGCTGTTTAAGCCCCAGAGCATTCGGTAGGGGTATGGGTTAGAAAAAATTCTGCTTACCAAACATGGAACCAAACATGCATCCTTTATAGGCAAAAATATCGTCCCTTGTTATCCTTTGGCTCCCTGAAACCTTCAAACCTGAATCCCTTTCCATTTATTAGTGGTGGCCCTGGAACTGCAAAACCCTTAGGGAGACTGATCGACAGCCTTGAACTGCTATCTGTCGATTATTTCGCCTGCCTTGCTAGGAAAAAAAACTAAAAAAATGATTCAAAAGAAATGTTGGTTACCTATTAATATGGTTTATTGGGACATTAGATCTCCCTTTCAAACTCAACCCATCCAGACCATGTTAGTTAGAATGATGGGACAGCTAGCACAATTTGTATTCATGTATTTAAGAGTAGATATCGATGTTTTTCAACCATTCCCAGGAGAGTGAGTGGAACAAAAGGGTCCACCAGTAACGGTGGTGGTTTTCTTTTGAAAAGTCCACTATCATGGCTACCATGCATGTCTTTTTTTTTAAATTGTCTCCTTGGAATGTTTGAAAACCATCAATTACAAGTTATGTGTTAAATGTCTGGGCCCGGTTGTTTAAAGCTGATTATTGCTAATCCAGGGTCTAAAGGCTTTCTTAAAGGAGAACCTAGGATTAGTGCAAAAACGTTTAAAAGGTGATTGAAACGTGTAGCGACAGTACATTGCTTTGGTTCCATGCTCGGGAACATTTAAATTTTTCGTCTGAACTTGATATTTATGAAATAAAAATATATTTTTTTAGTTTCCAAAACCTTACAAACTAAGGAAACGCAAAGGAAAATATCTTCTTAAAACTCGTGAAGTTTTGTAAAGGTCTGATCTACAGCTTCAGGCAGCCATTTTAAAACTATAGATCTGAATATCAAATACTAACGAAATATGTTAGTTAGACTGAATATTTCGGAACATGGAACTGTGCTACATGTTTTAAAATGGATATGAGTTTCTTATTAGGGATAATCGATGGTTGAACAACCAAGCCCTGAATGTTTATTTTGCACTGTTGATGGACTGTATTCCTACACTGGATTGGTAGCTGGTACTGCACAAACACTGCATTCTATGAACAAAGAATAAACGTACATGAAATTAGTAAAATTACATACAGTGTAAATTAACTGTTTGGATAGCACTGAAGCGAAATGACGTTTTATTCCCGTCTCTATACCATAATAGCATGTAGAATTCTTTCATATTTATTTTTTTTATTCCCTTGAGAATACAGAAAGAATAGCCACAGTTAGTGAAAAAAGCAATGCGAAAAGGATTGTGGTCTAGAGACGGGGGTAAAACGTTATCACGCTACAGGCTTATTGATACAACAGTGACTAAGAGGAAATACATGCGTAAATAAATTGTCGAATATATAAATGACCAAATGATCAGCGAGTTAGTATATGAATGAATGGGTGAATATTGATGAGTGAAGCAAAATTTACTATTTAGTTTTATAATGAATATTAAACTAAATGAATATACATGGACTTAATGATTTAGGATGTGGAAAGGAAAAAAACAAGTAAATCAACTAAATGTGCTACAAATGAAAAATGATCTTGGAATGTACTTGCGTAAAAATCCGACAAAGTTTGAATCTGAGAATATGTCACAGTGCGCAAAGGAATGTGATGGGTTTCATTTTCTTTTTATACTTATCAGTCACTTGAACATTTGGTTTTCCCTTCCACATTTAGAGAATCAAGTTCATTTTAGTTGGCGAGAGAAATAACTATTTAATTAGTATCAAATCGACCTACCTCCTCTACAAATCTTCTTCCAACATGACATGCTTGATTTCTAGCCTTTCATCCCAACCATGTTGAACAATAACAATCTGATACACTTCCATCACAAGGTTAGGAAAGTACTCCAGGAACACAGCGTCTTCAAGGATCTGTTTTTTTATTGCTATCGGTCTGCTAGCCTCAGATACGTGAGAGATTGCATTTCTGATAAAGCGAAGCAGATGGATTATAGATCCAGTGTCGTACCGTTTGTGCTTTGCCATTTCAGCGTAGATACTAGGCATATGGGTGTACTTGACATTATTCCATGTGCGATACTTGACTATTCTCGAAAACGATGTTTCGATGTCCGATTGAACTTGAAGAAGAGGACCACAGACTGGAGGGCGCTCAATTTCTGGCTGATTTCCAACAGCATACAAAAAATCCAACTTTTTCTTCTTTGTCCAAAACAAAGGATGCGGCAAAGAGTCAACAGCTGACGGACGCTCTTCTGGTTTTCTCGACAATAGAGGTTTGATGAGATGGGCTGCTTCTGCAGAAATCTTGTCGTCCCATCCTTCCATCGTGCCGTTCAGCATATTGGTTCGTGTTTTATGCTCAATCATCTCTGTGGACTGATTGGAACAATCCACCGGGCTGAATGGATGTCTCTTGGGCGATAGAATGTAATGCAGTAAAAGTCCACAAGAATACATGTCAGATTCTTTGGTGTGTTGATAACTATTTGATGAGATTACATCAGGTGCAATCCAAGATCGTGTGCCAGCGTGAGATCCAAGTACAGTAGTTCCACTGGCATTCATAGATCTGCTAAGTCCAAAATCAGCAATCTTCAAACAAAGCTTTGGGTGAACTTTGTAAAGAATGTTGCCTGGTTTGAGATCACGGTGAAGGATAGGATCTGGTTTATGATTGTGCAAATATTTCACGCCCATAACTAATTCTTTACATAGTGAAAAGCTTTGGCGTGAATCATAGATATAACTCTTAAAATAGTCGTCGAGATTTCCTTCCATCAGTTCTAAAACAACATAAGCCAGGTTCGTATCGGTATCATCATAATATATGTAGTTAATAGTTTGTGCACAGTCTGCCAGCGTTGCGAGATTGGTTATCTCTCGTATGTCTTCTGGTCGATTCATGTTTCGTTTCACGATTTTCTTAATCGCAATTTCTCTTCCATCCTTTTGGCAGATTCCAGCAAACACGTCACTAAATGATCCACTTCCGATGGGTTCTTTATAATACCAGTAGGTATTCATGGAGTCGACATTCTGTCCTCTTGCTACTCTTTCAAGTTTATCTTTGTGGTTGTTGGAGCACGATGTCCATGGAATGCTCAGGGGAGCCTGATTCCATTCAACTTCTTTGGTCAAAATGTCATGTAACTGTGGGATATTGGAATACAAACCTTCCAACGATTTACTATCTACATCATACAACAGTAGTTGGCGAACAATCTCGAGATGGACAGATGCAGGTTTAGAGGTTATAGTGTCTTCACCATTTATAGCTGATTTGCTTTCTTCTTTTGTTAACTGCAACTTCCCATGGTCATACAGTTCTTTGATAGTATCACAACAGCTATGAAGTGCGGTATTAAGATTTTCTGGTCGTTTTGGACATGATAAAACTCTACCAACCAAAGTGCTTTTCCAGAATGTATGCGTTGCTTGATCTTCACAAAGAATCAGCAAAATTTTATCCAGCATTAATGGTTTTAGCTCACAAGCAGCCTCAACCAAGCCTTCAGCAAGAGTAAAACAGTCTGATGATAAAAGTAAGTTTAAAATGGATTTACTTTTATCATCATCAGACCACAAATCAAGATCAATATCAATACATTGTTTGAAAAATGATTTCGGCTCATCTTCGACATCAGCGAAAAAGGATCTCGCTTTCACGTTGAAGACCTTATTATGAGCAGTGGCTAAGAGAGGAGGCCTTCCTTTGTTGTCGAGATCATTTGGCTTTGCTCCTGCCTCAACCAAACACTTGACAGCGCTCCACGTCCTGCAATAGTGAAGTGGCGTTTGATCTTCAGCATCTCTTGCGTTTAGTTGTATTCCACAAGCACGTAGGTGGTTGAAAATTTCTATTAGTAAATTTTCAAATGTCATTTTCCCTGATATAGTTTCTGTATAGCTTTTGTCTTGTTGAAGAGAAAGAGACGCCCAGAGATGTAGAGGAGACCTCAACATGTTATCTCTTTTGTTGACTGTAACTTTTTGAATGTTGTGTGGTGGGCAGAGTAGTTTCAGAATAAATATAAGATCTTGTAAAATTTCCCCCAGAATTTTCTCATCATTAGCATTTGTCAGTACATTTCTAAATAGTCTCATTAATACATGAAATACGGATTCACCATTTCTTGAAACTTCATCAACAAACGGGCATCCGATTTTTACCATATGTTCACAAACGGCCTTCATTGCTTTGAACTCAAGGAAATCTTTTCTGTCTTCAGCCCAAGTAGCGAGACCATACATAAGAGGTGTTTGGTTATCGCGGTTTTTGGTGTCAAACCTTGCGCCATGTTTTTCTAGCTTACTGATGATTTCCATGGAAAGTCTCTCAGACGAACCAAGCACAAAATGTGCAGCGGCATAGTGAAGTGCAGTATTTCCTTGTGAATCCACACCCTTTGGATCTGCACCCAGCTGCATCAAAAGATATAAAATCTCTGGCAGTTGTTCTTGTTTTATCTCATGAAGACTTTGTAATTGCACACGCAAATCATGCAATTTGTTTTTATGTTTTCTAGACGAATAATTCATTGCCAAGTCTGTGGTAAATCGAAACGAATATGTAGATATTATAGTGTAACTCGTACTGATCAATTTAAGGCATAATACATTTATAATAGCCAAAAATATAATGCTTTGTTTCTGTCCATACGTTTTCAATATATCTAGCATTTGGATGAGCTTATTATTATGAAAAAATAGTTTCTCTATAAAATATGATAACATACTGAGACCATAACTGTCCGTATCATTGATTTGCGCACCATTCTCAAGAAGAAGACGCAGCGTCTCAATAGCTTGCGTTTCATGTTGATTTCCAGGAAATGTATAAAATATTGGTGTCCTTCGATACTGGTCTCTTGCATTTATATTGACCTTTCCATTCTGAATAAGCACTTTAATAACCTCCACATTACTGTTTCTGACAGCCTTGAATAGAGCTGTTTCTTGCTCAACATCTCTTGCATCGATACTAGCACCAGAATTGATTAGTACTTTAATAACCTCCACATCGCTGTTTCTTGCAGCATTGAATAGAGCTGTTTCATGCTGATCATTTCTTGCATCGATACTAGCACCAGAATTGATTAGCACTTTAATAACCTCCACATTACTGTTTCTTGCAGCATTGAATAGAGCTGTTTCTTGCTGATCATTTCTTGCATCGATACTAGCACCAGCATTAATTAGCACTTTAATAACCTCCACATTACTGTTTTCTGCAGCTATAAATAGAGCTGTTTCTTCCCGTTCATCTCTTGCATCGATACTAGCACTAGCATCGATTAGCACTTTAATAACCTCCACATTACTGTTTCTTGCAGCATCG
This sequence comes from Diadumene lineata, assembly GCA_918843875.1. NCBI lineage: Eukaryota > Metazoa > Cnidaria > Anthozoa > Actiniaria > Diadumenidae > Diadumene > Diadumene lineata. Next base: position 1,874,608 of record OU974083.1, on the reverse strand, counting down.
AATAGAGCTGTTTCTTGCTGATTATCTCTTGCATCGATACTAGCACCAGCATTGATTAGCACTTTAATAACCTCCACATCGCTGTTTATTGCAGCATGAAATAGAGCTGTTTCTTCTACAAAATTTCTTGCATCGATACTAGCATCAGCATTGATTAGCACTTTGATAACCTCCTTATTACTCTTTCTTGCAGCTTTGAATAGAGCTGTTTCTTGCGCGTGATCTCTTGCATCGATACTAGCACCAGCATCGATTAGCACTTTAATAACCTCCACATTACTGTTACTTGCAGCTTTGAATAAAGCTGTTTTTTGATTGTGATCTCTTGCATCGATACTAGCACCAGCATCGATTAGCACTTTAATAACCTCCACATTACTGTTTCTTGCAGCTTTGAATAGAGCTGTTTCTTGCGCGTGATCTCGTGCATCGATACTAGCACTAGCATCGATTAGCACTTTAATAACCTCAACATTACTGTACCTCACAGCATCGAATAGAGCTGTTTCTTGCTCAACATTTGTGGCATCGATATCAGCACCAGCATCGATTAGCACTTTAATAAGCTCCATATTACTGTTTCTTGCAGCATCGAATAGAGCTGTTTCTTGCTGAGCATTTGTTGCATCGATACTAGCACCCGCATCGATTAGCACTTTAATAACCTCAACATTACTGTACCTCACAGCATCGAATAGAGCTGTTTCTTGCTCAACATTTGTGGCATCGATATCAGCACCAGCATCGATTAGCACTTTAATAAGCTCCATATTACTGTTTCTTGCAGCATCGAATAGAGCTGTTTCTTGCTGAGCATTTGTTGCATCGATACTAGCACCCGCATCGATTAGCACTTTAATAACCTCAACATTACTGTACCTCACAGCATCGAATAGAGCTGTTTCTTTCTTAACATTTGTGGCATCGATATCAGCACCAGCATCGATTAGCACTTTAATAACCTCCACATCACTGTTTCCTGCAGCATTAAATAGAGCTGTTTCTTGCTGAAAATCTCTTGCATCGATACTAGCACCAGCATTGATTAGCACTTTGATCACCTCCACATCACTGTTTCCTGCAGCATTAAATAGAGCTGTTTTTTGGTGAACATTTCTTGCATCGATACTAGCACCAGCATCGATAAGCACTTTGATAACCTCCACATCACTGTTTCTCACAGCTTTGAATAAAGCTGTTTCTTGGTTATCATCTCTTGCATCAACACTAGCACCACTATTTATTAATAAAGATGCCATGTTAGGATTCCTATAACATGCATTAACATTGCCACCAGCCTTTAGTAGTGCATTGATCATCCTTCTACTTTTATTCTCGGCAACAAGCATTAAAGGAGTTAATCCATTCTTCGATTTGAAAGATACATTGACATCAGCTCCACTCTTGATCAACAATTCTGCAATGTCATAGTTGTACTGCTGCACAGCTAAGAGCAAAGCAGTTGTTCCATTTCTCGTGCATGCGTTTACATCACATTTTGCTTGTATCAGTGCTGTTATCACATCTTTGTTGTCATTCTTTATGGCATGTATCAAGGGTGCATCTCCGTTGGCGTCTTTGATATCGACATTCGCTCCACTATCAATATGTTCAACTGCAAGTTGGTTGTTATTAGAAAGAATCGCGTTTATCAAAGTTGTGCTGCCAAACTGCTCAACCTCGGCACCAACATCTAGTGATGTTTCTAAATCACAGTCGCTTTCCATATTAAGCCCGCTCAAGTACGACAAAGTTATTTGTTTATCCTTTTCTTTGTATCCATTGTTATAATATAGCACCCTAATAAAAACATCAATACATCAATTTCGCCATCATTTGGCACTGTTATAATGTATCCATATGATGTAATATATAGTTGGATTATAAGTGCGATATTTATCAACATGATAGGAAAACATGTACGTAGTTTGATTGATAATTTATACAGTTTTTATGTGTTGAACATAAGAAGTGTATTTATTTTCATTCGGGGTTTTCAAAGCTCTTAGAAAATTATGTTAGATTTAGTGGTTTCATAATGACCATAATCTTTTCGTAGGTTTGCACACGTGTGATACTCAGGCTCATCACGTGACTTTACTCTCGACATTCATGCTTGTATACTCAAGCCGAAAATTACTGCCAGAATTAACTCATCGCAACTGTTTTACAGGTAAATTTTGATTAGCAGAATCTGAATAAAACACAATTTGCTAAAACACAATCATTGAAGCATTTTAGCGAGAGTGACCCAATAAATATGCAGTATTTATAAGATGGGAATGAGACTTTTAGCAGTAGTTATACAACTCATCTCGAGTATTTATTTACTTTGAAAATCACTTTTAATCATTAACGAGATTTAGAAGATATAATAACATTGTTTGAATACCTTCTATAGTTGAAATCAGTCAAAGTGCATCAACCACTGTCCACCATTAGTAATATACATTCTCTGCCTTTTTCAAATACGCTGATAGACATCTTGGATGTATTCATTATAGTATGCCTGCCAAGCAATATGTTGTGTTGGTTTAACTATACACCACGACCAACTCTACGGGTGGTAATACAAGATTCGGTGGTATTCTGTCTGTAACAAACCATAAAAGATACGATGGAGTGGGAAATGGTTTTAACAATAAATATTATAATCGGCCGTCATTCGAAAATGGAAGCATAAACCAATTGCAGCGATGGTAACTATGACGGAATTAAAACTTCGAAAACTTATGATTAAACATTATGATCAATATATAAGGCAAATTAACTTGTAAACTGCCCTCTAAAAAATGGCCGGACAGCGTGCAATAATATGGTACCGCTTCGGCCCGCTGCAGATTGAATCAAACATATAAGTTAATATAGCAAAATGTCAATAAATAGGAATTAAAGTGGCTATAACCCTTTGAAAGAAATTTATGTAGTTAATTCTACTCACTGACAGCTTTCGAATGAGGTATATCTTAAGGGTATTCAATAAAATACGACCAAGTTATTCAATGCGAAAGTTAGCAATTTTTTTACATTTTTAACATGGTTGTCCGAATGACGGAAATGACGTTCAAGCAGGTACAGATCATGCGCATTGAGCGATATCCGGTTTACTTTTCTTCCGGTTTTCATGTATCCGGTTTGTGTATTTACGGTTTGTAGTTGAAATGCTCAACACACTTCATTACTGATAGCTGCTGATTATTAGTTGATAATATGCAATTTTTCATAAGTGCTATAACCACTTTAAGGTAATTCCACAGTTTTGCACTGCGCATGTCTTCTGCGCACGCTAACTGCAACACAAACTGTCAAACTATGAAATTTAAGGTAATTCCGTAGTTTTGCACTGCGCATAGTTCTGCGCATGTTTCAAGTTTTATGTTTTCAGGACTTTTATCATGTAATCTAGTCAAATAATGTTTGTAAATTACTTTGAATAAATAATTCGAAGAATTGCGACATTTTCGAGCGAGAAAACGCGATAATGTTGAATCTCGACCCAGTCCTCTCTCGGAAAACCTGTTTTTTGACAATAAAATGACGATATTTTTTGCAATATTTCGCAAACTAGCACGGTGAACTATGTTTTTTATTTGATAAAATTATTTTTTATAACATAACATCAAATATATCTAAAATTGAGCATAGGTCATCGGGCTAACTTTTGAGAAATTTCCAAAATACTTTCCGCTTAGGACTTTTTCGAATGAATTAGCAGCTCGTGCGCACGTTGGTATTTCGTCAATTTCTTCAAGATCACTTATTTTTTATACATCTGTTCATATTTTTTAAATAAAATAAAGTGCAGACATTTGAACAAAACGCGAATTATGCTCTTAAAAAACAAATTACTGTGTTTTTGTTCCGTTTCTTTTCGATTTTTGAGCTTCTTTCTTTACGTTCTCAAGTCACTAAAATGTATGAGCTTTGACGTCATATTGCGCAAACAAAGAAGTCGGTGACCCCCCTTTTTTATTGTATTTTCTGAAAGCGTTTCTCAAAATTGTTTGTTAGAACGAGTATAAAAAAATTTCATCGGGCAGTTTTATTTCTACGGAATTACCTTAAAATGGCGGTAATTTTCCGCGCGCGCTATTGCAATGAGAAAGTATAACCAAAAAAGCCATTAATTATCAACTTAGGAATGATACCAGATGGTGCAAAAGATGTTCCAACCACTCTGTTTGGAGGAAAGTAAAAATTGAATTGTTTTCTTCCTGAATTCCTTTCGCTGAACGGCTGCTTTTTCGTGCTCGATGATTTACCATAATTGCTTCCTGTGGTATATTTACACAGGTAGCCCAAAGTAAAAAGCCAAAAATGGCGTATTTGAACGAAAATAACTCCGTAACGAATTCGGTGACCCCCAGTTTTTATTTCAAAAATATTTTTGTAACAATAAAATCTACAACATATTTAGAAATCAAAAAAATTTACAGGTAGGATTTTGAATAATTCACAGTTTTTGGAGTTAGAAACGACCTCCAGAAGAGCCAAAATGGAATGTTTTAGAGGAGGAACACTTCGCTTACATGCCACACAAACTAAAATAATGTCTCGTAGACCACCAAAAAAATAGTAAGTGATAAGATTAAAGACTATTCCAAGTAGTACTACTAAGTTTTAGCATTAGGAAAAGTAAACATGCTTTCTAGAATTAGACAAACCTGTAAATGATTTTGAAAAAATTGTGCGAATTTGCGCGCGTAATAGGCAAAAACACCTTGTGTTTGGAGGCAATTATCTCGAAAACGAAATCGGTGACCCCAACTTATTTTTCTTTTAAGATGATTATCAACTCAAAAACTGTAAAATATCAGAAAAACAGCGATTTTTACAGGTAGAATCTATTCCTGTGGAATTACCTTAAGCACAGTGCAAATTTGTGTGTAACGCCGTCACATCTCATAGCTGACACTAGCAAACATTGCAATATTACAAATATTTTTAAAAGTTTTATTGAAAAATACTAAAATACGTCTATAGATATGATACACACCTATGCACTGGTAAGGATAAATAAGAAAACGATGTTTCTATTTATTTATTTTTAACATGTCTCGTGACCTGGTGTGACGTCATGTAACCATTTCGAATTTCTTGGTAATATCAATTCCATTCATTTAAAATAATAAATAAAAAAGGGATTTTATGTTGTTAATTTTTTATGAAATATATGGTATATTTTCCTGCAAACATTTTCAATTGGCGTAGATTCGTATTTTGTATATTTACTATATCTGCAGAATGTTGATTTTTATAATACTTCAGGACGTACCTGTTCATTAATTATTTAATTTATTTACAAAAAAAAAAGTACTTACATAATTGTGTAGTTGTCGTTGAAAGTTTTCTGGTTGATTTTCGACAGGCGAATACTCATGTGCATATATTTATTTATAGCTCGGTGCAAACATTATAAGTGACTTTAAAGTTCTATTTTTCGGAAAGCAAACCATATTTTTTTCAAACTTTTTAACAAAGTCTTCCCATCCATAATTAAACATTCTTTTGTTTTTTTTTTCAAAGATATCGGGGCGATTAATCATTAGAAATCGCATTTTTTTATCGGCAGTGCACGTTTTTTTCACTTCATAATAGTGCCCTTCATATTTTTTGTTGCTGCAACATTAAGACTTAATATTTTTTAAATAATAAATAGAAACAGCATAGCTAGATAGCTTGCAATAAACAACAATACATTTAAACGAGTATGGGGCGTGAAATATTTGAAAGGTTTGGATAAAAAATGTGATATTTTTTTCGACAAATACCTTGTGAAAAGCGCAATCTCTAGCTTATGTATGTTGTTGTGCGAGAGTCTCGTATTGTTTACAGCGTGGTTTCGAAATATGATATTAAATCAAATGAAGCAAAGAATAAAGAATCATAAAACATAAAAAAGAGTCCCGATAACTGAAGAACGAAGGTATAATGGAGTGATTACATTCACTATCATTTGTATGAAAAATACATGAAATATATATGTAATGCATATGGTATATGACATACAAATATATATATCTTATTAGACAGTTTGATGTGGAATATGGCTGGATATTTTTACGAGTCACGCTGTATTTTGACGAGCCTTAAAATATCCAGCCATATTCCACATCAAACTGTCTAATAAATTATTAATTATTCAACTATCTCGCAAAAATTAAAAAAGTGTCGAAAAAATTAAAAAAATTGTAATATTCTATTCCTTAAAAAATTAGCTTGACATTGCGTGACGTACGTATTGCCTTCTGATTGGCTCGTTTTTCATACAGGTGAAACACAAACACGCCGTTTTATAGTCGATAACCCATGTAATTTTCTCGACTGTTTTTGCACAAATGTTAAATAAGTTGGCTGTATTTTGAGTAAAAAAAGAGGAAAAAGATATACAAGACAAAGGAAAGAATAGTTATCGATTGGAAACTTTGATGAAGTTAAATACATACTGGAGTACGTAAATAAACAAAGTAAATTTTGGGTCCAAAACTTGCAGCGATTGTAGTGCCGCTTCCATTCTTGGATCGTAGTTGTTTGCTTCAATTAGCTTTACACTTCTACTATAAAGCCAATGATATTTTACAGCTCTTCCACTTAAGGATTGAAATTTTGAGGTATATATATCAAGGTAACATTTTTTTTCCTTGTACGAGCTACAGTGTAGTTCTGTTAATAAACTTGTGAGCTTACAAAGCAGTTTCTGTTCTCTGTGTTTACATGTCCATGTCTGTGTTTTAATTTCGACATTTCCGTTGCTATCTTTATCGAAACCGTTTTGTGTATAAAACGTTCAATATAAATTTAATTTGCGGCTTGCAGAAATTTTACTGATCTCTTTAGCTTCAGATGCTGTAGATGAAAACCTGTCAAACTGGTATAGACAGCGAAAAAAATATCGCTGTATATTTTTACTCGATCCAGTCTTACTCACGCGTTATTTTTTACAAATTGGATAATAAAGAACATTATTATTTGACAACTATTTGATATGTATTCTATGTTAAGCAAATTTTATCGTTCGAAGGAAATAACAGACAAAGTAGTTACCAGTGTCCACGCGGCTATCTTATTCATGTACATAAAAAAGTCTTCGTGTGATATGATAAATGAAATAATCAAATAAATTACGTAGCTATCTTGGTTATGTAACAAAATAATAATAATAATAATAATAATAATAATAATAATAATAATAATAATAATAAAAATAATAATAATAATAATAATAATAAAAATAATAATAATAATAATAATAATAATAATAATAATAATAATAATAATAATAATAATAATAATAATAATAATAATAATAATAATAATGATTTCAGAGCACATTATTTGTGCCTTTTTAGAATTTCGTATAGAAAGGGCCCTGTGTGATATTGGATGGCAGAATGTTCCAGTCTTTAGTTGTTTTTGGCCTGAAGCTATATTTATATGCATCACAAGACTCATGAATTACTGCTTTACTTTGTATGCATCACAAGATGTTTGGAATTTGAAATATTAATCATTAAAAAATTACAGTTAATTAATGATTGTTTAATGACATTATATTATTTCAATCAAAAAAAAATTATGTATCAAACCATGGAAGAGATCACAATTTGAATTTCCATAACAAATTTCATAAAGTGAACAAAGTCAAAGAATATCATGTAAGCTGAATCAAATCATATTTTTTAATTATAAAAATATAATTCAATCAGAATTATGATGTAAACAGAAGGGATCTAAGACTCTTAAGCATATTCTGCTTTTTATTATAATTTCATATTTCATATTATATATTTTATTATTCATAGTCATTGTAAATAATGATAGATGTCTGTAGACTTCTATGTGATCTTATTATGATGGAATATTTGAAATTAAAAAAAAAGAAATTGAAATAAGCTGCAATAGACTTTAAATTGTTAGCGATGTTCTTGCCTTGAGTCACAAGCAGTTTTCTGTTTGCATGAGCTGGGACATTCATCTATATCATTTATTAATAATTGCTAGCTACGACATCAAAATGAAAAAAATATGACAAACGAAACATAATCTACTTAACCAACTACTAATACTACAAGCAGTGTATGTTTAAACCAGTTCAATTTTCAACATACCTTAACCCATGTTGTCTTAATTTGTCAAGTCTTATCGTGCAAAGCAAACAACAACCTTTTCATGTTGATTCACCTCAATGTATGATCAAGACGGCTGTGCTATACTTTGCTAAAATTTGAAATGGGAGTTGGCTGTGTCAGGTGATATTGAAATTCATCAATTTTGTTTGTGTTGAGAAAGAAATGTTCTTCTTGTTGTTTGATTGACAAGTTTTTATTATCAGTAGATTGAGGTTTTCATATACTATGACATGAATTTTTGGTCAAAATTTCAAAACATTTACAGCGATGTATGATAGATCTAAATTTATAAAATTTAACCGATTAATAGGTTAGCTCAGTTGGAAGAGCGTTGGCTTTTAACCGGGAGGTGGGTTCCAACCATCAGCCGGAACATCACTAAGGGTTTTTAAATGATTAAGAAAAATGTTGTTGGATTCATAAGCAGAGTTAGCGTCAATATCAATAAATTTCAACAACGCTTTAAAATATTCGAACTATAAATTCAAAGAAAATATATTATAAAAGTAAAATATTGAAGTTATGAAAGTAAAAATATTTTGAAAAATGTGTTTAAATGAATTACAATTTTAGAGGTTATATGCTTTTTTGAAAAGCCAGGTTTTTAGTTTTGTTTTAAAATTTGAAAGTGAAGAAGACGTTTAAAATATAAGCATTAAATTTTTTCTTTCTTTTCTCGTTTTGATATCTGAACTGACATCCACGTTAATTCAAAAGTCGAAATATTAGTTCAACAAACCCATATTGATAATTTTGAAAATAAACGCATGCGCAGAAATGAACGACTTGCTATTTGATTGACAGCTTTTTGGTTGGTATATTGAAATCATCAATTACCGTCTGTCAAACACAGTCTGTTAAATACAGAGTATCAAAGACATCGGACGTCAATTCCACTCACAAGTTAAGAGGTGCAATGACCCTTAAAGGCTCTGAATATTGTTTTGCTCATATAATTTAGTTGCTAGATTTTTTCCCAGAAAAGCCGGGATCTATTTATTCACGGATTACTTTAAAAAATTGCTCATTTTCAGAATTTATAATGAATGTTTCCCGATCAGCAATTAATAACCCGCTGAGGATCTATGTTTTTCTTACAGTGCTTTTAATTCACAAACGACACTATAAACTGTAAACTCGTCAATTGGCTAATAAACTCGGTTGAATTAGCAGCCGATTTATCAAAGATATATCAAAATTGATTTTGTTTTCAATTGAAAACTTTAATTAGCACCAAAGCAAAAAATACCATCTTTTTTTACCGGGAAGATACCACGAGCAAACACGTTCCTTAATCTTCAAAAGAAATCATTTCCTACTTAATGCATACGTCGAATCTGCTTTCAGTTTTGGGGCTTCCTATCTCTGAGAACGAAATAGGAGTCTGAGAACAAAGCGAATGCTATTGGCCGGTTTCATATTGAAAAGGGACTGGGTTCTAGTTTAGAATAAATTCAAATTATTGAAACCATTCCTCATTTTTTAACATCATTATAAATTTGAGATCATATTTCAAGAGAACATGTGAAAAAGAATACATCAGATCAAAGTTGGTTAAAATCGTTAAAATACGTCTATAGATATGATACACACCTATAAACTGGTAAGGATAAATAAGAAAACGAGGTTTCTATTAATTTTCTTTTTAACATGTCTCGTGACTTGGTGTGACGTCATGTAACCATTTCGAATTTCTTGGTAATATCACTTCCATTCATTGAAAATAATAAATAAAAAAGCGATTGTATGTTGTTAAATTTTTATAGAAATATAACGTATATTTTCCTGCAAACATTTTGGTGTAGATTCGTATTTCGTATATTTACTATATCTGCAAAACCTTGATTTTTATAATACTTCAGGACGTACTAGTTCATTAATTATTTAATTTATTTACGTAATGTCCAAAACTTTGCAGTGAAACAACTCGCTACGCTCGTGGTTCCACTTGAGTTTTGGACATTTTTTGACGTCAACTATGATCAATAACAAGACAGACAATGAAAATCTATGTTCGATTTGTTTTTTACAACACTAAAACTGATCTAAAACAGTGCAAGTCTCGAAACAAACGATTTACGGCCAACTTCACGACAAGTTGTAAGCTTAAATATGCAAAAATATCCAATTTAGGTGGAAAAATAAAGAAAACATTTAGCAATTTTTAAACTTTTAGAAAGCTACTCCTTTTACAAAGATAATTCAACCAGATATTGAATGAAAAACAAAGCCGATTAGCTGCCGGGAGTGCCACAAATGAACGGCTTCATGCAAGTCCTCACACAAACAAGCTCACAACTGATGCGATGCAATTTTTTTCTTATTCTAAAATAGCTAAGACTTAATAATTTTTTTTAAAATTACGGAAAACAAACGTAAATTTCATTCATAAAGCGATGCAATGAGGTGTGCTAGCGACCAAAAAAAACACTTGATGTTTGATTGAAAAACTACCGAAGGCATGGTTTGAAGTTTTCGATAAAGATGAACAAAAACTGCAGGCAAAGAAAAGTTTATCAAATCACAATAACATTTATTCAATATCTTACTTACATAATGGTAATTTCCATCAATAATTGGTTCATTTACACGACTGCTCAAGCATTTCCGAGGAATATATTTGTCCACTGATTGAGCGATTTTTCGCATGAAGAAAGTTTGAGCGATTTGTCAATAACGAGGTTCTGACGTCATCTATGTGTCTGTCCTCTGAGTGAACATGGCTCTCGACCAATCAGCGCGCAAGAATTTACTCGAGTGTTGTAAAAATATATATATCTAATTAGACAGTTTGATGTGGAATATGGCTGGATATTTCTACGAGTCACGCTGTATTTTGACGAGTCTTAAAATATCCAGCCATATTCCACATCAAACTGTTAATAAGTTATTTATTATTCAACTATCTCGCAAAAATTAAAAAAAGTGTCGAAAAAATCAAAAAAAAAATGTAATATTCTATTCCTTAAAAAATTAGCTTGACATTGCGTGACGTACGTATTGCCTTCTGATTGGCTCGTTTTTCATACAGGTGAAACCGGTTTTAGCAGCTCACACAAACACGCCGTTTTATAGTCGATAACCCATGTAATTTTCTCGACTGTTTTTGCACAAATGTTAAGTTGGCTGTATTTTGAGTAAAAAAAGAGGAAAAAGATCAACAAGACAAAGGAAAGAATAGCTATCGATTGGAAACTTTGATGAAGTTAAATACATACTGGAGTACGTAAATAAACAAAGTAAATGTTGGGTCCAGAACTTGCAGCGATTGTAGTGCCGCTTCCATTCTTGGATCGTAGTTGTTTGCTTCAATTAGCTTCACACTTCTACTATAAAGCCAATGATATTTTACAGCTCTTCTACTTAAGGATTGAAATTTTGAGGTATATATATCAAGGTAACATTTTTTTTTCCTTGTACGAGCTACAGTGTAGTTCTGTTAATAAACTTGTGAGCTTACAAAGCAGTTTCTGTTCTCTGTGTTTACATGTCCATGTCTGTGTTTTAATTTCGACATTTCCGTTGCTATCTTATTGACAGAAAAATCGAAACCGTTTTGTGTATAAAACGTTCAATATAAATTTAATTTGCGGCTTGCAGAAATTTTACTGATCTCTTTAGCTTCAGATGCTGTAGATGAAAACCTGTCAAACTGGTATAGACAGCGAAAAAAATATCGCTGTATATTTTTACTCGATCCAGTCTTACTCACGCGTTATTTTTTACAAATTGGATAATAAAGAACATTATTATTTGACAACTATTTGATATGTATTCTATGTTTAGCAAATTTTATCGTTCGAAGGAAATAACAGACAAAGTAGTTACCAGTCTCCACGCGGCTATCTTATTTATGTACATAAAAAAAGTCTTCAAGTGATATGATAAATGAAATAATCAAATAAATTATATAGCTATCTTGGTTATGTATCAAAAATAATAATAATAATAATAATAATAATAATAATAATAATAATAATAATACGCGCGTGCATCCGACTCTCAAGGTTATCTCGCACTGAGCTCCGATTTTCACTTCAATTTTACTATCATTTTCAACGTTTTATTCATTTCTAGTCTCGTAAGTTAAATTATAAAGGTTAGTTTTAATCCTTTGAGTTAGCCAGATCGATTGACTATTTAATTTTATACATATTTTCTAGGGTTTCGTTTTTTTTTAGAGAATTGCCCGGAACAAAAGTCAATCAATCGCTTAGCTCATTACTGTTTCTTATAATATAATTATCTGAATATTCACTTTTCATAATTATCTAGTGATTAATTAAGTTAGTGTTTTCTAATTGATTTTAAGGCTGTGACATCTTTATTTACACAGCCAAGAAAAGGAATAATTTAAAAATTAATCATCATATTTTTTGCTTCATTATAAGTTAAAAATCAATTAGAATATTACTTATTCATCTATTTGTCAAGACATTTAATTCCTTGATTGATAATTTATACATAATAGTGCAATTATTTTGTAATAATTGAACTAAATTGTTCTTTATTTTAGATAAGTGTATTTTTTTTTAATTGTATCTCTAACTTGATTGTCCGTTATTTTCAGTTGTTTTAGTTTGATTTCGCAATTTTAGTATTTGGAGCCTGCGCGAGCTTAGCCGTTGTAGCAGAAGGTGCGCGCGTGCAAAACTCACATTGGTGATGATAAAGAAAACATTTTATAAAACATAACGGCGAAATGGAGACTGATGAAATAGACGGTCTCGCGCCCGGTTTGGAGCGTGAAGAACAGACACATCCAAATCGAACTCATGCATCTGTTCGAAGAAAATGGACAATAGAATTATATAGAATTGTTATGGAATGCTACTTTGGAAGCAAACCAGGAACAAGAGGATATCGGAAACGAATGTTAGCTATATGGAATGATAAAGGATTATTTGAAGTTTCTGAACAACATCTTGCTGATCAAGCTAGAGCTATCAGAGTGAACCAATGGTTAACTGATATTGAACTAAAATCAATCAAGAATAAAGTATTGCAACCAAGGGATGAGGAAAGACTTCAAGAGATAAATGAAAATGAACATCCTGAAGGAGAAAATATACCTGATGAGAGAAATGTTGATGAAGCACATGTAAACAACGGTGAATTTAACATTAATACCATCAACGATGCAAATATCACCGATGATCAGATTGTTATTATTAATGAGATCAAGGAAATAATCCGAGAGCAAAGTAATGAACAGTTAATATCACTGAAGAAATTTGATCGAAGAAGACTGAAGGAATGTGTAAGTGATATCAATGAAGTGCTTGGTCATATTCAAACCGATAACATCACAGAAACGAACACTCTTATACATGCAGCAGCTGTGTTGGTAACTAGAAGGATGGGAGTTAGGAAAAGACAGGATTGTACTCGAATTCAAGAACCAATGTGGAAAAGAAGACTTACCAATCAAATATTTCAATTGAGAAGAGACATCAGCAAACTTGAACAGGCGGCGAAAGGTAATAACATCAAAGGTATTCAGTACATCCAGAAGAAGTATCATGTAAAGACGAAAGGTATCAAAACGGTGATTGAGGAGTTAAAGCAAAGGGTAACAGCAAAGGCAGCAAAAGTGCGTCGATATGAAGATAGAATTAAATTTTACAGGCAAAATAGAATGATGCAAAATGATCAAAGAAGACTGTTTCAAGAGCTTGATGGAAAAGAAGAGAGAAATAACATCGTCCCTGACGCCGAAGAAAGTTGTCAGTTTTGGAATAACATCTGGGGTGTTCCTGTTCAGCATAATGATAGTGCAGAGTGGTTAGATGACATTAAAGAGCAAATGGATGAAACAGCACAGCAAACAAATGTCACCATTAATGTGCAAGATGTAAAGATCAGATTGAGGAAAGTTGCAAACTGGAAATCAGCTGGTCCAGATGGTGTACAAGGCTACTGGATAAAGTATTTTGTGCCTCTACATAGCCGTATCGCCGAACAACTTAATGACATGTTGCAGTCTGGTTCTACTCCAGAATGGATGAATATGGGTCGTACAACATTGTGCATCAAGGATATTGAACGTGGAAACGCTGTTGATAATTACAGACCAATAACCTGTCTTCCCATCATGTGGAAATTATTTAGCGGAATATTGGCTGATAAAGTATATCAACATCTAGAGGACCAACAACTATTCCCTGAAGAACAGAAGGGTTGTAAGAAAGAAGCGCGAGGAACAAAACATCAATTGTTAATAGACAAGATGGTAATTAAGAACTGTAAAAGAAGAAAGACAAACCTTGCTATGGCATGGATTGACTACAAGAAAGCGTACGACATGGTCCCACACTCATGGATAGTGGAAAGCTTGAAAATGGTGGGAGTAGCTTCGAATATATTGGCGTTACTGTCATCTAGTATGAAACAATGGAATACGGTGTTAACAAGTGGATTAAATGAACTTGGGACGGTTAATATTCAAAGAGGAATATTTCAAGGTGACAGCTTATCACCATTATTGTTTGTTGTTAGTCTTATCCCATTGTCGTTAGTCTTACGTGAAGTTAAAGGACGTTACCAACTTGGGGACAACAAAGGGTCGGTTAACCATCTGATGTTCATGGATGATTTAAAACTGTTTGCAAAGAATGAAAAAGAGCTGGATTCACTTGTGAACACTGTGCATATTTTTAGCAACGATATTGGTATGGAGTTTGGGCTAAAGAAATGTGGAGTTGTTGTCATCAAACGTGGCAAGTGCTCAAAGTCTACTGGTATTAAGATTCCGGAATGTGGTAACATAAAGAACGTTGAAGAAGAAGGTTACAAGTATCTTGGTGTACTTGAGGCAGACGAGATACTGCATAATCAAATGAAGACTAAGCTTTCGTCTGAGTATTTACGCAGACTACGAAAGACTCTCCAGTCCAAGTTAAATGGTAGAAATGTCATAGCAACGATCAATACATGGGCTGTACCGGTTATGCGATATGGAGCTGGAGTTGTTAACTGGAACAAAGATGAACTCGTAAAGATGGATAGAAAGACCAGGAAACTTTTAACTATGAATGGAATGTTGAACCCACGTGCAGATGTAGACCGTTTGTATCTACCAAGAGATAGTGGTGGTCGTGGTTTAGTAAGTGTGGAGGATTGTGTACGAACGGAGGAAAAGACACTGTCAAAGTACGTTGCGTCACATACTGATTCCTTGATGATTGCCTGTAGAGGTGAAACAGTACTGCGTGATGATGATGCAGAGAGTGTAAAAGTTACTATGCAGAAGAGACAACAGGAAAGAACTGACAGATGGACAAATAAAGCGTTACATGGTCAAATACTGAGACAGACGGAAGATATACGAGACAAAGCTTCCTGGGACTGGTTAAGGAAAGGAGATCTGAAGAAAGAAACAGAAGGCTTGATAACAGCAGCTCAAGATCAATCGCTAAGAACGAACGCCATTAAAGCAAAGATTGACAAACAAAATGTATCGCCACTTTGTAGATTGTGCGGTGAAAAAGACGAGACGGTTAATCATGTGATATGTGAATGTTCGAAGCTAGCACAGAATGACTACAAAAAACGTCACGATGACGTAGCACGAGTGATTCATTGGGAGCTATCGCACATGAATGGTATACCAAATGCTGACAAATGGTACGAGCATAGTCCTGAAAGCGTCATAGAGACAGAAGAGGTGAAACTATTATGGGACTTTAATATCCAAACTGATAAAGAAATAAAACATCGTAGACCTGACTTCGTGTTGTTAAACTACAAGGAAAAGCAATGCTATGTTATTGACATAGCATGCCCAGCAGATGCTCGTGTTAAAGAAAAGGAATTGGAAAAGATAACTAAATACCAAGATCTAAAAAGAGAAATTTCAAGAGTTTGGAAGGTGGACAAGGTGATAGTGGTCCCTATTGTGATTGGAGCGTTGGGAATTGTGACTACAAACCTCAAGAAATATCTTGAAAAGCTGGGTTTGAAAGTGAAAGTTGCTCTGTTACAGAAAGCTACATTGCTTGGGACTGCAAGAATACTAAGGAAAGTTCTTGAACTAAAAGATTGAAACGTTAACATTTCGTAAAAAGAACAAAAAAATGTGTAAATGAAAACATAGGGGATAGCCCAAAAAAAAAAAAAAAAAAAAAACTTGTAGATTGTAAGTCTGAGGCTTTAGGTAAAAGCTTGACTGGGGATGTTACCAGAAAATCATGTAAAAATGTATTTTACTGTGTGTCAATAAAAATAATAATAATAATAATAATAATAATAATAATAATAACAATAATAATAATAATAATAATAATAAGATTGAAAATGAAAATGTCAAAATATTATGGGACTTTAACATATATACAGACTAGAAGATTGAAGCGAGACGACCAGACATAGTAGTGATTGACAAGAAAGAGAAGAGTGTTCAACTGATTGACATTGCTGTACCGAAAGATTCCAGAATTGATGAGAAGGAAGCTGAGAAGATAGACAAGTATCAAGAATTACGTATCGAACTTGAAAGACTGTGGAATATGAAGACTAAGATTGTGCCAATTGTTATCGCAGCACTACGAGCAATATCAAAACAATTTAAAAATCACATAGACAGACTTGAACTTAATAACATCAACTTAATCGAAATACAAAAATCTGTAATTTTAGGAACTGCATCAATCTTACGTAAAGTACTTCAACTCTCAGGTGCAGGTTGAATACCTGAGTTGAATATTGTAAACCAAGCAAATAGTCAATGAAATGTATATTTATTCTTGCTGAGAAATAAATAAAATAATAATAATAATAATAATAATAATAATATTAATAATGATTTAAGATCTCATTATTTGTGCCTTTTTTAGAATTTCGTATAGAAAGGGGCGTGTGTGATATTGGATGGCAGAATGTTCCAGTCTTTAGTTGTTTTTGGCCTGAAGCTATATTTATATGCATCACAAGACTCATGAATTACTGCTTTACTTTGTATGCATCACAAGATGTTTGGAATTTGAAATATTAATCATTAGAAAATTACAGTTAATTAATGATTATTTAATGACATTATTTTATTTCAATCAAAAATAAATTATGTATAAAACCATGGAAGAGATCACAATTTGAATTTCCATAACAAATTTCATAAAGTGAACAAAGTCAAAGAATATCATGTAAGCTGAATCAAATCATATTTTTTAATTATAAAAATATAATTCAATCAGAATTATGATGTAAACGGAAGGGATCTAAGATTCTTAAGCATATTCTGCTTTTTATTATAATTTCATATTTCATATTATATATTTTATTATTCATAGTCATTGTAAATAATGATAGATGTCTGTAGACTTCTATGTGATCTAATTATGATGGAATATGTGAAATCAAAAAAAAAATTGAAATAAGCTGCAATAGACTTTAGATTGTTAGCGATGTTCTTGCCTTGAGTCACAAGCAGTTTTCTGTTAGCATGAGCTGGGACATTCATCTATATCATTTATTAATAATTGCTAGCTACGACATCAAAATGAAAAAAAATCTGACAAACGAAAAATAATCTACTTAACCAACTACTAATACTACAAGCAGTGTATGTTTAAACCAGTTCAATTTTCAACATACCTTAACCCATGTTGTCTTACTTTGTCAAGTCTTATCGTGCAAAGCAAACAACAAGCTTTTCATGTTGATTCACCTCAATGTATGATCAAGACGGCTGTGCTATACTTTGCTAAACTTTGAAATGGGAGTTGGCTGTGTCAGGTGATAGTATATTTCAGACACTGACGTAATCAACTAGTTATGAATTTTTTGTCTGGTCATGTTTTGGTAAAGCACATTTTGTATCTTTAGAAGTTATGGAAGAATCTATTCAATATTTTTTTATTGTATATCAAATTCTATGAATTGAAATTCATCAATTTTGTTTGTGTTGAGAAAGAAATGTTCTTCTTGTTGCTTGATTGACAAGTTTTTTTATCAGTAGATTGAGGTTTTCACATACTATGACATGAATTTTTGGTCAAAATTTCAAAACATTTACAGCGATGTATGATAGATCTAAATTTATAAAATTTAACCGATTAATAGGTTAGCTCAGTTGGAAGAGCGTTGGCTTTTAACCGGGAGGTGGGTTCCAACCCTCAGCCAGAACATCACTAAGGGTGATTAAATGATTAAGAAAAATGTTGTTCGATTCATAAGCAGAGTTAGCGTCAATATCAATAAATTGCAACAACGCTTTAAAATATTCGAACTATAAATTCAAAGAAAATATATTATAAAAGTAAAATATTGAAGTTATGAAAGTAAAAATATTTTGAAAAATGTGTTTAAATGAATTACAATTTTAGAGGTTATATGCTTTTTTGAAAAGCCAGGTTTTTAGTTTTGTTTTAAAATTTGAAAGTGAAGAAGCCGTTTAAAATATAAGCATTAAATTTTCTCTTTCTTTTCTCGTTTTGATATCTGAACTGACATCCACGTTAATTCAAAAGTCGAAATATTAGTTCAACAAACCCATACTGATAATTTTGAAAATAAACACATGCGCAGAAATGAACGACTTGCTATTTGATTGACAGCTTTTTGGTTGGTAAATTGAAATCATCAATTACCGTCTGTCAAACACAGTCTGTTAAACACAGAGTATCAAAGACATCGGACGTCAGTTCCACTCACAAGTTAAGAGGTGCAATGACCCTTAAAGGCTCTGAATATTGTTTTGCTCATATAATTTAGTTGCTAGATTTTTTCCCAGAAAAGACGGGATCTATTTATTCACGGATTACTTTAAAAAATTGCTCATTTTCAGAATTTATAATGAATGTTTCCCGATCAGCAATTAATAGCCCGCTGAGGATCTATGTTTTTCTTACAGTGCTTTTAATTCACAAACGACACTATAAACTGTAAACTCGTCAATTGGCTAATAAACTCGGTTGAATTAGCAGCCGATTTATCAAAGATATATCAAAGATGATTTTGTTTTAAATTGAAAACTTTAATTAGCACCAAAGCAAAAAATACCATCTTTTTTTACCGGGAAGATACCACGAGCAAACACGTTCCTTAATCTTCAAAAGAAATCATTTCCTACTTATTGCATCCGTCGAATCTGCATTCAGCTTTCGGGCTTCCTATCTCTTGAGAACGAAATAGGAGTCTGAGAACAAAGCGAATGCTATTGGCCGGTTTCATAATGAAAAGGGACTGGGTTCTAGTTTAGAATAAATTCAAATTATTGAAACCATTCCTCATTTTTTAACATCATTTTAAATTTGAGATCATATTTCAAGAGAACATGTGAAAAAGAATACATCAGATCAAAGTTGGTTAAAATCGGATAAATACTGAGATAGATTTATTGGGACCTGGGTACTACAAGAAATGTCCAGTAGTGGAGTGACATTAATTGTCCTTCCAAGAAAAATTTCCTGCATAAATTAAATATAACTAAAAGAGCATATAAATCATGTTTATCTTTGTGTTTTCTTTATGTTATGAATTATGCTTATTAATTATGTTTTTGAAGACTAGAAACCAGTTTTTTTTTTCAATAAGAAACCGGCTACTCCCCCGCGATTTTCAACCTGAAACCGGCGACTACCCCGCGATTTTCAATATGTAACCGGCGACTACCCCGCAATTTTCAATATGAAACCGGCGACTACCCCGCGATTTTCAATAAGAATCCGGCGACTACCCCGCGATTTTCAATATGAAACCGGCGACTACCACGCGATTTTCAATATGAAACCGGCGACTACCCCGCGATTTTCAATATGAAACCGGCGACTACCCCGCGATTTTCAATATGAAACCGGCGACTACCCCGCGATTTTCAATATGTAACCGGCGACTACCCCGCAATTTTCAATATGTAACCGACGACTACCCCGCGATTTTCAATATGAAACCGGCGACTACCCCGCGATTTTCAATATGTAACAGGCGACTACCCCGCAATTTTCAATATGTAACCGCGACTACCCCGCGATTTTCAATATGTAACCGGTGACTACCCCGCGATTTTCAATATGTAACCGGCGACTACCCCGCGATTTTCAACCTGAAACCGGCGACTACCCCGCAATTTTCAATATGTAACCGGCGACTACCCCGCGATTTTCAACCTGAAACCGGCGACTACCACGCAATTTTCAACATGAAACCGGCGACTACCCCGCGATTTTCAATATGCAACCGGCGACTACGACGCGATTTTCAATATGTAACCGGCGACTACCACGCGAGTTTCAACATGAAACCGGCGACTACCTGTGACGAAATTCATTTCGTTTACAACGCTTTACTAAGATAGCCTATACAATCATATATTAAATTTGCATAATAATAGTACTTAAAGCTTCATTTAGCTTATTTCATTTAGTACATTACATTAAGTACATAATAGGGCGTTCCTTACGAACATCTATACCTTAGTCCAATAGTATTCGTTTAAAGTAAGTATAGTTTTTGTTTTCATCCTGTGTAAATATATTTGATCTATTGTTATTTTTTGGGTATATATACGCCCAACGCGGCTCGGTGGCGACACAGAGAGAGAGAAGCAAGAACTCAGTGAATGAAGAGCTAAAAAAGAAAAGTTCAACAACGCTCGAAAGCGTAAGCTAGAGCGATTCCAATTAGGAGCAGACTCACTCAAGAGTCCCTAATCGAGAGAGAAAGAGGAGCAGACACACTCAGTGTCCCTTTCATTGTATAAGTGACGAAAACGTGAAAGCTTACAGCGAAATAGGATTGACAGCGAGGGGTTATTCTACATTCAAAGGAGTTTACACTGGCTAGTCCACCGACGACTGGAATAATCTTGGTGTCAGGTCCAACGAATAACCAAAACGTCATCCAACACTTCTATACAAGTTACAGAAAGCTATAGCTATAAACCGAAGAAAGAGCCGCCAGAACATTGAAAATTACGTTAAGTAAACAATCAAATTGTAATTCAATCTCTACATAAATATACTAAGTAAGATAAATATATGTTCTATATGAATATTTCTAGATATCTATTGAACATAAATATACTAAGTAAGATAAATATATGTTCTATATGAATATTTCTGGATATCTATTAAACATAAGTTGTGTAATACTTTGTCCTCTGTTGGGAAGACTCGAGGGACTGGGGGGTGTCCAAGGTAGGGGCCTGGGTCGGTCTCGTGACAGATTTTTGGTGTCAGAAGTGGGATTGGTCGAATCTGTGCACCTTGACAAGTGTTCTTTGGGTCAGACGACAGAGGAATAAGTACTACGTTAATGTTATTTAGAGTTATTTATATTTATTATTTATATTATTCATATTTATTAAGAATAGTTTATAATGTATTCCAATTGGAATTTAGATGACCTTAGGGCTGAGGCCGACAAAAGGGGAATTAGACATTGTTCTAAGGATGGTGTTCAGGCACTATCTTCTAAGCTTAGGAGGAACGACCGACGTTTCACCGGGGGGTCCAGTGTGGAGGATGGTGAGACAGGAAGTGCAGAGAAAAGAAGTGAGGCTGGAGAGCGCAGAGAAACAGAAACAAAAAATGAAACGAGCGAGGAAAAAGAAAATGATGCAAGTGTTGAAGAGCAAATGAAGATTTTGGAGTTGCAAAGGAGAATAAGACGTGAAGAAATGTAGAATGAAAGAGAAATCCTAAAAATGAAAATTGAGTCGGAAGAGAGAATGGCAAGATTAGAAAAAGAAAAACGTGAATCAGAAGAGAGAATGGCTCAAGTAAAGTTAGAAACGGAGAGAGAAAGACAAGAAACTGAAAGAGAAAGAGAAAGGGAAAGACGAGAGGAAGAAAGAGAAAGAAGGGCAAGTGCTCGTGAAGAAGAGCTAAAGAAACCCACTGTACACCATGAAAAGCCTAAGTTCATCAAGATAAGAGAGATGAGAGAAACCGAAGACATCGATGACTACTTTAAAATCTTTGAGATGACGGCGAAAGCGCAATTCTTATCCGAGAGAGACTGGATCGGAAATCTCATCCCGAAACTTACAGAGAAGGCAAAGACTGCTTATTTAGAAATACCTGACGACATGAGTCAAGACTATTATGCCTGTAAATCGGTAATCATCAAAGCCTATCAGTTAACAGCGGACCATTACAGATACAGATTTCGTACGTCCGAGAAACGACCAGATGAAGACTTTGTCCAGTGGGGACATAGAACAAGGAGGTACCTCAACCGCTGGATGACAGTTGCCGAAGCCGCTGGAGATGCTGAGAAGATCCTAGAGCAGGTTATGATCGAAAGAATGCTAGACGCTCTAAGTTCCGAACTAAGAGCATGGTTAAAAGAACAAAAACCGAAAACGACCGACGAACTGGGTAACCTGGCCAACCTACACGTGCAGCCGAGGAAAGGACCCATGGTTTCTGGCAGATATGTCTCTCGTCGATTTGTAAGGCCTGATGAGCCGAAGGAACAAGAAAACAAACCCGGCGAAAACATCCCAAAAATGGATACTTCACCAACGCCCGCCTCTGGTAACACCACCTCGACGCCACCACCCCCAGTGAGAAGACCTTCAAAACCAACCGTGAAATGCTTCAAATGTGGCAAGGAGGGACACATGTCGTTTAATTGTTATAGGGGGCGTGGAGAAAAAATGTAAATGTGGATGCTTTGAGTAGAATGTAAAAAAAAAGTCTCAGTGAACAACGTGGAATGGCAGAGTACTTGAAGAAGCAGGGAGGACTGAGTGTTTTATTTATTTTGTTTGATGAAAAAAATAAATAAATAAATAAAGTAGAGACTAGCGAAAAGAAAAAGAAAAAGGACACAAGACAGAATGAAAAAAAAAATGCACTTAAAGTTCGTTTGGGAATGGTCTGGTGTAAGTCAAAAAGAATGTGCGTTTCATAGGGACAGTCATTGTTGCATGTAACAACCCATTTTTCAATTTAATATACATTTAGTTTTACTTCTCTTTTCTATTTCCTTCGGAAATAGACTTATAAAGGGGGGGATGTGTGACGAAATTCATTTCGTATACAACGCTTTACTAAGATAGCCTATACAATCATATATTAAATTTGCATAATAATAGTACTTAAAGCTTCATTTAGCTTATTTCATTTAGTACATTACATTAAGTACATAATAGGGCGTTCCTTACGAACATCTATACCTTAGTCCAATAGTATTCGTTTAAAGTAAGTATAGTTTTTGTTTTCATCCTGTGTAAATATATTTGATCTATTGTTATTTTTTGGGTATATATACGCCCAACGCGGCTCGGTGGCGACACAGAGAGAGAGAAGCAAGAACTCAGTGAATGAAGAGCTAAAAAAGAAAAGTTCAACGACGCTCGAAAGCGTAAGCTAGAGCGATTCCAGAGAGTTCTGATAATTAGGAGCAGACTCAATCAATAGTCCCTAATCGAGAGAGAAAGAGGAGCAGACACACTCAGTGTCCCTTTCATTGTATAAGTGACGAAAACGTGAAAGCTTACAGCGAAATAGGATTGACAGCGAGGGGTTATTCTACATTCAAAGGAGTTTACACTGGCTAGTCCACCGACGACTGGAATAATCTTGGTGTCAGGCCCAACGAATAACCAAAACGTCATCCAACACTTCTATACAAGTTACAGAAAGCTATAGCTATAAACCGAAGAAAGAGCCACCAGAACATTGAACATTACGATAAGTAAACAATCAAATTGTAATTCAATCTCTACATAAATATACTAAGTAAGATAAATATATGTTCTATATGAATATTTCTAGATATCTATTGAACATAAATATACTAAGTAAGATAAATATATGTTCTATATGAATATTTCTGGATATCTATTAAACATAAGTTGTGTAATACTTTGTCCTCTGTTGGGAAGACTCGAGGGACTGGGGGGTGTCCAAGGTAGGGGCCTGGGTCGGTCTCGTGACACTACCCCGCGATTTTCAATATGAAACCGGCGACTACCCCGCGATTGTCAACCTGAAACCGGCGACTACCACGCGATTTTCAATATGAAACCGGCGACTACCCCGCGATTTTCAATATGAAAGCGGCTACTACCACGCGATTTTCAATATGAAACCGGTGAGTACCCCGAGATTGATTCGGTTGTACACATAGTAGATATGTATAACTCATGAAATTAGCACGGTCGAAAAACGCAAAGCGTGCACAAATTCTTTGAAATCGCGTGGGCTAAAGTAAGTAAAAGTACCTATTCTTTAACTAGCCTGGTAGTTCCAAGATGCTAAGGGCCCAAAAATGGTAAAATCGTTACAAGTGTGACAATAGCACCAAAGTTTGCATATATGTTCCTCATGAGACACTTAGCAAAGCTAGCCTAGGTGCACTTTCTAATCTTTCGTTTTAGGGATATTATTGGAGGCGAAATTTCTACGAACAATACTGCAGATCGGGATTCCTGTGGTGACTTTTGTTCTCTTAAAAAATAATTAAAGAAATGCACATTAAAAAAAAATCAGTTTTATTAAAAAGGAGTGCTAAAACCTGCTTTTCCGATAACAACGTTTAAGTGTTTTAAGGGTTTTAATCGATTTTGACAATACTTTGGTTCCAGTCGCTACTCGGTCAGAATTTTTTGTCATTTGTTCGAGGCTTTTCTTAGGTTGCGCGATCGACTGTGTGATTAAAATGATGCACACGTACGAGCAATTCCCGCGGACGTTTTGTTGACGACTGTTTAAACTCTCAATTCACTGAGTCTACTAACATGTCACATGATATGCAGCTCTAAATCCATCGTGCCTTCTTCGATAGACGTTTTTATGTATGGAAGTACGTAGTTACAGAAATGCTTGAGATTCTTGGAACTAGCTCTTCAATAGTTGTGTTGTCATTAATTTTAACTGGTAATGGTTACGTAGTACTCTCTAAAAATGCCTTGTAAACTTCACGAATGTTTAATCATTAAGATCCACTTAAAGGACATTTGAACAGTTCAAATCACTGAAACACATTTTACAAGCTGAAGTGATCCTAAAACGAAATCGTACAAAACGTACAAAATGTTTTTTCTAAAACAACCAAATAAAAAACATTCTGAGTGATAAATCGTTCATCGTGATATTTTTCTAAAAAAAAAACGAAAAAAAAAGAGAGAGAGTGCAAACACTAAATGTGTGCAACAGTTGTCACTATTTAGTAGTAAATAGCACTAATTAAAGAAAAGAAAACAATAGAATTTCCATAAAATAGCACTATTTGATGGTATTGATGATGCACACTTTTAGTGGGTGCACTCTACTAAATGAATATACTTAAATCGTTCACAAATAAATAAATAAATAAAGCGTGTTCTGATCTGAGACGCGTGCTCTATGACAGCACAGTGCATTCATGTTCTTCGCGCGCACAATTCTTGTCACGAATAATATAGAAAATCTGCCTAAAACCGTAATTGTATTTTATGTATGTTTGCTGTCTCTTTTTCTATTCCTTCAAGAGTAACTTTAAGATTGAACTTTTGAGAAACCCATTCAGTTCTGAATCTGTGAGTGAAATAGAAGAGTAATTTGTGTAAATGTGAAATATCTCTTTACTTTATTTGCTCTAGGCACGATCCCGATCGAAGTTTCTGATCAAACTTCAGAGCGTGCGCAGTGCACTTTTGCTGTGCGTCAAGTTACATTTATACAGTCTGACTTGGCAAGCACAATTTGAAATATTCAACAACTCGTAAGGCTATAAAGGTCTTACAAAAATATATTGTATTGTTTTAAGAGCTGAAGTATCTAAATACACCGACCTTTCGTATTTTTCTATTGCGTGCGACAAACAAATCAATAGATCAACCATTTAAAAATTGAACGTTACTAGATTGCATGAAAATCCTAATTTCGATATTTGCCTGACGTGACAGAACACCCCGATACGTCTTACTCAATCTTATTAATCCTGTTTTGATTTGAAATTGATTTTCAATTTGGTCATAAAATTGTGATATGCAATTCGTAATCTGACAATGCGTGTCAAATTATATATCTCATTCGGAAATAGTGCAAAACTTGAACCAAAGCAGAGTAGAGTCTATTTTACCCGCTCATTCATTCGATTTATTCTACTCCTACTCATTCAGTCATTCGTTTATTTGTTTATTCGTTCGCTCGTTCCATTCATTCGATCGTTCGTTCGTTCGTTCGCTCGTTCTTTCGTTCGTTCTTCGTTCGTTCGCTCGTTCGTGAATCCGTTCGTTCAATCAGCTGAATCTACTTGCCTTGTTTTTGCATGTACAAAGGAAAATGAAAAAAATATATATATATTACTAGAAGGCCGGAAACTATCATCCATACCAACTCTTCTATAACGGCAAAAGAATACTCCAAAATCAACAAGAATGGCACAAAAACTACATCAGCATAAAAGCTCAATAAACAAATTTTCAATAAATTGCACTTTATTTCAATTTTTCATGAAAAAAAGGCTGCAAATTTTGCCATTTTGTTTCAAAATTCAACAGATTTTCCAATCAGCTGAAGCGTGAACATTATAAATAACATAATATATGTAATAAAGGGGAAAAATACAAATCGTGAATGAAAAAATTTAATTTATAGAAAAATAAAAAGTAAAAATAGTAAGAAAAATCTGATTTAAAAATCAAGTGATAAGAAAATAATTTTTTTTCAAGTCTCCGAGCGTGGGACTCGAACTCGCGTACTTCCAATGAACCGTCATTTTGAAAAGTAGACAAGTAGATTGCTTGGACTGCCTGTGGATAAACAAGGTGCATTGTCGAAAAGTGGACTGGGCCCCAGCCTTCAAAAACTATGCATTGCGCTCAAAAAAGCATATTTAGTCTATTTATTGAAAGGAAAAAAAATAGAGTGCATGCACTAAAAGTGTGCAACATAAATACTACTAAATAGTGCTATTTTATGCTAATTCTATTGTTTTCTTTTGTTTAATTATTGCTACTTATTACTAAATAGTGTTTGCTCTCTAATACAAATATCACCATGCCTTTTAGTTAGTTTATTGGATATTTCCTTTCAATTATAATGATTTTATGTAGAAAGTGGAAATTGGAAGGACACTGTCCATCAACTACATACATTAAAACGCTTATATATTTACCTATTTTTATTCGATGTTACTCAAACTTTTATAATTAATTCATTGTGACATCTTCTTGTGAAATATGGTCTCAAACTATTAATGATACTTATAGTTGAAGCATAATTTGAATAAAACGTATCCAACTAGACCCAGTCTGCTGAATAATATGAAATAGACTAATTCGAAATCCCCTCACCTCACCCTCATCCTAGATTCAACTAAACAAAATTTACACCTCCCCCTGCTTTAAGCTAGCTGGAAGAATCTGGCAAATCAATTTTGAATGTGATCAAAACGGATAAAGAAAAGGGCCAGTTCATCTTAACAAAAAAAAAAAAAAAAAAAAAAAAAAAAAGATTTTTTTTTTCCAAAATTGTCACTGTACATAATTGAAATATATTCTATTTATTATTTTTATATCTCATCAGGATTATAATTGAGGAGATAAATAAATTATTTTGAACAGATCGATGTAAAAATACTCCAGATTTTCTTATGGCCAAATTCGTAGTATTTTGATCCGCCGTTCAAAACGTTTTTTTCTAAGTCGTCCATTAATTCAATAGGGGAAGGGGGACTTATCAGGAACAAGGAATATAACCCGCCTCTTGAAATGATTGACGGTTGATAAAAGACAAAAATTGACTAATACGAAATTAAACGACAGTCCGCTTTACAAAGAATACGACTGTGAATTAAATACAGTTTATCAGACGAACGTGATTCCTTCCAAACACTTAGTTTATCAATTTAGATGGTATCTGTAGATACAATTGCTTAAAACATATGTAGTTTTTGTGTTAAAAACAGCCTTAAGTGATGACTCACGACTATCGATCTCACAGTGACGTCAAACAATTTAGTAAACAAGGAATCAAGAAAGAGGAGACAGACTATTAGAAATGAGATGGGAGGGGTAGGAGAGTCGTCCAAAACGATTTATGGAACATTTGGTGAAGTTTGAAAACAGTTATGCAATGGAAAGTCACGAAATGTTCTGAGATTTTCCTTCTTCTAGCTTCTTCTTCTTCTTCTTCTTCTTCTTCTTCTTCTTCTTTTCTTCTTCATGCATTCTATTTCTTTTCATAGTTTCTTCTTTTCTTTCGATGTCTTCCTTTTCCAGATGGTTAAAGAAAATAAATGACAATTAAATTAAAAAAAAAAAATAAATAAATAACGGTGTAATTCGGCAATAGCGGAAAAAAACTGAACTCAAAAAGGTTAAGGATAAACATTTGAAATAGGTATTAAATGTAATAAAAATTGGTTTTATGTCATTTCGATGAGGATGTATGTTAACGATGATGACGATTACAGCAAACTACAACGACGATAATTAATTTGTTCGGCGGTATGAAAGAAAGAATAAAAGAAAAACAAAACCTGACTTGCTCTTTAAATATAGGAATCGAACTCACGTCGTTGCTATTCTAATCCGATGTGTGAACCTGACTACACCACAAGGCCAAGCACGCTAGTAGCGTGGCCGGAATATGAAATTTACGTCAACCGACCGAGAGGATGTCAGAGCGATATTTTTCTATTTGTGTACTGAGTTTACAGATATGAGACGGTAATTAATGAATGCGTTCGGGGTATGAAAGAAATTAAAGAATAAGATTGAAAAAAAAAAAAAAAAATGAAAAAAAACCGTATGCTATATTAGTATAGCAATGATTATTACTAATTATTAACAATAATTAATAATATCCATTCCAATAATATACATTATAAGTTGTTAATTAATAAAAACAACCATTCCAATAATGAGCATCATTATTTACTATCGTCTGCTATATTGGTATATCTCCTTGTGTAGCAATGATCATTAATATTTATTACCAATAATTAATAATATCCATTCCAATAATCATTAGTCATCATTAGTAGATAATTAATAAAAATATCTCTTGACTGCCATCGATATCTGCAAGGTCATAAGGTTAAGACCTCTGAAGGCCAACTGCAGCGTGTAAGACATCATCTGTATTCCTGCGTGTCCTGCAGGAAGCGCTCAGCGATTGGTCAATCATGAATTTAACAAGGATATCATTCCTACGTGCTCTAAATATAGCACACAAACACTGAATAGACAGTGATGTCTTTTAACACCTAAATGAACCATTGCAATTTTGCATTCCAAGAGGGATCAACTATACCATCAAGTAGCGCAGCTTATGTGCAGCTCCAACTTCTAATTCATGCGACTGAACACTTCAAAGCTTCAAAAAGCTTTTCTACAAAATGGCAAGACGGAGGAGTCTTTTTTGGTTGTTTTTGTCGGGTTTTGTAGCTGTTTGTAGCAGCGGTTTTGAGTTTAGCAAGTATCCTGGCTGCAACATTTGTGACTGTCGTTCTGTTAGACAGGATTTCATCGTTGAATGTCATGGTTTAACGTTAGACGAAATTCCAAAAGGATTACCCCCAAACACTACAAGTCTGTAAGTAAAAATACCACGTATTTACCACACAGTATTTACTGTCTCATTCGTTTAACAGAATAAAAAGAGTGTGTTTTTCTTCGACCTTCGACAACAACTCGAGTTCTGACGTCAAGTTCACTAAAGCATGACCACAAAAATTTTATGTACGCCAACTTTAGAACAGTTCAAAGTACGATGATCAACTAAAAATTTACTTGGATCCATTTTTACATAATTTTGATTTCAATAACTTATTCGTTTGCTAATGTTTGCTTTTTAGTTTGTTAAGTTATGCAGTTGCAAGTTCGCAAAACATGGAAAATATCGTTGACATTTGAAGCGTGCTGCGTCAAAATGAGAAACTCTCAGTGAATTTTTTCTTGTGAAACGCTCTCAATTGTTCTCGTTTCTCGCCTTTAAAAATCGTTAGTCTGAAAATGAGTTAAGTATTTATAATCAAATTAAAACCAGTTTTAATTGCAAATAGGAAATTTCCCTTTTTTATTTGGAAATGATGAAGCGCCTGCTATTTTTCTCACAGTTTTGACATGATTAAAAAGCCTATTTTATTTTCACTTCTTTTATATATTTTTTTTATATTCAACTCATCTTTCCCTGATATTTTATTGTTATGTGTCTCAAAATATTGAAAATGAAAGCGTTGAAATTGTAGACTTCAGGAAGAAAAAAAATATTTTGTTTTTTAGTCAAGCGAAATTCGAGTCGCAAAACTTTAAAGCAACGTTCACTCTATTCGATCAACAAATTAATCAATTTATCAATTTAGTTAAGGGCCGTCAGAATTATTGTAATTACATAAAATACAAATTGGTTTTGTGTTATCTATAGAATAAAGTGTTTTTGATTAATTATATTTAAAGGAAAAAAAACAACAACATCAACGGAATAAAATTGATAGCAAAATGTCAAACAAAATGTAGCTTTAAAAGTTGTCTTCTACTAAAAGAGCAAAATTTCGTAGTAGAATTTATTCTTTTCGTTCTATGTTTATCATCTGAGAAATATATTACTAAAAAGCCTGATTTTCTCTGAATTTTAATAGATTAATTAAAAGAAAATAGGAATTAAACAGGACAGAAAAAAGGATTCAAAACGTCCGTCCTCATATAGAATTTCAGTGTCAAAAAAATTTTTAATTTAATTTAAAAAAATAATCACTTTCGATTGTATCTTCCTAATGTATTTTTTTAATAAGTTTTGTGATTGTGAATTTTTTTCAAAAGGTTAATACAAATGTGGTCTTGAGATGGTATTAATCTATGGGTTTTTTTTTAAATTTAAACTAAAAAAATCGTGTTCAAAATAAATATATTCTTTTATTGTTCATTTGCTAATCAGGAAACATATGAGAGACTCAAAGCACTATATCAATTAAAATCAATCTTTTAATGTAGAGAGAGTTCTAGCAAAGAATAGAAGTATATTTTCCGTATAAATCGAATAGATTTTTGAGCAATTTGTTTAATCCTGATAATGGGTCTTTGGATTTGTGTTTTCTAATTTAATATTATTGGAAATGTGTCTATTGTTGAAGTTTGTTTGATCATTTTAATGTTTTTTTATTACTCTGTTACTTTCTTGATTATCGTCTTTAATAAGTATTTTAGTTGACAAACTGACTGACTGACTGACTAATCGACAGACTGACTGACTGACAAACTGACGGGAGTGACAGACTGACTGACTTATCAAATTTTGCTATTAATTGAATTGATTGATTGATTGATTGATTCATTGATTGATTCATTCATTCATTCGCTCATTCGTTCATTCATTCATTCATTCATTCATTCACTCATTCATTCATTCATTCATTCATTCATTCATTCATTCATTCATTCATTCATTCATTCATTCATTCTTTCATTCATTCATTCATTCATTCATTCATTCATTCATTCATTCATTCATTCATTCATTCATTCATTCATACATTTACAAATCCGACATCCAACAATTGATCTATATGTTTATTTGTTATCCATATTAATTTTTATATTTTCATTTCGTCAGCGATCTAAGCGATAACAACATCGAGTCACTTAAACATGGCGACTTCTCCAACTTGACGTATCTACGATATCTGTAAGTACAAGGAATGTTTAATTGATTAGTTTAATAATATAATGGAAGGCTGGCACTGCATTTAAGGAAAGAATTCTTATGATGCCAAGTGCCAGCGCGACAGAGTCGGTCTTTTCTAAGCAAAAACCAAATGTGGACAGCTGTTTCGATCAAATTGGACTTCGTTAGTGCAATGTAGCTTGCCGATAAAGAGACAAAAGTAGATTATCCTGTTTGTACCACTTAAAAAATGGCATCGCACCGCATGGATATGTGACCATAACTCTAAGTCAAAAAGATTATTAATACACGATAACTACGATTGATTTTAAAAGTATACGTTTTTGCAATTGAAAACTGTCCAACAGACCATTAGTCGGCTATTTAGGCAAAGTTAGAATTAAAACATGGCCAATAATTTGCATTTACCAAATCAGAGCAAGACAAGTACAATTTCAGATTGAAGCAATGGTCTGCCAAATTAGGAAGCCGACTGCATTGATTGAGCTTGTGAAATCTTATTTTTATCGTGTTTTCGTGTTTTGACTATTTCGACAAGATCCCAAGCCATAATATGACAAGACATGTCTCACAAACGGAATTAGATCGTCATTAAGATAGAGAGAGGGAACGTATTCAGTGCGATATCAACAAAAAATAACTCGATAAAATATGACAGGTCTAAAATTAGTGTGAGAATGGTTTTGAATAATTTCAAGGTTGTTGCTTACTAGAAAAAAATGGCCGTTTTCTGGCAAATTTATGAAAAACAATTAAACTTATAAAACAGAACTTGAAATACTGTAAGTAAAGAGTAACAACAAAGTTAACGTCTATGTTTAACGTCCAATGTCTCTTCAACATCTGGAAACCAGCGCTGGTCTACCAGGGAGTGGACGATATATATACTCTGACTATATTTACCCCCAGCAAATGCCGGTACCCATTTATACACCGGGGTGGAGAGAGGCATCAACGTGACAGGACACAACGTGATCGCCCGGTCTGGGAATCGAACCCGGGCCAGTGCGATGCCTCAACCAGTAGGGCGCCAGGTCTCTCTCAAAATAAGTAAGTCAGTTAGTTAAGGGCTCAACTTTCCTCTTTTGAAAAATCTAAAATAAAATTTAAATTTAAAACACTGCATAAACATAAAAAAGTTAAAATTAGTAAAAAAAAGAGGATAAAATTTGTATGTCTAAACAGCTGCGGAATGCTTGGAAAGCATCCAAGTTATTATAAATGGCAACTTTCTTTGTTTTGAATTGAGCCGAATGCAAAAAAGTCATTTCAATGTCAAAATGCCATTGAAATGTCATACACGAAGGTTCGATCAACTAATTTGTTTCTTCAGTTCATAGCACGGGTCGAAGTGTGCCAAACATTTGAAAACCATGGCAATTAAATATCATCCTTTCAACATCAAATCATCCGAGTGTCAGCAGAAGTCATTCGAATTCTAACTTTCGAGTCTTTGATCACGTTTACTAGAAGCATTTGATCAAGATATTTATGATTTAATTAGTTTTATTTCCGATTGAATCTTTTACCAGTCTGTAAAACCATCAAAACGTCGGGAAGCTATTTGAGTGTTACAGCCGTCGATTGTTCGAACTGTTTTTTTTTTATCTCAATTTTATTACAACACTAGAATAAACAAACAAATAAACAAACAAGTAAACGAACGAACCGAAACGTACGAATTAATGAATGAATGGATGAATGAATGAATAAATGAACATTGATTTGTAGCGTTCGAATAGCTTTAGGGACCCTGAAGTCATTAAAAAGCCCGGCCATGTTTACGAATGTTTGATCAAACCTTCCGAACATTCGATCAAGGTATTGATCAATGGTTGCTTTTATGATATCCCAAAAAAACCCTGTCATTCAAATTTCAGTTTCAAAACAAAGCGCAAACCACGCGCTTCAATAGAATATTCAAACCTTTGATCTACGAGTTGGAATTGAACATTTGATCAATTGATTAATTTCATTTCCGATAGGAATCCTCTAATAGTTTTTTCATGATTATAATCCACTTATTTAAACCGAGACGTTTCTGGAATGGTTTCTACTGATTTCATATATGGAAAGCCTTCTTTATTTACAATAGTTGGTCGTGTTTTCGAAAACCATTCGATCGAGACTTGATTGATTTCACTTCCGACCTAATTCCCTTCTCTATTTTTTTAGTAGACTTAAACTCGATAAAATCCCAGACAGCCAGCCATAATGATGATGTTTTCGAAGATGCGATCAAGGATTTGACTAATTCATTACGTTTCCGACATGAAACTGTACAGTCTCTTCTCTTCTCTTCTCTTCTCTTCTCTTCTCTTCTCTTCTCTTCTCTTCTCTTCTCTTCTCTTCTCTTCTCTTCTCTTCTCTTCTCTTCTCTTCTCTTCTCTTCTCTTCTCTTCTCTTCTCTTCTCTTCTCTTCTCTTCTCTTCTCTTCTCTTCTCTTCTCTTCTCTTCTCTTCTCTTCTCTTCTCTTCTCTTCTCTTCTCTTCTCTTCTCTTCTCTTCTCTTCTCTTCTCTTCTCTTCTCTTCTCTTCTCTTCTCTTCTCTTCTCTTCTCTTCTCTTCTCTTCTCTTCTCTTCTCTTCTCTTCTCTTCTCTTCTCTTCTCTTCTCTTCTCTTCTCTTCTCTTCTCTTCTCTTCTCTTCTCTTCTCTTCTCTTCTCTTCTCTTCTCTTCTCTTCTCTTCTCTTCTCTTCTCTTTTGCTTGACAATCCCTAACAGGAATGCCACCTCACAGTGTGACATCTGCAATTTTAGAATCGTTTAAAATCATGTCGTTATAGTATTACAGCCTTTCCAGAAGGTTCTGCTCTCTGTTTAGCTGTGGTTTGAGATTCTTCTTCTTTGTTGAGCCAGGAATATCGTCGTGAGATAAAAAGATGACCTTTCATCTAAGACACTTTAAAAACTATTTGTGGTTTTACGGTGTAGCGATATGAATAATGTTATTGAGTGTGATTGCATTAGGTGTTAATTGATGTTTTACTTTTTTGCTTTTTCCTTCTTCTTCAACTCTCTTCTTTTTCTTTATTCTTCATTTGTTTTTATAATGTATTTATTTATTAATTTGTTTGCATGTCTCCACGTTCACCTTAAAAAAAACATATAAAGCATAAAACTAAATCGAGAGTTCCACTTGTTTTGCCTTGGGTGAATGGAAATTGATATGTAAAATCGGAACTCAAAACAGTTCACACAATAACTCATAAACCCAAACATTAATCCCCAAAAAAGCATTTTACAATTTCAGAACCGGACCACTTAATTTGTCATACTTCAGACTAACGATCCTAAAAGCACAAAGAGTAAAAACAATGATGAGCTTTTAACACTATTTTGAGCTTATTCACTAATAGCTAGCAATACATATATTAAAAAAACCGAAAAACATATTGCATGAACTACTGTAGGTATACAAAATTTACTGAACAGCATAGAAAATGTGTTGAAACCTATAATCATAAGTGCGTAAATAATATTTGCATATTAAAACAAATATAAACAAACAAACAAACCG
Source organism: Diadumene lineata (assembly GCA_918843875.1). Lineage (NCBI taxonomy): Eukaryota > Metazoa > Cnidaria > Anthozoa > Actiniaria > Diadumenidae > Diadumene > Diadumene lineata. The sequence continues at coordinate 1,839,400 of OU974083.1, read as the reverse complement.
ACTAACAAAAAAAAAAGAGCAAACAAACAAGAGGGTCTAATCAAATATATTGTCAAGGGGGGGGGGGGGGGGGGTTGTAGAATTAATTAAGATAGTGAAAGATATAATAGAAGGTTAAGGAGAAATGATTTGAAATGTTTTTGACTTTCATAGGAGGAGTTGTAACCCCATAAACCCTCCAGTAAATCCGCCTCTGAAACAAACAAAAAAGTAGTGTGGGTTCTTTTAAGAAACAAACAAAAATGTAATGTGGGTTTTTAAACTATTTTTCTTGAATGAGAAGACAACAGCACTGGTGTAAGGTCGATATCAAACTTTGCGTTTATGCTGTCACAGTTGTACAGTTTTATCTTATCTTAACTCATCTTGTCAATTTGTGGTAGGTTTTTTGCTCAATTAATTAAGCCCGCAACACGCAGCAATTATTTTAGCAACTATAGAACTTGCTGATTTGATCGTACTTTAATTGGCACGCAGCCTTGAAAGATCTTTGAGATATGTTTGTATCAATTGTTGCGATGTGAGGAATGACATAGACGTGATGACTCCTGATGGTAGACGGGATAATTTAGAAATCTTCATTTGAACGAACAAACGAACGAACGAATGAACGAACGAACGAACGAAACGAAAGAACGAAAGAACGAACGAACGAAATAAAGAAAGAAAGAAAGAAAGAAAGAAAGAAAGAAAGAAAGAAAGAAAGAACAAACGAACGAACGAACGAACGAAAGAAAGAACGAACGAACGAACGGACGAACGAACGAATGAAAGAACGGGCGAACGAACGAAAGAAAGAAAGAACGAACGAACGAATGAGCGAATGAACAAACGGATGAACCAAAGGAACGAACAAACGAGTGAAAGAGCGGACGAACGAACGAACGAACGAACGGACGGACGAACGAGCGAAAGAACGTACGAACGAACGAACAAAATGATGAATGAACGAATTAATAAGTTGACGAACGAATACGTAAATGAATCAATTAATTAATCAATGAACGAACGAAGAATGATTGAGCAATGTAATGATGGATGGATGAGTGAATAGATACAACAGTGCATTGATGATCAATAATTGGACGAATGAACGAATATGACAACATTTTTTAGACTCAAAAATGCAGTCATATTGACACATTTATCAAAGGTCCTACGATCGATCCTTGTGGCACCCCACTTGTCACATTTAGATAGCCAAAATTAGTTTTAATTATCAAGGGAATGTGTCTACTATTTATTAATAGAACAGAATTGCAATAACATATTCATACTCTTTTCAAAACTGACATGCTGGATTCCAAACTACTCGAACCACATTGATCCAAAATGCCTGACTGTTTTTCAGTTTGAAATAAGACAGAAACAAAAGGAGTGGAAACTAAGGAATTTTTAACGAATTTGATCTTATAATTATCAATGGAGCCCTGAATATCAAACACGACAGGATCCCAATTAACAGAACAGGGAAATACATTCGCTAAGGCAGGCTGGCATCTACACTGTAATAGAGCCAAAATATGACAACATCTTAGTATATTTTGGTGTTTTACCAGATGGTAGATCGTCTGTATAGGTCAATACATAGCGAACATGCCTTAGGGGCCTGGCTTGCAATATTTACGTACGTCTTTCTTATGACCTTTCTATAACATTCTTGATTATAAATGCTTTGGCCTTTAGAGTTCAATAGCTTAAATAACACATGAAGATTTTTTTCTGGGGCGCGTATGTTTCCTTTTTTTTCGATTAGACGTTTTTGAATTCAAATTTCAATGCTTTGTCAAAGGTAGACTTGGCGGATGGAAGAGCACATAGATATGTAGGTGACGAAATGAACACACTAGTGATCCTGCCAAGGGCATATGATATTTTTCTCTTAACATTTCTTTCATTACTACACACCGAACGCACTCATAAATTACTACTTTACTATGTTCATTCTATTACGTACTTATCTATAGAGAAAAACATCGCTCTGGGATGCTCACGGTTGCCGTACACTTCACACTTCAGCTGCGTTACCAGCGTGGTTGTCCTTGTGGTGTAGTGGTTAACACGTCGGACTGAACTAGTGATAAAGGGAATGAAAAAGAGATAGATAGGCTGATGAATGGATGAACGAACGGATGGTCGAACGGACGAATTTATGAATGAATGAACAAATAAATAAATGAGTGAATGAATAAATATTTGGATGGATGGTCGAATGTATGAATAAATGCGCGAATAAATAAACAATCAAATGAATGAATGAATGAATAAATGAATAATCGAATAAACGAATGAATATATGGATGGATAGATGAATGAATGAATGACATTTAATCAGTCGAAACATTGATATAGTTACAGTCTGTTCAAACAACCTCACAATCTTGACGAACATCCTGTCTAAATTGTAAAATCCAGCTAAACGTTTCTTCTGGTAAACACTTCAATAAAACTGATCACAAGATCGATAGCATCGATAACGATATTTTAAGCAGTTTTGCTGTATTACACGTGAAGACAGGTTGAACGACTCTGTTTATGCTTTGTCTGAGTAGGCTATGAATCTGAACGACGCTGTCATCTCAATTGCTTGCCAGATAAAGCCTGCAAGATAGGACACGGGATGACCTCAGTTTTGGAAAACAAGTTATTCCACAGTCTTGTAATTGGAGTTTGTGTGAGTTCCACTTTTAAGCTTAGTGCAAGAAATAAGAATAAATGAATAAATTAATATTAAAAAATGTTTAATAAATTATAAGAAAGCGATCCACGTCTTATTGCAGAAAAAAAAATTGTGTGCAAAATAATCCAATTTTTTTATTGTTCATTTACTTATCAGGAAATATATAAGTGACTCAAAAGACTATATCAATTAACATCAATCTTTTAATGGAACAAGAGTTCTAGCAAAGATTAGAAGTTTATTTTTCATGTACTAAATTGAATATATTTAAGCAATTTGTTTAATCCTGATAATGGATCTTTGGATTTTGTTTTCTGATGTTATTTTGTTTGAAATGTGTCTATTGTTGGAGTTTGTTCGATCATGTTAATGTTTTTCTATAACTCTGTTATTTTCTTGATCATCGTCTTCTATAAGTATTTTAGTTGACTAGATGACTGACTGACAGACATTCTAGTAGACCTTCCCATGGCTGGCCACAAAACAATAGATTTACATCGAGGCTGAAGTTTATACAATATAGAGAATGCGTGGATTTATACACTCCAGCCTCAGTGTGATTCTATTGATTTGTGGCCAGTCAAGCGAGTGCGGGGAAGATCTATTGCAAGACATGAAAAAAGAAAAAAGAAATGGGCACTTTTAAAAAACAAACTAACCAACACACAAACAAAAATGAAAAATAGTAATATTTCAAACAATGTATATCACTAGCACAGAATTGTTATTGATAATTGGTAATAAAATTAATGATTATAATGACATTAGTAATTAATAAATATTTATGATAAGTTTTACATGTAAAAAATAGTGTTGTCGAGATTTTGTACCAATTTGGAGATGATACGTGGCATTAACACGAGATTAGAGAACTAAGTCGACATAGTAGGAAGGAACATTTATTTGAAGAGATAACTGACGATTTTATATTTGAAACTTCTTAGCCAGTTTGAGACCACACTTCGACTGTGAGGAATTTTTGATTGAGAAGATCACTGGAGATCATTCATATTTGAAACTTCTTAGCCAGTTTTAGACAACATAGACTACGGGGAATTTCTTTATTTAATAGGATAAGTGAGATAACGAAGAATGCGATTAAATGTGACTATAAATACAGTGTCTATAGAGAATGAATGTATATGCATAAAATGTAATTCACTGGTCAGCTGAGACCCTGGCCTACTGACCCACGGGGAATAGCGGGCAAAGTAACATTTTAGACGGATTTTCCCCGGCCTTCGAGGACTAAAGCGTCACTTTATCTTGCCCCACGTTAGTAGCGTGTTAATCCTCATGCCTACCTGTGGGAAAAGTTCGTTAAAAGCTCGGTTGTGTTGCGCTTATAATTAATCTCCGCCCTCTCCCGGGAAGCCGTGGTTTCAATTGACTAATGTATAATTCGAAGCATTGGTACAACGTTGAAGCATTTGTATATGTGTGACTTTTTCAGCGCAAATGATACATTCGGTTCACAACTTTGCACTGAAGATGGCATTGGAAAATACTGAAAAAATATTATTATTATTATTATTAAAATAGTAAATATATATTTGTATACATAATTTCTATCATTTCATATCAAATCGATGGAATTTGATGATTAAGGATCATTAAAATTTTCCTACAATCGCGGAGATCGCTAAGATCTCGAAAAAGTGCATCGATCGCACCGATCGCACCGATCGCATTGAGCAAATTTTTTCTAGGGGAAAACACGAAAAAAAAATATATTTTTCAATTTTTTTCAGCGATTGTAGCAATCATATGGAAACCAGGCTCAATAGTCATCATCACATCCTTAGCTTCCCCAGTACCATATTATGCTCGCAATCCAATAAATTGTCGTGTCCATAATGTTGTTTTTGCATTTATTTGAGAGCATCAAAGTCACCCTAGATTGCGTGTATGATGACGTATTTCCGGTTTTGGTCGTTAAAGCGGAAATATAAAAATCATGCTCCATAGCTGCGAGGTTATGACAAAAATTGTGATAATCACACAATTGTTACGGTAGCAATATGTATAACAAAGTATATGTTTATAGACAAAGTGATAGCGATTATGATGGTGTTGATGTTGATGACAATGGTGATGATCATATTGTATTCTAATATAGTGGAACCCCTCTATTCCGGACAGTACTGGGACCAAAGAAAATGTCCGGTTTGGATGGGGTTCCGGTTTACTGAGGTTTATTTGACTGAAGAGTTATTGAAAAAAGTTGAATTCTGGACCAAGAAAAGGTTATTCGGTTTAAAGAGAATTTCGGTATATTGAGGGTCCGGTATAGAGGGGTTTCACTGTAATGATAGTAATGGCAATAATTATGACCATAATGGCGCTGATTATAATTAAAATGATCGTGATGTCGATGGTGATGATGGTGATCATGATGGAAATGACGATGATGCTGATAATGATCGTTTTGAAGTTGATGATGATGATAAAAATGATCGTGATGATGATGATGATAAAAATGATCGTCATGTTGATGTTGATGATAAAAATGATCGTGATGTTGATGGTGATAATAAAAATGATCGTCATGTTGATGGTGATGATAAAAATGATCGTCATGTTGATAGTGATGATAGAAATGATCGTGATGTTGATGGTGATGATAATAATGATCGTGATGTTGATGGTGATGATAATAATGATCATCATGTTGATGGTGATGATAATAATGATCGTGATGTTGATGGTGATGATAAAAATGATCGTGATGTTGATGGTGATGATAATAATGATCGTGATGTTGATGGTGATGATAGAAATGATCGTGATGTTGATGGTGATGATAAAAATGATCGTTTTGTTGATGATGATGATAAAAAATGATGGTGATGTTGATGGTGATGATAAAAATGATCGTGATGTTGATGGTGATGATAAAAATGATCGTGATGTTGATGGTGATGATAAAAATGATCGTTTTGTTGATGATGATGATAAAAAATGATGGTGATGTTGATGGTGATGATAAAAATGATCGTGATGGTGATGGTGATGATAAAAATGATCGTTTTGTTGATGATGATGATAAAAAATGATGGTGATGTTGATGGTGATGATAAAAATGATCGTGATGTTGATGGTGATGATAAAAATGATCGTGATGTTGATGGTGATGATAAAAATGATCGTGATGTTGATGGTGATGATAAAAATGATCGTGATGTTAATAATGATAATGAAGATGATAACGAAAATTATGTCAATGAAAAAAAAACGTGCTTAATTTTTCTAAAAGAAACAAAGCCCATTCAAAATAAACACTGTCAGTTGAAACGACTATTTGCCAATTTCCTGATATTAATAAGGATTAGGGTGTTTAAAGGACGTTAGCGTGGGTCCTGTTGAAAGGTTCTTAATAAACCACCAGGAACGCCTTTTTTTAAAAGATACGGCGAGGAAAGAGACGTTAGTTTTATTAGGCTTGGTAGGAAGGGAGGATATGTTTGTTGGAACAATAATACTATTTCTGAGTAGACATTATCATTGTCCATAATAATAACGACTATAATTACTATAATTAAGCCAATTCCACTAATCTCAATGGACTTAACAATACATATACACAAGATCGAAAAACATTGAATTCCCAAGTCTCCAAAAATTGGGAATTGCATTGAAAATGTTCCCATTTAATAGAAAAAAAATGTACGAATTTAAACCCAATATCGGGTTTGGTGTCACAGTCACAAAGATAACCCAAAATAAACCCATTATTGTCGGAATCTCATTTCATTTCCAGTGATATACAATGTAATGTAATATAGTGCTTATATAGCGCATTTTCACCCGATGTCTCAATGCGCTTTACAATCTTTAATATTTATAGTATGTAATCCGGATTTACAAGCATGAGGTTGATTAGTAATTAGTATGTATTAGTGTAGGCCTATCACCGAGAATGGTCGTTACCTGCGTCCTCAGTCGTTCTTTTACGTCCCCCCGTTAATGGTTAATGTGTAGTGTGGCGAGACGGGACCTCCAGTTTATCGTCCTTATCCGAGAAGACGCGAACCCTTACAATTATAAATCGAAGAACATTCTCCTCAATTATTTAAAGACCCTGAGTGATGGTCCGGTTGAGGGTTCGAACCCGCAGCCTCCCGGTAAACAGTCAACGCTCTCCCAACTTAGCTAACCTGTTAATCGGTATTAACAAGTATATACAAGACGATATCACGAACTTTGTGTTGTGCTATTCATCCTTTATTCAACGGAGCGTCATGTGCGTGAAACTTTAAAAACCAGTACGAAATAATAGCATGTAATAACCCACCGCTGTTAAATTACTTCTTAAAACCAGCAAGTTTCTCTCTCGTTTATCTTAAGTTTACAGAATTGGATATAGTACTGTATTTGATTTACAATTACGAGTTCGCACAGATCCGAGGCCGAGTATTTGTATATCTGATCTAGTACAAACAAGAATTCTGTTTATCTGATTTATTAAACATTCATTATTTATTAGTTTTATAAGTGTTTCATAGTTTTGCATTTTTATCTTCGACAAATAGATTAATCTTAACCAAAGTTGATGAGAGATCCGATTTGAAAGTTCTCATTATCAGCCGGTGTAGATCGTTTTAATAAGTTACAATCAAGTTAAATATGTGTCAATCCAGGCAACATGTAGGCTCCACGCTGCAAAGGAGAAGATAGTAAGCCATAAGCAAAGCGTATACATTAAGGACGTCAATATTATATCGTAAGATGATAAATAAACTATCATACGCGAACATCTTTTTGTAAAAGGTGTATGTTTAAACGTATGATTATATTCCATGTGGAAGGACTTTTTACTTCGTGGGCTTTTTGATGATGCTGATATACAGCTATTCTTGAAAAGGTTGTCCAGCTGATTTAGCGAATAACAATGTCATTTGCATATTTCAAATTTTCAGTTTTCTTGTTTGAATACAAAGCTGCACATATTATATAGATTCAAAGCTTATTACAATTATGTTAAGCACTCATCTTTTCTTAAAAAATAAAACATGAAATACCGAAATTCATGAATTTCATATTCACTAAGTTATCTTTCACTTGGACAAGCATTTCAAGAATAGCTATATTTATATAGCCTTGATGACAAACCAGCCTTCAACCTCTGCGGCATATTTCTATTGAAAGAACAAAATCTGACCTCATTTAAGTTTCACAGATGTGTCACTAAAAATAAAAATACCACTAAGAACATCTGATAGAATTATTGACTACAATGTTGAAATAACTAGTGTACTGGCACTGAAAGTGTGCCACATAAATATCACAACACATAGTGCTATTTTATGCCAATTCTATTATTCTCTTTTGTTTGGTTAGTGCTAAATAGTGGCAACTGTTGCACACATTTAATTTAGTGTGGTACTCTAAAAGAGTGCAACATAAATACCACTAAATAGTGCTATTTTATGCTAATTCTATTGTTTTCTTTGTTTAATTAGTGCTATTTACTACTAAATAGTCACACTGCTACACACATTTAGTGTTTGCACTCTATCTAATGATCTCATCTTTTTACTTTTAATTACAAAGAGTGAAACCATACAACATAAATGTCACTGAATGGTGCTATTTTAAGCTTATGCTATTGTTTTTTTCTTTGTTGTTATTGTTATTGTTTGTTTAAATAGTGCTATTTACTACTAAATAGAGCAAATTGTTGCAAACATTTAGACATATAAATTACAATTTTTATTTTTACATTAGAGTGCAAACAATTATTCCGTGAAAGTTTAGAGATACTAAATAGTGTTATTTTATGCAAATTCTATTGTTTTCTTTTGTTTAATTAGCACTATTTTGTACTATTTAGTAATTAGTGTTTCACGGATATATTGATTGCACTCTATTGCTATTTCAAATAAAACACTGTCGGAGTGAATATTAAATGCTCAGAAATGATAGTTCGGCCGAAAGGAATCATGGCTATAAATAAATATAGAAATTAGCAGCAAAATAAGCCAATCAATGATGATGATTTTTTAAAACTTCCAACAGATGGTTATGATTTGTACATGATCGGTTGCAATCCTTTTTTGCAAAGTTTTTAATTTTTTCTCGCACTTCTATGCGGTCCTGCTTTTTCATTTTTTGTTCGCACTACTTCTTTTACAATTGTTTACTTATATAACTTTTACAACCTCAAACATTTTCAAAAACCAATGAAAATCCACTTGGTAGAGTGTACGCACTAAAAGTGTGCAACATTTGTTACTATTTAGTAGTAAACTGCATTAATTAAACAAAAGAAAACAATAGAATTAGCATAAAATAGCACTATTTCATGGTATTGAAGTTGCACACTTTTAGTGCGTGCACTTTAACTATTGCACACATTCAGCGTTAAAACTATAGATATGTTTGTGTCGGATGACTTAAGAGATCAAAGAAGGTGTGTCGAAGCGCACATGGAGATCAATGGTTTCCAAGTATTTCTGTAATTTTGTTTACTGTCTACCTTACTCTTAAAATAGAATACAGTGCACAGGTATTCAGTTATATTCTTAAGTTCGCATCTGCATTGTTTGGGATAAATTTGGAAGGGCTATTTTGATAACGTCAGGTCATTTCCTATCTTTGCTGACTACAACCAACGAGGAGTTAGTTGATTTGATTAAATTTGAAACATTTCACTTTAAATCATTTCACTTTGAACCATTTTACAACACTTTCTTTCATAACATATCTTTGAAATTATTGAATGCCATGGCATTTCGTAACTTAGAAATCGAAAATGTTTATACTGAGTAAACTGTATTTAGGATCAAAAGTCTAAAAGGATTCAACAATTACTGTTTACATTTTGCTATAAATAAACATGGAAAACATGACAATTTTTTAATGATTCAGATACCTCAAAGATCTTGATATAGAATGAAGGTCAGCGGGTCAATGCGAGGTCAAATTATTCTTAGCATCAATCCTTGAGTCTGTAAAAACATCGTTAAGATTACTATCGATACAATAAGAACTAAAGTCGGTATTAACGTGTTTGAGTACCTTTTAACACTTCAAAATAAATACAAAACAGACTTAAAACAGACGCTCGTAGGTGTTGTCCTTCGCACGCGCACGCGCGCTCTAAATAATGGAGTAACTACTCGAGTGAGCGCCCTTTAATTTGTTCCTTTTTTGAAGTCTTTTGGTACTGACTCTCCGTGTGGGCCAAAAAAATTCTATGGGACCAAAAGTCCGTTTACTTTTTTACATATTTTTCTGGGTTTTTCATAATTGTAAACGATCAACACACATTGTTGTGCTTTGATGCAAAAAGAACATTTTTTATAAGCAGATCCATACGCTCCTAAGAGTAGTGCGAAAGCCAGACTCACGCTATAGATAAAGGTGTGGTTATGGTAACAACTTAGTTTATGCATTATAGAAAATATCACTGCTTCCATTTCAAAGACCATATCAGAATGAGGAAGATTCCACAATTTCATCACTGTATTATTTAATGATCAAAATTTACAGGTGATTGAAATAACAAAGATTTGAGTGAGAATTAGAATGTTGGCCCTACCAGCCCGTTTTCGTGTTTTGCATACATTTCAAAAGCTCACAGCTCTGCAGTTATCCAACATATAAAATTAAAACTCTGTTAAATTACTATAAACAATATACGCTTTCTCTTGGTCAAATCAGATTTTTATAAACATTTTATGTTTATGGTAGTCATTGCCTGTTCCTTGCTCTGTTTATAGCGTCCGTTTCGCTTGCGATCGTATATGGATTGAAAACGGTCATTGGATCGAAAAATGTTGCTTTAACTAAATATAATCGATTTTTTTTGATCGCTTGCGACCGTTCTCGATTATTTGAAACCAGGCTCAACATCTGCATACTATGTAGCTTCCACCGAAATAGCCGACTGGTTTGCCTCCAAGCACGTTAAATGACGTTCTTAAAAAAATACTTCTCTTCAGTAAATCAATGTTGTCTCAGCAATACCAGTATATTACATTAAGACCTTTTTTTCAAATTTCACTTAATGTATACACGCTAATGGCCTCCACTCCACTAATACGGCCACTCGGATTTTTCCCTTAAAGGCTGGATTCCATATTATCGCTGACGATCGCCGGATCGCTGAAAATGATGTCAGCGATCGTCAGCGATTATATGGAAACACTTTTCAGTAATCAAAACACATGGAAACAATTGAAAGCGATCTTGAGAGATCCTCGCATCAGCAATATCCGCTACCGGCGATCGTGAGCGATTATGTGGAAACTAAGCTTAAGTGTCCGCGTCACCACAAAAATACACCGTCCAGAAGTTACTATGTAACGCTTTAATGAGATCAGTACACTGCATGCGTCATATTGCTTAGCTGCGGTACTTTATAAGGCATTTCAGATATTTTGTTCTACGATGTTCATCACAGCATGGTGTTGTGAACTTTGCTCTTGTCGGGCTTCCTGTGTTATTTAATACGTTAGTAAAATGGCGATGATGCAAGACGGGTTTTCTATTTTTGACCGTATATGGTAATCTATTGATCTTGCAATGCTTTTCGAGTTATTCTGAACGGACATGAAGAAAAAGCCGATAGATGTATGAATGTGAAATATTGTATGTTTTAAGGAGTAAAAATAATCTGAGTGTTGAATCATGAATGTTCCATCTTGATAAAGAAACTATTTGTTAAAATGAATGGAAAAGATAGTGAATAACCTAATCAATGTTGACACTGATTTAAAATGTGTTACTGTATATTTGTTTCATTGTCTGTCTCTATCTATCTATCTGTCTGTCTGTCTGTCTGTCTGTCTGTCTATGTGTCTTTCACTCTGTGTGTCTGTGTGTCTGCGTGTCTCTCTGTATGTCTGGCACTATTCATGTCAGCTTGTGTCTGTTTATTTATTTGTTCTCTGGTTTGTCTGTCTGTTAGAATGCATGTTGGTTTCTAACTTTTTTTTTAATTCTTAACAGATATCTACAGAATAACGTTCTAAAGCGCCTACCACAAGGAATATTTGACAACCTTAAACGTCTCAAAAAAATGTAAGTTTCAAACAGATGTTGTTTTGTCTTGCGATGACTTTGCAAGTTGTTCTGTTTCCAACAAAGGTTAAATTGTGAATCTGGTTTACGATCGATTTGATGCACGAAACTTGTTACTCAAGTTTTAGAATAGTTCTTTAAAAAAGAACTGTTGTAGCTGCGGAGATTTGGAATCAAATGACATCTCATATAGCTTCAAATCGCACTTTGTAAATCGGTCTTAATGTTAAATCTAAATATTTATGTTTTATTAAAATGGGTGATTTTCATTATTAGAAACCTCGATTTAAACTACGTTACAGCAATTAACAGAGGAGCATTTACATCTCTACCAAAGTTGCAAAACCTGTAAGTATGAAATTTAAAATATTATTGAATAAGGGGCGGCGGAACTGGGGGGGGAGGCACAAAATATTGGTTAAAAGACATTAATGCATTAGTTTACACAGTTAAAAAAATTTGTTTTGTGATTTTGGGTGGGGGAGGGGTAAGGGATTATAGTGCCCCCCCCCCCCCCCCCCCATGTTCCGCCGCCCCTGTGAATTCAAGGCGGAGAGAAACCTTACTTATAACTGTATTATTTACTTGACTTTTGTCTCACAGAAACATGTGCTGCAATCGAATAACAAAGATAGAGTCAGAATCATTCCCCGACTCATTAAAGAAATTGTAAGTAAAACGAATAAATTTATTCGAAGGAAGACCACGTTCGTTTGAATTTTAAAACCTTTTCTTGGTGAAGTTGGTTACACGAATCCTGCTGAATAATACAGCGATACTTTATGTTTACTAACAAACAACAGAACTACAATAAGCTCTATCGAAATAACAGTCAATGACTGTGTGGTTGGCACATGAATAACAAAGGCTTACATTAGCTGAAGTATCGCTATAGTTACAATTTAATCTATATACTCTGTAATGGTATTGGCCATATACTCCGAGTTTACTACTTTGGGACTGGGTACTAAATTATTGATATTAGCAAATAGCGTCAATCAGTATTTTAACCTCACAATATGAAAGAGCACGCTAAAGCATACAGTACAGTGAGATATCATTACTTTTGAAAAAAAGTACAAAATTGCCAGAACCAGTCCCTTGGTAGTGCAATCTGATTTTAGAAAATGGCCAATTCGAAAAGAATTTCTACTGCGCTTGCAACTAGTTTTAAAAGTGACGACTCTTCGTGCATGACAAATAGACGATGTGCATTGTGGCGTCATATACTACCAATACCAGAATGCTTTGCTGACTTTCTTTTGTAGCGCAATTAGTGCAAATTGTTCTTTTAATCTCCAAAGTGATTGAAAATTTGAATACGAAAGAAAATTTGCAAAGAATGCTGGTCTTGGTAGTAAAATGACGTCATAATGAACATCTCCTATTGCATCATAATCCTCCTGTGTCCCTTTTCCGTGTTTAGCTACATCCTGCGTGCGATGAACGCGCACTGTACTAGTATTTATAAACCAATTGATTACTTAGTTATATTTTTATTGTTTGTCTGCTGTTTCTAGGGAACTCCATGACAACGCGTTAACATCGGTTCCTAGTGACGCTTTAAAGAACCTCAAACAACTGCAGCATCTGTAAGTAGGTCATTGTCAAAAGTGTTATGAGAACCGATGAGTGAAACTGTGCGATTTCGTACACGGCGTACGAACCTTAGCCCTTGAATCTCATTTGCATGTTAATTATGGTTGGCAAAAGAGCTGTGTTGTTATTGTAGTATATATAGTGAATAGTAGTAAGACCTGGAATTTTGGCTTCAAATGAATATTTTTCTGGAAAAATCAAAGCTGCATATATCGTAACAGCACCGTTCATTGCTGATACCTGCACTATCCAAATGACATAGGACGTTTTCAATGTCTCACAATTTTGCTCATTTTTAATAGAAATCTTGATGTAAATAACATTACCTGCATTCAAAACAACGCATTTGATGGACTAAATGACTTATATGATCTGTAAGTATTGATACTGATTCTCCCAGCATTTATTCATGCGTTCCTTAGTTCATTCACTCATTCCTTCGCTAATTCATTCATTTATTCTTTCATTCGTTCCTTTACTGTTGCGTTTATTTAGTTTCTTCCCACATTCCTTGTTTTTGCTTTCTTCCTTAATTCATTCATTCATTCGTTCGTTCGGTCATTCGTTCATTTCTTCATTCCTTTATTTATTCATTTATTTAGTCTGTCAGACTTTTAAATCATATTGTCAGAAATTATGACAGTTCTAATGTTCTTAATGTGTATTTGTAGCTCACTGAACTGGGATCAAGTGAACACAGTAGAGAACAAGGCTTTTTGTGGTCTTCCACAACTTAGACAATTGTAAGTATGACCATCCTTGTCCACAAGGCCTTTTTGTCCAGCTCTCCATAGCCTGTCTCTCTACATTGACGTCACAGGAGGTCAGGGCACTCGGACACGCTAGAAATATCTGGTTAAACATACTGTCGTTTTCAACGCCATCCCTCACCAGGATGAAAAATGCCTGCGGCTGAAATAAGGCAGAATGAAACTCCGTTGACTGCAAGCGTATCGTGTACTGAAAGTTTGGGAATTATCAATAGTTTTTGTTATAATTTGCAGATCATTGGTGAATGTCAGTCTTAAACGATTCCCTAACCTAACAGGGACTACATCACTACAAGTGTTGTAAGTATAGATACTGTTGATAATTGAAAAAAGACAACGTTTCGGCCAATATGCTAATATGATGTTGCCGTGATGATAACGAAACGTCTTTTTTCAATTAGTCTTCGTACTCAATTGTTTACCTAAGAGTACTTTTATCAAGATCTTGAAGAGGTTGAACTGCAGTAAAAAAACTACGCTCAAATAGGTTGATCGTCGGGTTGAAAGCACTGTTGAAAAAATAAGATGTTAGTTCCGATTTAGGGGTAGATTTAGGATTGTTTTCAGGAGGGGTTGCACTATCTTCAGGAAGAGGTGCAATAACCAGTAAACATGTCATACTGAGGATATTTTGGAACAAAAAAAAATTAAGAATACAATGACGTTAAATCCTTTCAGGAGGGGTTGTACACCCCCTGTACCCCTCCCCTATATTCACCAGTCAAATTTAAACTTGTTGATGGACGTAATGTTCCCGAGTGTTGAGGAAAATAGATCCAAAGTTTTGGAGTGGAAGCACCAAACGCTCTTTCCCAGGCGTAGCTAGTGTGTTGTTACATCTGGAGTTTTTAGGTACAGTTCCTAGGAATTACTGCAGACTGTGTAATGATTAAAGTGACGTACACTTCAACATTTATTTATGTTGATACTTTTGTTTCTTGTAGAACGCTTGATTCAAACAGTATAAAAGATTTACCGCCAGATTTCTGCGAGAAATTCCCAAAACTAAAGAAATTGTAAGTGTTAGTCTTGTTGAGCGATAACATTAAGCGATAATAGCTTATTGAAACAAGTATGACACAGTTGGTTAGTACGAAGCCTTTTGTGCGAGTACTTGTTTCCTGCTAACTTCACATTCTAGTGGTGATTATTTTTGGATCTGTGTAGCTTATAATTATAGTACCTTTTGCTTGTAACTGTGGCTTGCTACAGTTGTTTTCTGACCTTACTCTGCCTTGCCTATCTTGTTCACCTAGATATTTCTTAACCTTAAACAGCAACTACAGATCTGGTGTTTGGACAAGTAGTGTAGGGGAAGGTTCCGTATTGAACGGTGATGATTTCATCTTGTTCAGAGTTACCTAAGCAACGATAAACAAATTTTGTTGAAATCATAATATTTTTAATTGGTTTTAAGTGTTATAAATAAAACTCGTTGAAAACAAAGGGTATTGTTGGAAAACACCTGTACTGCGGCATCTTAATGTCTGCATCTCAGCAATTTTCATTCTGAAACTTAACGCTCACTGACTTCAAAGTTTGTGGTGAGTTTTACAAGTTTGTATTTTCTTTGTTATAGCTCTGCCAACATAAACAGGATCAAACGATTACCTGATATGTCTAAATGTACATCTCTAGAAGAAGTGTAAGTTGTTGTATTGATAGTTTGTTTGATTAATGCGACATTGGAAGACTTTGTAAGTTAATACACCGTAAAGTGTCAGAAACGTAATTTTTTCACAAGAGAGTATGAGATAAGAGAGCATATCCTCCGTATTGGGCTTTACATTAATCAGGGGATCTTTACATTCTATTTTTAAACTGAAGTTATTTCGGGAACGGAACGTGATTGGCCAGATTGCAAAAATCGCAGTCGCATCGTCAAAACATCTCAAGACAAAAGTGCGGAGATTGGTAACGAGCTTCTAAATATTCCACGACGAGTAGAGCCTCTGATGGGGTCCGGGGATAAGCTCTCTTATCCCATACTCTCTTGGTTCTCACTATGACCTTTTCGATGTACCAACTTACAAATTAACTCTTACTACCGTTTAACTAGTCATCATTTAACATAGTGTCAGGGGCGGCGGAACGGTAACAGCCATGAGGGGGGGGGGGGGGGGGGGGGCACTATAAGCCCCCACCCCTCCCCCACCCCAAAATCACAAACATTTTTTTTAACTGTGTAAACTAATGCATTGATGTCTTTTAACCAATATTTTGTGTGTGTGTGTGTGGGGAGGGGGGGGGGGGGAGGGTTCCGCCGCCCATGAGTCTACTTCATAGTTTGATTAATGTAAAACTCTCCTCGAAAAGCTAGCTTAAAGGTTGTCCAGTTCCGAATGCTTATTTTAATTACGTACATTTGTTTTTTCATTTTTTTCATGTTCACGTGTTCTTGTTTATATCCAGTAACCTTGATAGAAATCATATCACCACAATCGATTTACAAGGGATGGTAAACTTGAGAGAAATGTAAGTTATTCGTTTACTACAGGTCATTTTTTCACTTATAATCACGATAACCTGCTTAAGACTTTTATTTTAGGTCCCTTTTAATATCTAGACACTTAGCTGGAATAGCTCTCCTATATCTAAGTGGCCAGTGCCACAACCTTTGTTAATATATAAAATACTAATATCAAGAGAAAATGAGCTAAGAGAACCTATCCCCTGAACCTGTCAGGTACCCCGCTAGTGCTATTTTAGAAACCAGGCTACCTTTAGTCTGTTATCAATCCCGCTAAAACCTTATTCTTAAGAGAAAGACGACTGGGAAACATGTTAATATATCCAGCATTGTTAAGTTTTTCTTTTGCAAATTTGAAGAGCTCTTCTTTTTTATCTTCGACGACAGTACTAAATTCGTTGAAAAGAACTACTGAGGACAAAGGTTACGATCATCCACGGTTATAGAAATACACTAGTACATACTAATTACTAACTACTAATAAAAAACGGATTACATACTATGAATATTAGAGATTATAAAGCGCATTGAGACATTAGTGAAATGCGGTATATAGACATTACATTACATTACATTACATTACATTACATTACATTACATTACATTACATTACATTACATTACATTACATTACATTACATTACATTACATTACATTACATTACATTACATTACATTACATTACATTACATTACATTACATTACATTACATTACATTACATTACATTACATTACATTACATTACATTACATTACATTACATTACTTGTAGCATAAGTGTACGTTCTATTTTCTTTAAGTAGCTAACATCCCATCTTTTCATGTAGTTCATTAAAGGACAACAGAATCACTTATCTTTCCAAGAATGCCTTCAAAGGAAACAGTAAACTAGGAACTCTGTAAGTAACAATTAATTCAAAGCTCGTGGGCTGAATTTGAGAATTAAATCACAATGTATTTTTAAACTAAATATAACATTTCTTGTCTTCAGTGTCCTTTCACAGAACAACATTTCAAAAATACCAGACGAAGCGTTCAGACCGCTGAAATCACTACGAATTCTGTAAGTAACATTGAGATAAACGGACAGACAGTCAAACATAGTAATAGACAGGCAGACAGACAGGCAGAAAAGCAGGCAAAATGACAAATTAATTTGATTTGTTTATTTTATTCCAGAAATCTGCGCCGTAACAAATTCAAAAAAATACCAAATAAAGTATTAAAAAGTCTGGGAAAACTAACGCATTTGTGAGTATTTTAAAACTACCAATATCTGTCGACCACAAGCAAAATGCCAACTACTTCATCACATTTAAAATTAAATATTCCGTTTTGTTTTCAGAGACCTAAGTGGTAATCCAATTAACAAGATTCACAATGATTCTTTTGAAGGGTTAATAAGTCTTTCTCAAATGTAAGTACCAGAGTGTTCTATTGTATATAGTGACGATTGAATTGAGGAAACAAAGTCTGCCTTAGCGTCGATAGCATGTATGTGATGTATTCTTCTGTATTCAGCCAATGAATTCTTAAAACCAGAGCCATCCGACAGTTTAGACTAAAGCAAGATAAGGGAAAGTCCGAGGATGTCATCAATCCTCGGACTTGCCCTTATCTTGCTTGATTCTTACAAATTCTGTGTAAAGAAAGTCTTTCATTCCATGGGAAAACTTACTTACCACTCACTTACTGTAATATATTCATAAAAACGACAGCACAGTACTCACAATACAAAAGCAAGGCATACAATACAACACAATAGGTTTTTAGAATACATTACGTGAACTGCATGTTATGGGTAGGTTCTACCTTTATTCCACAGGCTAAGCTCTCTCTCTTATAGCATGCAGTAATTTCTTTGCAATTGATACATTCTGTGGCTATAGAATATGATCTTCGTTTCAGTTCTTTAAGTTGGGATAAAGTGGAGAGGGTAGACAAAAAATCTTTTAGAAAACTACCCGCATTAAAAGAATTGTGAGTATCGATAACAGTGCTCATTATCAGCATCATTATCATCATCATCAAAATCATCATCGTCAGCATCATCATCAACACCATTATCATCATCACCACCATTCTTATCATCATTACCATTATCATTATCATCATCAAAATCATCATCGTCAGCATCATCATCAACACCATTATCATCATCATCTCCATTCTTGTCATCATTACCATTATCATCATCATCATCGTCAGCGTCAAAATTATTGCTATGATCATATCAATAACATTACTATTGTCAACATTATCAACATCATCATCATCAACACTATAATCATTGTCATAATCATCAACACCCTCTATAACCATCATGCATAATTATCCAAAGTTGACCTTGTTTGACTTTTAGGTCCCTAGTCAATGTGCAATTAAGAGAATTTCCTGATTTAACAGAAACCAATGCTCTACAAGTATTGTAAGTATAAACTGCATCCCCATCTGTTGTATGGCGATCTTTATTTCTGGACCGTCGTGAATCCATTTCACCTTGTTCTAAGAATAGATTCAACATGGATAGAATTACTAATCCCAGGACGAACGATTCTAATGATTCTTTTTTTTATATACATTATATTCTCGATCTGAATCTTTCAGATTCTGCGCTTGGGCCATTGGCAATTCAGATACTCTATTGTATATTGATGTTTATAGTGATAATGTTTTGTAGGATCTTGGAATCTAACTCTATCAAGTCACTACCGCCAAACTTTTGCGAGATGTTCCCAAAACTGTATAATTTGTAAGTAAGCACTTTTTTCTTCAGCTACGCTGAACACATGCAACATGTGTTCATCGTTAGCTATAACCATCATTATTTTCACTATTATCATCATCATCTCACAACCTTGATCATTATCACCACCATCATTATTTCCTTCATCAATATTATCGTCACGCTCAACATCGTCATAATCATAATTATCAAAATCATCATCATCACCATAACACTCAAGCAAACTATTATTGCATTTGTCGATCTTATTATTATTATTAATTTATTGTAGTTATGACTGTATTTTTTATATTTTCCAGCAATGCTAATATGAACTTGATCACTAGTCTACCGGACATGTCCAAATGCTCATCAATGGTGTTGCTGTAAGTCAATATACTTTTCATTCCATCAAATGCATCTTAAGGGATAGTGGTTGGTGTTTTATTTATTTGCAAATGGTCTCAGGAGCACACATAATGCACTAATTTCGATAACGACACACAACATGTTGACGTTTAAAACAAGGCCTGTTTTGGCTTGAAGTTATCATCAGTTGTTTGAAGTTATTACAAGTTTGATTGCTAGCACTTTGTCCATGAAATAAAATTTAATTAGTAGAGTAGACGCACTAAAAGTGTGCAACAGTTGTCACTATTTCGTAGTAAACAGCACCAATTTAACAAAACAAAACAAAAAAACTATAGAAATAGAATAAAATAGCACTATTTAGTAATATTTATGTTGGACACTTTTAGTGCGTTCACTCTATCTATATAAGGGCTATTTAGATGCTATCATTCAACCAGAACATTCAAAGAAAATGGGTTAATACATGTCATTTTGTAAAATTATTGTATATCATTTTTTTATTATTTTGTTTTAGTATTCATATTTTGCTAAAAACTTGAAAGCTGAAAAATGTCTTCAAAGATGTTTTTTAATTTTTCCTCGAAATTTCTTTATTTCTTTCATTATTGGCGAGTAGAATTACTAACCCATTTACACTCATAACCATATCTCTACTTACCCGTATGCAGACATTTGGTGTTTAATCGCATTACGTCAGTTGGGACATCCTTACAAGGAATGAGCAGATTAAAAGACATGTAAGTCTTTAACTTTGTCTTTATCCAATCTACGATTGGTAGAATGCCATGCTTGATGAGAGTTTATAATTAAAATATTTAGGATAGTACGCGCGCTACGATTGGTAGAATGCCATGTTTGATGAGAGTTTATAATGAAAATATTTGTGATAGTACGCACGCTACGATTTGTACAATGCCATGTTTGATGTGACTATCAAAACACGCTGTCGTCATTTAAGCGGGAGTCGTGGTTTCCTACGCCCCTTTCGTGATCTCTAAACATTTCGCGAGTTTTGATCAGAGTTTCAAAAATAAAATAAAAAACTTTTTTTGATTTGTAAAATATTGTATGGTCTTATCAATGACCATAAAGATAAGAATGAACCAACAAAAATTCGTTCCTTGCTCAGGAATATTTAGCTAATTTTTGTTATCCATCTTTCCCTCTTGCTCGAATTGTTTTTGTGCATTCCCCTTTTATCCCCTCCCCATGCAGTACGTTTCTAATGGTCCATCGATGCACTAACGTGTATCCACTGAAAACACAAGAGCAAAAAGAAGTAAAACACATACAACGCTTTCGGCTTGTGATTGTAAATCTGATACAATATGGCCGCTCATTTTGTACATACTACTGCAAGTGTAATTGTTTGTAATACGCTTAAGTAGATTTTAAGGATTTTTAACAACTTTAACATTCTCATGTATATATATAAATGTAATTATTTTTGGATAATTTCAGAACATTGAAACAAAACTCGATAACGGAAATACCACGAGATGCATTTAAAGGATTGAAAAGACTGGAAAACCTGTAAGTACTTTTGTCAAGGGACAGCAAAGCTCTAAAGAAAGTCGAGGGCAAAAAAAGGGCGTAGTTACTCTAGCTTTTGTGGAGTATGCAATAAAAAATGTCCATAGTAAACGGTACAAATTGTTATGTACGATTGTAATGTATAGCAATACGCAATACTCTACAGTTACAACTAGTACATCATCACGCAAAAGCTGTATGAAGTCATTTTTGCTATTCATTATCTTCAGTTCTTATGATCGGTCTAAGATATTTTCTACTTTTTTCCATGTATCTCTCTCATCAAAAAAGGACTTATGCTTGTAGAGCATCGGTTTTCATTCTACATGCATGAGAAATATACTGTAGTTGTTGAGTGGAGTAAACGTTTTCTATACTTTGAGTGTTGTGTTGCAGCTGATCGACTACCAAGCATCGTGTGCAATGTAAGATATAATTGTCATTAAGAGTTCTGGATTTTCTCTTTTAATTTAGGAACCTGGCCCACAATAAAATCACAGAAATAGATGAGGATGCATTTGTTCCACTACAGTCATTGACAACATTGTAAGTTTTATTTTTTTATTCACTCTTTGATTACACTAAGTGCAGAAACAGTTGTCCCACCCTCTCCTACAGAAAGTACAATTTCTTTGTTCACGTCCCTATTAATCAGCTATTTATTGAAATACATAATTAGACATAGTTACAACAAGAGAAAAATATCATATGCTCTTGGCGTGAACCCACGTCTTTGGTATTCTAGTCTGATGTGTTAATCACAATACCGTAAAACCAGCCACCTTGGCAACGTAGCCAGAATATGAAGTATAGGACAACGGTGAGGATCCCGCAGGGCGATATTTTTCTCTATGTAAACACAGCTGAACACCGTATAAATCAAGTACGCTCATTTTCTGACCTGATCTTCCACTACCTATCTATCTATCCATTCATTTATGCTTTACCATTTTTTTCTTCGTTTATTTACCATATTCTATATTTCTGCACTAGGGACCTAAGTTATAACGACTTTCCCAAGCTTCCCTCCAAAGGTATGAACAGTGTTCGTAAATTAAAGCTTCGTGGTAATATACGACTGAATGAAATCTCAGCCGATAGTCTACCTAACGTACGATTGGTCGAAGCAAGCTACCCGTACCACTGCTGCCAATTTAGGAAAAAACTGCAAGAAGTACCTCTCGAACCAGTCGTAAAGAAGACAGCAGTACTCGGTAAAGGTTGGACGTGGGCCTATTTGAGTGTTGGAAGTCCTGGTAACGATACAGTTCACGATGATGAGGATATGTCAGGGTTTGGTTCGGCCCCAGTCGATCCATTGTTCACCCGAGACAGCGAGGGATCTGGGCAAGAAATCACAAATACTCCGCTGACTGGTATGCCTGTGGGCTCGGATAATGTGATTCACGGTGAGTCGTACGGTACGGATCACCGTGAAGTCAACTGCACCCCCTTGCCCGATCCTTTCTTTCCTTGCGAAGATCTTATGGGATCATGGCTACTCAGGGTGGGTGTGTGGATAGTCTTCATGCTAGCGTTGCTAGGTAACGCGGTGGTTGTCATAGTAATTATACTGTCAAAGACAAAGCTAGATGTTTCAAAGTTTCTGATTATAAACCTTGCAATTGCCGACCTATGTATGGGGATCTACCTTGGTTGCCTAGCAATAGTTGATGCGTCTACTATTGGAAACTTTCGTCACCATGGTGTTAATTGGCAGCAGAGTTTAGGGTGTAAAACCGCTGGCTTTTTAGCAGTGCTTTCAAGCGAGGCGTCTGTCTTTACTCTAGCTGTCATTACGATAGAGCGGTTTATCGCGATAAGACATGCGCTGCATATAGACCGCAAGATGAGCCTGAAGAAAACAGCCATTGTGATGACCATCGGATGGTTTATGGCGTTTATCATCGCAACATTACCGCTGGTCAAAGTCAGCGACTATACAAAGTTCAGCATATGTTTGCCGTTTGAGACTGGTGATGTCCCGTCACTCGCATTCGTCACTCTAATACTAAGTCTAAACTTTATTGCATTTGTAGTCATCTTCGGTTGCTATGTGAGAATCTACTTCGAGATTCGTGGATCAAACGCTTGGAACACTAGCGATACACAGGTCGCAATGCGCATGGCATTACTGGTAGTTACCGACTTTATTTGCTGGGCTCCGATAGTCATCATCGCTCTACCGGCAGCTTTCGGTTCAACGTTTGTGAGTCTTGAACAAGCTAAAGTATTCACTGTATTTATATTTCCTTTTAACTCTTGTATGAATCCATTTCTTTATGCTATATTCACATATCAATTCAAAAAAGACTGCTTGAATATCTGTCGTCGAGTTCAGAACTCCCCAGTTCCGCCAATGATACAAATAAATCTAACGAAAAAACGACTATCAATGAGCGGGATTCCTGTGGAGTTACGTCAAGGATCACGTGATGGCGTCTGTGCACCGGAGACACACAGTGACGGTAAAATGACTTTAAGGGTTCCTTCTTTTAAATTCAACAGAAGATACTCGTTACCAGCGGCCTTCAGATTATCAGTACTGAGCCCGCGTTCTAGCGGAAAAAACTCAGCGGCTGCTAGTGACCAAGAGAACTCGAGGTGCTCTAATGAGAACAGCACCGAACAGACGTTAGTTGGACAGGAGAAAATCAAAGACGTCTGTTCTGCAAACAAGACGAATCCTTCTTCGGAAAATTTGGACACAAAAAATTCAAACGAGCTTGCGGTGGAGGGTAATCCTGTTGTTAAAGAAAGGACGGTAATCATAGACCGAAGAACTGCTGTGTAGATAATAATGCGATGTTCAAGTAATTTATGCAAAGCTTATAGCTTATTTTACCTGGAATACGATGGTGTTTCGTGGAAAATTAAAAAAAATGAGGAAAGATGTATCTATAGGATGAAAAATATATATAAACAACAACAACAATAATAATAATTATAATAACGGTAATTAATGGTGTTTCTACAAAAATATAGTTAGAATAATATTGAACCATAATTTGAAGTTAAACTGGTGTGGACTGCGCTGTTGTATCAAGTCTGAGTCTGTGTTCCAAAGAAAGCAATTGAAGTAAATTGAATATGAACGACAACTAGCGAGAAGTCGAACATACGTATGTAGGCTGCGTTGTGTTTCTATAAAAACTAGATAAGTGACGTATGTTGACAAAGTCGATGCTTGAAATTACAAATTTAACAATGCGAGTTCGAGTACCAGTGTATGCGTAACAAGCCGTCTCAACCACGATGCTTTGCGTACTTCTGTTTTTACTTACTATATAAGTAAAATAATTGAGTCTATTAAATATCCAAACATCAACCAACAGCCTATAAGGACCTCTCATTACTATGAATCCATTCTCTCATCGTGTGAGTGAGACCATGTTAAAGAATTCGAAGATATTTTATTTCTCTAGCGGCCACCTCAAAAATGGCCACTCACTAAGAATATGATAGACCGTAGGGCCGCAAAGCATCTTGGTCGAGACGGCTCCTTTATTCTTAAAAAAAAACGCTTCAAACTTATTTGTGTTTCCACGAAAACCTTTATAAACGAAGCTTTTAGATTACAGTATCAATGTTATATAAAAGATCTTAATATATCTATTTAAAAAACGTTGTCGATTATTGGCAGTTGAAAAAAAACTAAACTATTATAAGACTAGAATTGTGAAAAAAGTAAATTAGAAATTTAATTCCCATTTGACGTTTGGCATCTGGTACGACAACGGTTTATGAAATGGATTATTTCAAGAGAAAAAGTCGTCTTCTTTAGAAGCAAATACAATTCCAAAAATGATATTTTAGAAACTGAGAAAAATATAACAACAAGGCCCATTAGGGGGTACACAAACCCCCTTGAATCCGTCCTTGTGAAGTTTAACAAAGCTTGCTTGCTGCATAAAGCTTGCTTTTCGAAATCCTCATAAAGATCTCTCGCTCATATTACATAGAGAAAATATAAATATATAAATATATAAATCATGAAATAAAACAAACTAAATACAAATAGTAGCTATTTAGTAACTAGAGAACACTAGAGAACATTAGAGTGCAAACACTAAATGTGTGCAACAGTTGTCACTATTTAGTAGTAAATAACACTAATTAAACAAAAGAAAACAATAGAATTAGCATAAAGTAGCACTATTTAGTGGTATTTATGTTGCACACTTTTAGTGCATGTACTCTACTACAGCGAAGCCGAAACGACAATTCGACAAGATTTGTTATATAGTTAGTGGGTAGGGCGTTCGTATAATATTCCTACAATGGAACTGTTTTGAGTTCTTTTTCTCCTTGTTTTTGTCTATCCCTTGGCTTAGTTGATAGAGTGCACGCACTAAAAGTATGCAACATAAATACCACTAAATAGTGCTATTTTATGCTAATAATATTGTTTTCTTGTGTTTGATTAGTGCTATTTACTGCTAAATAGTGACAACTGTTGCACACATTTAGTGTTTGCACCCTATATAACAGTTGACGAAGTGCAAATTTAAAAGAAAACGACGAAAATCAGTAGGATGACTTGGTCCTTCTTGAATGAGCTGAGGAATTTAAAAAGAATTGAGAGGGGGTGTAATATACGGGGGGCTATACCCCCTTAAACCCCCTCTACCTTCCAATTGTCCCTTCAGTCATAATGTATATGAAAAAAAAAGATTTTGTGATATAATATTTCAGATGATTTTTCTCGGTTGGCTGTATACAAAGCATGGCTGAGAGAGTGTATTTTACAAAAATAAATAAATTAAATTTGTAGTCAGAGGAGCACAAACTCACAATTTTAAACGATTTATTCAATGATCGCAATGATCAAAAACTCACCGTACTTTCTTTCTAACTTGAAAAATTTTAGGCTGCGAGACAAGCGCTCTGCATGGCCACTCGATCTTACTGCTTCCTACACATTGAATTCAATAGTTACGTTGCTACCTTTTCATAACATCAAAACTAAGGAGAATTAAAAAACTCGAAACGTTCCCAGTAAAATGCTGCCTACAAAATATGTACATGTATTATTTGTAAATAGAAATTAATAAAGTATTATTATTTATACAACTACTGAGTCACTCTATATTGATTCTATGCGTGATATATATGAACACTTCATTCATACATTCGTCAATTCGCATCCTTGGCGTTTCCAATTTAGGGACAGACCATATTTTGCGTTGGGCAATTTTTTTTGTGCAGGATATTTTCTTCCTCTTTGCACGATATTTTGTATTTACACATCCGCCGTGCACGATATTTTTTTCTCTGTTTAATGCTTTGCTCGATATTTTTTTTTTTGGTTTTTGCCCAACATCCCCCTCATATATCTAATGGTCCGTCCCGTAGTAATTATGCTCCTTATTAAATTTTTGGTTGTACAAAGGATGGATATCCACACCTAAATCACTATCCAGCGAATAAATTCTAAAAAAAAATTCTATGCAGCTGATAGCTTTATCCAGGTTTTGTAGATCAAGCCCCTACCTTGGTTTTCCGACACCAACTGACTTTTAAAATTCCATTATTCTTGAGTAGCGTATAAGAAAGAAGACGTAAAGCCTCTTTCACCATGATGGCTTAGATTATATGATTTGTTCAAGAACATTCCTTGTGTTAAGTCTCCATCCCTCCCCCCTACCCCCTAAAAAAAAAAAACAACCAAAAAAAACAACCAAAAAAAAAAAAAAACAACAAAAACACAAACAAGAATTTCACATAGGCGTTTATTGCTCAAACTATTTGATAATACTAACTAATCTCACTAATACAATCGTAGGCTTTACATTATTGCATGATGGCATCCAAGACAGTTGACTGAATAGAATTTGGACGAAAATCATTTACATGAGAAAGATAGAGTCTACTTTCCAAGTGGAAAGGTTTCCTTGGTTCCTGGCTCCTTCCATGGCTGCTATAGTGTGACGGCGCAAAACATCCTTTGGAGAGCCACTATATTGTTTGATAAGGGGGCAGGTGAGGGGTACGGTGGGGAGGTATTTGAACAAAAGCTACCACCAGTTAGCATTTGTGCAAAGCAAAAACTACAAAATGAAATCTTGCAGTATGAAAAAAATGTTTAATATGCATGAAGAAAGAATAAACATCCCACAAGAAATGAAAAATAAAACGCGCCAAAACCCTCAACTCTCCTTCATCAAAAGTCTCAAAAGCCTGATAGTAACATTATAGATCAACTTTTAAAATCAATTTCAAAGCTATCCTTAAAGACCATGTTTCCATATAATCACTTCGAACGTTGGGATCGCTACGATTGCCAAAAAGAGATGTAAAACGCCAGAATCGTTCAAATTATCAGCGATCTCATTTACCTGGTCTCAAAACTCAACCGCAAAGCATGCATGGATTGTTTGGCTGAACAAGATGGCGTGAAAAGAAACCAGCGAGCTTCGAATCAAATATTTTCACAGCGATCGAGCGAATCTAAACACAAAACAGAAAAAATGTATTTTTTTTTTCATTCTTCAGCGATTCTACCGATCGTAGCGATTATATGGAAACCAGGCTTTAGTCTACCTTAACTTTAACAAAAACATAACTGCTTTGGGTTACATATCAAGGACAAGCAGGATCGCAACACACTATTGAATCATACACATGCTGGCTTATTTTATCACAGTCGATGATACTTTGTTGGACATCTAAATTACAAGATATGTAATAGACACATCGGGCAGTTATGATTTTGCAAGTGTAGATCCAATTGTCGGGGTGACAAGTCGGTATTCTCTGAGTGCAAACTCTAAAATCACGGATGCCACGTCTGCTTCTATCTTTAGAAACTATGAATAGAATGAAACAATGCCATTTATGATGGTCATCTATTAAAATAACGTACCTTATTAGGGAGGGTCCTAAATGGGCAAATAGGAAATTATAGGATCTGGAATTGAAATTGGGATTTTTCCATTGGGATTGGGAAAAAAATATTATAGAAGTTAGTATTGGGATTGCCTCTCTATAAATATTGACATTCAAATGCATATGTTTGAAATTCAGTTGTATTTTGTGTTACTTTTTGTCTGTCTCATGGCAAAAGATAAAAAAAGTTGTACATATATAGTTACAATTTGCAAGATCAATTTGCAGTTAGTTAGTTAAACTCAACAAAGTCATGATTAACACGTTTTTACACCACTTACGTTGAGATTCTCATATATATTGTGAATTAGGATTTGGACTAAATTTGGCTGGGAATTGAGATTTGATATCGTCTTGAAACATAACTGAGAAGTTGTTGAACAAAACATGCCATATGAAGTGGCCCTAAACTAGACAAGTGAGACAAGTGTGAGTATTACGTAATGGTATACGTAATGGGAATAAAACTTTGGAAACAGATGATAATGTGGCCTCTAGCACAGCCATCTTTAATGGCGTCACGCAATCGTTTCAGGAATCTACGAATGCGTGACGACACTGAGAATGTCTGTGTTATTGGCTAATGGTAATGATGAATGGTAATGACCCCTATTATTTTAGTTGGTTATCATGAAGATCATTAATGGTGATGGCCATATTGATAATCAGATCATAAACATACAGCTATTCTTGCAATGGCTATTTTTTTTTTTATACCT
Source organism: Diadumene lineata (assembly GCA_918843875.1). Classification (NCBI taxonomy): domain Eukaryota; kingdom Metazoa; phylum Cnidaria; class Anthozoa; order Actiniaria; family Diadumenidae; genus Diadumene; species Diadumene lineata. Next base: position 1,810,620 of record OU974083.1, on the reverse strand, counting down.
TTTTTATATATATATATTGTACATAGTTGTTTTCATATTGTAAAAAGCATTGAGACTAATGTAATTATGCGTTTTTAAGAATTAAATTATTATTATTATTATTATTATTATTATTGTTATTATTATTATTATTATTATTATTATTATTATTATTACTATTGTTATAATTATTAATATTATTATTATTATTATTATTATTATTATTTATTCATTTCTCAGCATAAATAACACATTACATTTACATATATGTTTGCTGGTTTACATTTTCAACTCGAGTATTCATCCTGCACCTGAGAGTTGAAGTACCTTTCTTAAAATGTTTGCCGTTCCTAAAATTACAGATTTTTGTATTTCTATTAGACTGATGTTGTTAAGTTCAAGTCTTTCGATGTGATGTTTTAGTTGTTTAGATATTGTTCCTAACGATCCTATTACTATTGGTATAACCATCGTCTTCATTTCCCAAAGTCTTTCAAGTTCGATTCGTAACTTCTGATACTTGTCTATTTTCTCTGCTTCCTTGTCATCAATTCTACAATCCTTCGGTACAGCAATGTCAATCAGTTTAACAATCTTTTCTTTCAAGTCAATCACTACTATATCAGGACGTCTTGCTTCAATCTTCTGGTCTGTATAAATGTTAAAATCCCATAGTATTTTAATGTGCTCATTTTCCATCACTTTCTCTGGTTGATGGTCCCACCAGTTTTCTGCGTCACATGGTATTTCATGTTTTTTACACAGGCTCCAGTGAATTGCTGCTGCGACCTTATTATGTCTTTCCATGTATTCTTTACCTGCCAGAACTTTGCATCCAGCTACAATGTGGTCAACAGTTTCAACTTTCTCCTTACATAGTCGACATAATGGTGACTCGCTTGTCTTGTATTTATTTTTCAGATAATTAGTTGGTAAAGCTTGATCTTGTGCAGCAATTATCATTCCTTCTGTCTCAATTTTGATGTCACCTTTATTCAGCCATAACCAAGTACTTTCCTGGTCCATCTTGTCTATGCAAGCTCTACTATAACTTCCATGCAGAGGTTTACTTTGATATCGTTCAAATCTCTCTTTGCGTGAACGTTGTTGGTATTCTTTCTTTGTTTCCTCTGGTTCTTTAATAACTTCTTTAACTATCTTCTTTATCTCCTCATGATTGCTGACATATTCTTTCAGTGCAATCTCTTCTTCTCTAACAGTATCTTCAATACTTTTCAATCCTCTTCCTCCTTCAGTTCGTGGGAGGTACAATCTGTCAACATCATCACGTGGATGGAAACCGCGATGTATAGTAAGTAGTTTTCGTGTCTTGGTGTCAAGATGGTGAAGTTCTTCTTTTGTCCAATTTATTACTCCAGCTGTATATCTTATAACAGGTACTGCATAGGTATTGATAGCAGAAATCTTGTTTCTTCCCGTTAGTTTGGATTTGAGAACGAGCTTTAATCTTCTCTTGTATTCTGATTGGACGTTACTTTTGACATTCTGATGGTAAATATCCTCTTTCTCTAGTACACCAAGATACTTGTATTGTTCATTTTCGTTCAGATTTCTTATCTCCTTTCCATTTGCGAGCTTTAGTCCTTCCTTTATTACAATCTTTCCTCTTTTAAGTCCAACCCTGGCACACTTTTCGATCCCAAATTCCATATTTATATCCGTACTGAAGATTCGAACAGTGTGTAAAAGAGATTCAATTTCTTTGTCATTCTTTCCGTAAAGCTTCAGGTCGTCCATGTACAATAGGTGGTTCAACATAATATCATTGGACAGTTTGTAACCTTTCTTTGTGTTGTTTAGTATAGTCGTTAGTGGTATAAGTGATATGACAAACAGTAGTGGTGATAGCGTATCTCCTTGAAATATCCCGCAATTTATGTCACAATGACCACACGATTCTCCATTTACATGTAGTTCTGTTTTCCACTTTGGCATTGCTCTTCTCATAAATTGTATTATTGTAGGATGAGTGTTGACATTTTCAAGTGATGTAATTATCCAACTATGGGGCACAGAATCATATGCTTTTTTATAGTCAACCCATACCATTTCTAAGTTCTTATGTTTTATTTTCGCATTTGTCATGATTGCCTTGTCAATCAAAAGCTGATCTTTAGTACCTCTCGATCCTCGACTACAGCCTTTCTGTTCAGCAGTGAGTATTTGTTGTTCTTCAAGATGATTGTATAAACTATCCGATATGATAGATGTCATCAGCTTCCATAATGTTGATAGACAGGTAATAGGTCTGTAGTTGCTTGGTATAGGCCCTTTCTTTGGATCTTTCATGATAAGCGTTGTTCTACCTTCTGTCATCCATGTTGGTATTTCTTCGTCTGTTTGAAACACTTGCTGTAATTGTTGTGCTATTCTATTGTGTAATCCATGTAGTTTTTTAATCCAATACCCATGAACTTCATCTTTGCCTGGTGCTTTCCAGTTCTTGATCTTTCTAGCTGTCTTTTGTACTCTTTCATTGGTAAATATCAGTTCTTGTTGTTGTTCACTTTCAGTTTGGTCTTTCTTTATATCTCGTAACCATTTTGCTTTAGAGTTATGCGTTTTTTTCTTTGACCATAAGTTGCTCCAGAACCTTTGGATATCTTCCTTGGCTGGTTTTTCATTTCCGTTTACATTCGCATTATTATTATTATTGTTATTATTATTATTATTATTATTATTATTATTATTATTACTATTGTTATTATTATTATTATTATTATTATTATTATTATTATTATTGTTATTATTATTATTATTATTATTATTACTATTGTTATTATTATTATTATTATTATTATTATTATTATTGTTATTATTATTATTATTATTATTATTACTATTGTTATTATTATTATTATTATTATTATTATTATTGTTATTATTATTATTATTATTATTATTATTATTATCATTATTATTATTATTATTATTATTATTATTGTTATTATTATTATTATTATTATTGTTATTATTATTATTATTATCATTATTATTATTCAATTAAAATACTGATTTAGTGAATAGCAAAGTCGTTTGCATATTTCATAATTTTTATTTTTTAAGAAATGATGATGACTCAAAATGTACACAATTATAGCATCATCACATAAATATGATAAACTATATAACTATATAATATGTACGGCTTTATATCGTTGTTATGTCTAACCTTAAAACACAAAAAAACTATCCAAATGACATTGTTATTCGCTAGATCAGTATTTCAACTGGACGTTCTTTCCAAGAATAGCTAGCTGCAATACTAACCTTCTCCGACATGTACAGACATTGAGTCAGGCGTGTAGGGTAGAAGACGGTAGATGGGGAAATCGCCACAGAAATCACGAACTTCTTGTCTTAATGTTGACTTGTCTACCCTTGGACCCATTATCCATTGCATCACGACTTTCTTGATCTTATGAGACGGGGGAGAACGGGACACCTAGAACATGATTACAAAGGTATTATTACATTAAAGAAAAAGGAAAGAAAACAGAACATATAAAAGATTTTGATAAAACCGTTTTTTTTTTTTCATGTACTTAAACAATTTCGTTTTAATTTTGGTAGTACTTATCAATGACGTTAACTTAAAAAGTCGATCAAGCTTTTGGACAAGCAAATTGTCGAACAATGGAGTCCGGCCGTTCCTTGCAGCGCGATCTATTTGTACACAAGACGATACTTTGCGGGAACAATTGATGTTAATTACAGTTGCTACATGTTCATAGAATTTAAATGTAACTTTTTCTTGTAGTTTGCTAGTATTGATATACTATGATCGGATTTTTCGTACTTTAAGTTCCTGAACGGCTGAAGACAGTGTTAAATTATGAATTAGCTGACTTACCAACTTAAGTCCCTTTTCCAAGACATCGGGCCTTGGTAGACCACGAGGTAACGGGGAAATTTGGCAAACACGTTCAAATGAAAAGCATTCTTCAAGTTAAAAAGCAATGGATTATGTACTAATCACTGCAACTTATGTAAATATTGATTTTCATTTATATATTTTTTTTGCTAGAATGCTTTTATGTAAATCACTCAACAATGGTATTTTTGAAAGAAAAAGTACATTGTAAATAAGAGAATAATAAAAAAATACTTGCCATTTTAAAGTCATACATGTTGTCCGACTCCGATAGCTCATTATGCGGTGGAACTTTAAAGTATTCGATTTCTCGGTCCTTGTCGACGATGATTCGTTCGACAAATTTCGTTCCTCTCTCAGAAACGTGGATAGTGAAAGTTTCGTTAGACTTGCGAACTTCCTCTGGCTATATAAAACACAAACAATTATGTCAACAACAGCACAATCAAACTTCCTGGATTGGTTTTTGCATTTGGTGACTAATACGATACGATACGATATCATACGATACGATACGATATAATACGATATAAAACGATACGATATGACATGTGATTATTATAGCAACTTTTTACCTTGGAAATTGCAACTGCTCCTGTCTGATAAATACAGAGCAGGACGCCAACCAATAGAGACAAAATAAAACCCTGGTGAGAAATTAAAGTTTTAAATATATGAACAGAGCGCATAGAATAGGGCATTAAGGAGTATGTGAATAGGGCCGGGCAGCTTGGTAAGACAAGGCACTTAAGTGTTTGGCTCTATAACATGGAACATTAGGCCAGTGTAGGCATTTTAACAATAAACTGGAACAGTAAGTATTAAATAATAGAAGGAGAAGGAGAAGGAGAAGGAGAAGGAGAAGGAGAAGGAGAAGGAGAAGGAGAAGGAGAAGGAGAAGGAGAAGGAGAAGGAGAAGGAGAAGGAGAAGGAGAAGGAGAAGGAGAAGGAGAAGGAGAAGGAGAAGGAGAAGGAGAAGGAGAAGGAGAAGGAGAAGGAGAAGGACTGTTAACATGCTTACCATTGTCATAAAAATCCGTCTGAGATGAACCTTCTTCCAGCTCTAATGACTAAAAATGAATGATGTGGTTTATCGTAGAGCCTTGTTTATATAGCATTTGCTATGTCATAACAAACAAGGGTAGTCAAACATAACTATTGTGCAATCCTGCCATCAGTGACAGAGTTTGTTTTTTTAGCAATGAAGGAAGTAAATGTGGTTTTGTTTTATTTTTTTTAGTGCTGAATACAAGTCATTTTTTTAATGACAAAAGTATTTAATGACAAAAAAGTTACTCTGTTAAAACAAGTTTTAATTTGGTACATGACATAAAAGATAAAGAAACTTACTAACACTTTTCAAAATAAACGATCTCTTTTAGCTTAAAACATGCATTATTATTTAGGCTCTACTCCTCATACGACAAGACTTTCGTAAAACAAAGCATTTTCAAATATATTCAGGTCCCGGGGGAGGGAGTACTCCCTTATTTTTTCTATACGGGGACGTTTCGCACAGCCTCAAAAGGAGACAAAATTTCGAGGCTGAGCGTGTGAATTGTTAATAAAAAAATTATACAATAATCATCCCCCCACCCCACCTCCAAAAAAATACTTTTTTTCGTCTGTGGGAAAAGGGGTGATAAACAGAACGACACACATATTAATATAAACAGGATACTTAATTAAATCCGGCTCCAACGCTAATGTTGACCTTTATCCATGTTTCGAATTTAGCGTTGATTAAGATTACTATTACACGACGTTTTTTTCCACCTCTTTGACATTGTTGTTCAAAACTGGTACCTCCACTGAAATTTAAGTTGTCTTGCTAAACAGTTAAGCTACAATCTTGAAAAAAATGAGTTGAGACTGCGTGCGCAAAAACGCCTATTTTTTATTCAACGCATTTCACAAATTCATGCGCATTTTGCAGACATGTGACCACCCCCCCTCCCCCGTCTCAATGTTATTGCCCGGATAGCAACTATCCCAAGCGTCATTTCTAGACTGAAGCAACATTGTTCTGGGGGAAGGGGGGACAGCAACAGCCACAAGACTGAAAAAACGTACAAAAATGTGTGTTTTGTCTCAAGTGTTCTGTCCAAGATTGTAGCTGTCCTCTAGTTTCATCAAAACGGGAAGCATTACGAAGTTTGTTTTGCCAAATATGTCGGAGTGTACAATGGCTTTAAAGTTATAATAACATTGTACTTTTGTTGTTTCTTGCCCTCTTGTTGTGGTTCGTCGTGTGATTTTGTACGTCCTAGGTCAGCATGTTTCACCAAGACGGGAAAGTGGATGTTAAACCATCAAGTTTATGTAGCTTTTCTCGACTTCAAAATAAAATTTTAAAACTTGAAAAAAAAAACTAATAATAAAAAATAAAAAAATACATAAATAAAAACAAAATAAAAACAAAAAAATATGGGGGAAGTGCGTTTAGAAAAATGTTAGGTTACAACTATAGAAATCTTTCTTCCCTCAAAGTTTTCCATTCGACATTTTTTTAAAAGAATCTTGAACTCAAAATATTAAAGAACGATTCCTGATTAAAGAAAATATTTGTCGTAATCTAAAATAAAAATAATTCCGATGGATCTCGAAATGGGATTTTCAGTTACATTCAGCTAAACTTGATTGTTTACAAAAAAAAAAATAAAAAAATAAAAAAATAAAAAAAATAAAACAGGTTTTGCAAGATGTGATGCTGCATTTGAGCTTACATGATTTGACATTGAAATAACAACCTTCGACATCTGATCTCTTTTTTCCTGTTTTGTTTTCTTTTAATTTTTTTTATTTTCAAAATAACTAGTAAATTTTTGTTTTATTTTGTGTATTCTTGCTGAGGCGAGGTCAAGTAAGATTTCTATTATCCGGACGTGTTGAAGCATGTTTAGTTATAAAGGCAATATAACATGTTGTGCTTGGATACATTTTTCTGGTAACCCTAATATCACAGTCAGTCTAATTTCAACAAGGATCCACAATGGTAAGTTTAGCTTGAATTATTAAATTTACGCGTTGCAATATGGATTTATTTAGGGACATGATATCTTTCTCCGTATTCACACATATTGAAGCAGGCAGTACTAATATATACAAATGAATTCATAGTACTTGACTTTCTACAGATATCGTCTTCTTTGACATTGGCTGCATTAGCGAGCTTTTGTTAATAATTCAACACATTTCTTCTCAAGAGGTAAGCACATAATTCTGCAGCAGTGAGGCTGCGATCATGCGCAGTGAGTAATACCGATCCAATTTTGTTTTATCATAATCCTGTGATCTGTAATCTTAGTGCACAGGTCAACCATACTAATGTAATAGTGAAATTTGACCACCCCTCCCCTCCTCCTAAATTCCTTCGCCATTTTGAATAATTTTATAGTCGTTCAAATTCTCGCTCTTTGGATACGAAATATAATATTAAAAAAATAAAACTTTGTCTTGGTAAATGTGCTTTTTATTTACTGATTGTCATGCAGGAGAAATTTTCAGAAAATCATCTGGCTTTTAATATATAATTTATGAAATCTGTAAAATTCTTCAAAATGACGACAGAATTTAATGGGAGAGAAGGAATGGTCAAATTTCATTTATACATTGTGTGGGAGACTTATGACTAGTGCAGTGCCCAATGATCGTGATCCCATTTTATGTGATTCCAAGTTTGTGTGGTCTGTAATTTGCATCCAAGGACATGGCATGTCACATCCCTGATTAAAATATAACTATTGTCTTATGTTAAGGAACTATCGTATGATGAAAAAGAGATTTACACCAACACCTGGGCTGTACAAGTTCACGGAGGAGAAAAGAATGCAAGATATTTGGCTGAAAAATATGGATTTGTTTATGGTCGACAGGTACTGGCCGATCAAACAATTGATTACCTTTTTATTTAAATATTTAAAAAAAAGTGTCAGTCCACGTAGAGCTATTCAAGGAAGTATCTAGTTGACAACATGTAATGGAAATATAAACTTTTAATTGTGTCCTCTGATTTCCTATTTTACAATTTAGATGAGAAAGAAATGTTCTATACAATTTTGAGGAACCACTTCAGTTATAACTAAAATAACAATGCTAATCGAAAAAAAAAAAAAACAAACAAACAAACAAACAAGCGAGCAAGCGAGCGAACGATCGGACGAACAAACTTAATTGCGCATCACGGACTTATTTTAACCCGAATCACCACCTGAAAAGTTGTTTTGACATTAAAATGTTTGTATGAATACTGAATCATTCATTGCTCTTTCTTGTATCCATAGTTGTTTCAAGATTTTTATACATTCAAGAGATCTGACCTACAAAAACGATCCGAGAAAAATCCACAAGCTGAGTACATTGACAGAACACTGGCTGAAGAACCTAAGGTCAGTTGATTATTTGATTTTGTGAGTCTAACTATTACATTGAAATATCTATCGGCAAGACTTTTAGAATTCTGGTTGTCTGTTAGTTTGTCCATTTCTCTTTCTCATCAATTTCTTTCTTTTTGTCGATTGATTAATTAATTTTGTTTTTGTAGTGAAAATTGCTATATATGATGTGGTATGTTAAAATTGGTAAAAAGCAAAAGAAGAAAGAACGAACTCTCGATCCTTTAGCTTCTTTCCAATTTTATTTTTATTTCAGATAAAATGGTTTGAGCAACAAAAAGAGAAGCAACATCAACTTCTTTCAAGTAGTTTTAATGATCCAATGTTCAAAGAACAGTGGTATTTTGTAAGTAACAGTTATCGAACTCATTAATAACGACATGATCTAAATCCATATGGAAAATCACTACCTTGGAAGGCACCTGTAAAGTACTAATACAAAATTCGTCCTGATTTGCATAAGGTTAAGATTCAAATATCTCGGCCATGTTGCAACTAATTTCAAAATTTTAATTCTAAAATAGATTAATCATTCATCTAGACATTTGATAAATAATATATATATTCACAGCTTGCTAACTGTTCCTCTCAATAGTTTTCGTTAATATTAATTGGAGTTCATTAACATTTTTGTTAATGGTGTTATAATAAGAAAAAATTAAAAAGACAAGTACAGGAAACCCGAGATATTAAAAAAATGCACAGAAATTGCAACTAACGGCAGTGGCAGTTAATTAGTTTTGTTTAATATAAAATACATAATAATTGAACAATTATTACCAACATAAAGATTAGTGCTTTAACAAAATATTGGCAATTTTACGTCATATTGAAAATAAAGCAATTTTAAAAGGCACTTCTTTTTTTCAGAATCGTTATGATGGTCCAACATTGGACGTCGAGACAGTCTGGCCGACATACACTGGCAAAGGTGTTGTAGTCGCTGTAGTGGACGATGGAGTGAATCGAAAACACCCTGAACTCTCTGACAACTATGTAATGTATTTTAAATATTATATTATTTTTGAATTAAGACAAATATGAAAACCTACAGCATCAAAAACTTGAAAAATTTCTTTAGTGGTTCTTTCAGAGTGCACATCACATGAACGCGAACAATTCTTAAAATTTAGTGACAGATAAGAACTAGTTATACACTAACTAGATTACAAACAGTAAATTCGTGCAACATTATTAACAATTTAGTGCAAAATAGTGCTAATTAATCAAACGTGTTAGAAAACAATAGACTGCACGCACTAAAAGTGTGCAACACAATAGGACACCAACATCGAGCGTCATTTTCAGAATATGAACACAGGCGTGCCGTGCAGACTACGTTGCATTACTGCTAAAATACTGTCTGGTATAGACACAGCCATCATTTTTTTAGAAGCTTGTCAACTCGTTGACTGGCGTGTAATGAACTAGTGATGCTGTAGATTCAACAAAATTCCATTCATAAGTTGTAACGTTACTTTTTTCAGATGTCTTCAGCAAGTTATGATTTTATTGAAGAAGACCAAGAACCAGTTCCCTGGCGAAAGAGAGTGACAGGGTATGCTTTACCATCGTCATCGTGATTGTCATGATCATCACCATCACCACCATTATCACACGTCATCATGATTATCCGATCATTACTGATCATCACCATGCCATATCAAATATAACATAAGGGAAAAATCCATAAAAATTGTATATTTTGACGTCATAAATCATGCGCTAATCATCAACAGCCCTGAAGCGTGATGACGTTTTACCTCCGTCTCTATACCATAATAGTTTTTAATAAAACCTTTCATATTCAAATTTTATATTCCCTCGAGAATACAGGAACAATAGTCATAATTAGTGAACAAAAGAAATGTGCAAAGGATTCTGGAGACACGGGGGTAAAACGTCATCACGCTTCAGGCTTATTGATCATTTACACCATTTAACATTTCTCTTCTAACAACGCAATCCGAACACATGCTTATATGTCACCAACATCACAATTTACAATTACAATTTAGAAATTCCCCTTTCTTTGTAGCCATGGCAACATGTGTGCAGGAGTTATCGCTGGTGCGGCCAACAATAGTCGCTGTGGCATTGGTGTTGCATACAATGCCAAAATTGCAGGTAATTATTATTGAAAAATATCCCAAAGATGCTCAAATGTCTCTTACTTTTGTTATAACTAAAAGAATTGTATGTTTCGTGTTTGGACTACTGGAAGTCACACAAAAATTCTTAGCTAGTCAGTCAGTCAGTCCCTCAGTCAGTTAGTCAGGTACTTTCCGTTATTTTCAGGTCTTCGCCTCTATGATCAAGATGTCAAATCAACAGATGCAGCGGAGTCTTCAGCATTGGTTCATAAACTACATGAGATTGATATCTATTCTAATAGTTGGGGACCAGGGAACATGGGATGGAGAGTAGAGGGACCAGGGTCATTAACCAGCTGGGCCTTGGAACATGGATCTAAAAAGGTACGTAAACTAAATGTCTTTGGAATCTGTTTAAAGAGTGTACGTCCTTGCAATTGTAACATAAAACTAATCAGGTGCAAAACATGCAACGTTAATGTACTAAGTACAAATTTATTTTTTTGAAGAGAGAAAAGCCGTAGGTTCTATCTATACATTACACCCCAGTAGTTAGTATGTTTTATATATTCCTGTAGGGTTGTGGTGGCCTGGGTTCTATCCATACATTACACCCCAGTAGTTAGTATGTTTTATCTATTCCTGTAGGGTCGTGGTGGTCTGGGTTCTATCTATACATTAGACCCCAGTAGTTAGTATGTTTTATCTATTCCTGTAGGGTCGTGGTGGTCTGGGTTCTATCTATACATTAGACCCCAGTAGTTAGTATGTTTTATCTATTCCTGTAGGGTCGTGGTGGCCTGGGTTCTATCTATACATTAGACCCCAGTAGTTAGTATGTTTTATCTATTCCTGTAGGGTCGTGGTGGCCTGGGTTCTATCTATACATTAGACCCCAGTAGTTAGTATGTTTTATCTATTCCTGTAGGGTCGTGGTGGCCTGGGTTCTATCTATACATTAGACCCCAGTAGTTAGTATGTTTTATCTATTCCTGTAGGGTCGTGGTGGCCTGGGAACTATCTATACATTACACCCCAGTAGTTAGTATGTTTTATCTATTCCTGTAGGGTCGTGGTGGCCTGGGTTCTATCTATACATTAGACCCCAGTAGTTAGTATGTTTTATCTATTCCTGTAGGGTCGTGGTGGCCTGGGTTCTATCTATACATTAGACCCCAGTAGTTAGTATGTTTTATCTATTCCTGTAGGGTCGTGGTGGCCTGGGTTCTATCTATACATTACACCCCAGTAGTTAGTATGTTTTATCTATTCCTGTAGGGTCGTGCTGGCCTGGGTTCTATCTATACATTAGACCCCAGTAGTTAGTATGTTTTATCTATTCCTGTAGGGTCGTGCTGGCCTGGGTTCTATCTATACATTAGACCCCAGTAGTTAGTATGTTTTATCTATTCCTGTAGGGTCGTGCTGGCCTGGGTTCTATCTATACATTAGACCCCAGTAGTTAGTATGTTTTATCTATTCCTGTAGGGTCGTGGTGGTCTGGGTTCTATCTCTACATTACACCCCAGTAGTTAGTATGTTTTATCTATTCCTGTAGGGTCGTGCTGGCCTGGGTTCTATCTATACATTAGACCCCAGTAGTTAGTATGTTTTATCTATTCCTGTAGGGTCGTGGTGGCCTGGGTTCTATCTATACATTACACCCCAGTAGTTAGTATGTTTTATCTATTCCTGTAGGGTCGTGCTGGCCTGGGTTCTATCTATACATTACACCCCAGTAGTTAGTATGTTTTATCTATTCCTGTAGGGTCGTGCTGGCCTGGGTTCTATCTATACATTAGACCCCAGTAGTTAGTATGTTTTATCTATTCCTGTAGGGTCGTGCTGGCCTGGGTTCTATCTATACATTAGACCCCAGTAGTTAGTATGTTTTATCTATTCCTGTAGGGTCGTGCTGGCCTAGGTTCTATCTATACATTAGACCCCAGTAGTTAGTATGTTTTATCTATTCCTGTAGGGTCGTGGTGGCCTGGGTTCTATCTATACATTACACCCCAGTAGTTAGTATGTTTTATCTATTCCTGTAGGGTCGTGGTGGCCTGGGTTCTATCTATACATTAGACCCCAGTAGTTAGTATGTTTTATCTATTCCTGTAGGGTCGTGGTGGCCTGGGTTCTATCTATACATTAGACCCCAGTAGTTAGTATGTTTTATCTATTCCTGTAGGGTCGTGGTGGCCTGGGTTCTATCTATACATTACACCCCAGTAGTTAGTATGTTTTATCTATTCCTGTAGGGTCGTGGTGGCCTGGGTTCTATCTATACATTAGACCCCAGTAGTTAGTATGTTTTATCTATTCCTGTAGGGTCGTGGTGGTCTGGGTTCTATCTCTACATTACACCCCAGTAGTTAGTATGTTTTATCTATTCCTGTAGGGTCGTGGTGGCCTGGGTTCTATCTATACATTACACCCCAGTAGTTAGTATGTTTTATCTATTCCTGTAGGGTCGTGGTGGCCTGGGTTCTATCTATACATTACACCCCAGTAGTTAGTATGTTTTATCTATTCCTGTAGGGTCGTGCTGGCCTGGGTTCTATCTATACATTAGACCCCAGTAGTTAGTATGTTTTATCTATTCCTGTAGGGTCGTGCTGGCCTGGGTTCTATCTATACATTAGACCCCAGTAGTTAGTATGTTTTATCTATTCCTGTAGGGTCGTGCTGGCCTGGGTTCTATCTATACATTAGACCCCAGTAGTTAGTATGTTTTATCTATTCCTGTAGGGTCGTGGTGGTCTGGGTTCTATCTCTACATTACACCCCAGTAGTTAGTATGTTTTATCTATTCCTGTAGGGTCGTGGTGGCCTGGGTTCTATCTATACATTAGACCCCAGTAGTTAGTATGTTTTATCTATTCCTGTAGGGTCGTGGTGGCCTGGGTTCTATCTATACATTACACCCCAGTAGTTAGTATGTTTTATCTATTCCTGTAGGGTCGTGCTGGCCTGGGTTCTATCTATATATTACACCCCAGTAGTTAGTATGTTTTATCTATTCCTCTAGGGTCGTGCTGGCCTGGGTTCTATCTATACATTAGACCCCAGTAGTTAGTATGTTTTATCTATTCCTGTAGGGTCGTGCTGGCCTGGGTTCTATCTATACATTAGACCCCAGTAGTTAGTATGTTTTATCTATTCCTGTAGGGTCGTGCTGGCCTAGGTTCTATCTATACATTAGACCCCAGTAGTTAGTATGTTTTATCTATTCCTGTAGGGTCGTGGTGGCCTGGGTTCTATCTATACATTAGACCCCAGTAGTTAGTATGTTTTATCTATTCCTGTAGGGTCGTGGTGGTCTGGGTTCTATCTCTACATTACACCCCAGTAGTTAGTATGTTTTATCTATTCCTGTAGGGTCGTGGTGGCCTGGGTTCTATCTATACATTACACCCCAGTAGTTAGTATGTTTTATCTATTCCTGTAGGGTCGTGGTGGCCTGGGTTCTATCTATACATTACACCCCAGTAGTTAGTATGTTTTATCTATTCCTGTAGGGTCGTGCTGGCCTGGGTTCTATCTATACATTAGACCCCAGTAGTTAGTATGTTTTATCTATTCCTGTAGGGTCGTGCTGGCCTGGGTTCTATCTATACATTAGACCCCAGTAGTTAGTATGTTTTATCTATTCCTGTAGGGTCGTGCTGGCCTGGGTTCTATCTATACATTAGACCCCAGTAGTTAGTATGTTTTATCTATTCCTGTAGGGTCGTGGTGGTCTGGGTTCTATCTCTACATTACACCCCAGTAGTTAGTATGTTTTATCTATTCCTGTAGGGTCGTGGTGGCCTGGGTTCTATCTATACATTAGACCCCAGTAGTTAGTATGTTTTATCTATTCCTGTAGGGTCGTGGTGGCCTGGGTTCTATCTATACATTACACCCCAGTAGTTAGTATGTTTTATCTATTCCTGTAGGGTCGTGCTGGCCTGGGTTCTATCTATATATTACACCCCAGTAGTTAGTATGTTTTATCTATTCCTCTAGGGTCGTGCTGGCCTGGGTTCTATCTATACATTAGACCCCAGTAGTTAGTATGTTTTATCTATTCCTGTAGGGTCGTGCTGGCCTGGGTTCTATCTATACATTAGACCCCAGTAGTTAGTATGTTTTATCTATTCCTGTAGGGTCGTGCTGGCCTAGGTTCTATCTATACATTAGACCCCAGTAGTTAGTATGTTTTATCTATTCCTGTAGGGTCGTGGTGGCCTGGGTTCTATCTATACATTACACCCCAGTAGTTAGTATGTTTTATCTATTCCTGTAGGGTCGTGGTGGCCTGGGTTCTATCTATACATTAGACCCCAGTAGTTAGTATGTTTTATCTATTCCTGTAGGGTCGTGGTGGCCTGGGTTCTATCTATACATTAGACCCCAGTAGTTAGTATGTTTTATCTATTCCTGTAGGGTCGTGGTGGTCTGGGTTCTATCTCTACATTACACCCCAGTAGTTAGTATGTTTTATCTATTCCTGTAGGGTCGTGGTGGCCTGGGTTCTATCTATACATTAGACCCCAGTAGTTAGTATGTTTTATCTATTCCTGTAGGGTCGTGGTGGCCTGGGTTCTATCTATACATTACACCCCAGTAGTTAGTATGTTTTATCTATTCCTGTAGGGTCGTGCTGGCCTGGGTTCTATGTTTACATTAGACCCCAGTAGTTAGTATGTTTTATCTATTCCTGTAGGGTCGTGCTGGCCTGCGTTCTATCTATACATTAGACCCCAGTAGTTAGTATGTTTTATCTATTCCTGTAGGGTCGTGCTGGCCTGGGTTCTATCTATACATTAGACCCCAGTAGTTAGTATGTTTTAACTATTCCTGTAGGGTCGTGGTGGTCTGGGTTCTATCTCTACATTACACCCCAGTAATTAGTATGTTTTATCTATTCCTGTAGGGTCGTGGTGGCCTGGGTTCTATCTATACATTAGACCCCAGTAGTTAGTATGTTTTATCTATTCCTGTAGGGTCGTGGTGTCCTGGGTTCTATCTATACATTACACCCCAGTAGTTAGTATGTTTTATCTATTCCTGTAGGGTCGTGCTGGCCTGGGTTCTATCTATACATTACACCCCAGTAGTTAGTATGTTTTATCTATTCCTGTAGGGTCGTGGTGGTCTGGGTTCTATCTATACATTAAACCCCAGTAATTAGTATGTTTTATCTATTCCTGTAGGGTCGTGGTGGTCTGGGTTCTATCTATACATTAGACCCCAGTAGTTAGTATGTTTTATCTATTCCTGTAGGGTCGTGGTGGTCTGGGTTCTATCTATACATTAGACCCCAGTAGTTAGTATGTTTTATCTATTCCTGTAGGGTCGTGGTGGCCTGGGTTCTATCTATACATTAGACCCTAGTAGTTAGTATGTTTTATCTATTCCTGTAGGGTCGTGGTGGCCTGGGTTCTATCTATATATTAGACCCCAGTAGTTAGTATGTTTTATCTATTCCTGTAGGGTCGTGGTGGCCTGGGTTCTATCTATACATTAGACCCCAGTAGTTAGTATGTTTTATCTATTCCTGTAGGGTCGTAGTGGCCTGGGTTCTATCTATACATTACACCCCAGTAGTTAGTATGTTTTATCTATTCCTTTAGGGTCGTGGTGGTCTGGGTTCTATCTCTACATTACACCCCAGTAGTTAGTATGTTTTATCTATTCCTGTAGGGTCGTGGTGGCCTGGGTTCTATCTATACATTAGACCCCAGTAGTTAGTATGTTTTATCTATTCCTGTAGGGTCGTGGTGGCCTGGGTTCTATCTATACATTAGACCCCAGTAGTTAGTATGTTTTATCTATTCTTGTAGGGTCGTGGTGGCCTGGGTTCTATCTATACATTACACCCCAGTAGTTAGTATGTTTTATCTATTCCTGTAGGGTCGTGGTGGCCTGGGTACTATCTATACATTAGACCCCAGTAGTTAGTATGTTTTATCTATTCCTGTAGGGTCGTGGTGGCCTGGGTTCTATCTATACATTAGACCCCAGTAGTTAGTATGTTTTATCTATTCCTGTAGGGTCGTGGTGGCCTGGGTTCTATCTATACATTACACCCCAGTAGTAAGTATGTTTCATCTATTCCTGTAGGGTCGTGGTGGTCTGGGTTCTATCTATACATTACACCCCAGTAGTTAGTATGTTTTATCTATTCCTGTAGGGTCGTGGTGGCCTGGGTTCTATCTATACATTACACCCCAGTAGTTAGTATGTTTTATCTATTCCTGTAGGGTCGTGGTGGCCTGGGTACTATCTATACATTAGACCCCAGTAGTTAGTATGTTTTATCTATTCCTGTAGGGTCGTGGTGGCCTGGGTACTATCTATACATTACAGCCCAGTAGTTAGTATGTTTTATCTATTCCTGTAGGGTCGTGGTGGCCTGGGTACTATCTATACATTAGACCCCAGTAGTTAGTATGTTTTATCTATTCCTGTAGGGTTGTGGTGGCCTGGGTTCTATCTATACATTACACCCCAGTAGTTAGTATGTTTTATCTATTCCTGTAGGGTCGTGGTGGTCTGGGTTCTATCCATACATTACACCCCAGTAGTTAGTATGTTTTATCTATTCCTGCAGGGTCGTGGTGGCCTGGTTTCTATCTATACATTACACCCCAGTAGTTAGTATGTTTTATCTATTCCTGTAGGGTCGTGGTGGTCTGGGTTCTATCTATACATTACACCCCAGTAGTTAGTATGTTTTATCTATTCCTGTAGGGTCGTGGTGGCCTGGGTTCTATCCATACATTACACCCCAGTAGTTAGTATGTTTTATCTATTCCTGTAGGGTCGTGGTGGCCTGGGTTCTATCTATACATTAGACCCCAGTAGTTAGTATGTTTTATCTATTCCTGTAGGGTCGTGGTGGTCTGGGTTCTATCTATACATTAGACCCCAGTAGTTAGTATGTTTTATCTATTCCTGTAGGGTCGTGGTGGCCTGGGTTCTATCTATACATTACACCCCAGTAGTTAGTATGTTTTATCTATTCCTGTAGGGTCGTGGTGGCCTGGGTTCTATCTATACATTAGACCCCAGTAGTTAGTATGTCTTATCTATTCCTGTAGGGTCGTGGTGGTCTGGGTTCTATCTATACATTACACCCCAGTAGTTAGTATGTTTTATCTATTCCTGTAGGGTCGTGGTGGTCTGGGTTCTATCTATACATTACACCCCAGTAGTTAGTATGTTTTATCTATTCCTGTAGGGTCGTGGTGGCCTGGGTACTATTTATACATTAGACCCCAGTAGTTAGTATGTTTTATCTGTTCCTGTAGGGTCGTGGTGGCCTGGGTTCTATCTATACATTACACCCCAGTAGTTAGTATGTTTTATCTATTCCTGTAGGGTTGTGGTGGCCTTGGTTCTATCTATACATTACACCCCAGTAGTTAGTATGTTTTATCTATTCCTTTAGGGTGGTGGTGGCCTGGGTTCTATCTATACATTACACCCCAGTAGTTAGTATGTTTTATCTATTCCTGTAGGGTCGTGGTGGTCTGGGTTCTATCTATACATTACACCCCAGTAGTTAGTATGTTTTATCTATTCCTGTAGGGTCGTGGTGGCCTGGGTTCTATCTATACATTAGACCCCAGTAGTTAGTATGTTTTATCTATTCCTGTAGGGTCGTGGTGGCCTGGGTTCTATCTCTACATTACACCCCAGTAGTTAGTATGTTTTATCTATTCCTGTTGGGTCGTAGTGGCCTGGGTTCTATCTATACATTAGACCCCAGTAGTTAGTATGTTTTATCTATTCTTGTAGGGTCGTGGTGGTCTGGGTTCTATCTATACATTACACCCCAGTAGTTAGTATGTTTTATCTATTCCTGTAGGGTCGTGCTGGCCTGGGTTCTATCCATACATTACACCCCAGTAGTTAGTATGTTTTATCTATTCCTGTAGGGTCGTGGTGGCCTGGGTTCTATCTATACATTAGACCCCAGTAGTTAGTATGTTTTATCTATTCCTGTAGGGTCGTGGTGGTCTGGGTTCTATCCATACATTAGACCCCAGTAGTTAGTATGTTTTATCTATTCCTGTAGGGTCGTGGTGGCCTGGGTTCTATCTATACATTACACCACAGTAGTTAGTATGTTTTATCTATTCCTGTAGGGTCGTGGTGGCCTGGGTTCTATCTATACATTAGACCCCAGTAGTTAGTATGTTTTATCTATTCCTGTAGGGTCGTGGTGGTCTGGGTTCTATCTCTACATTACACCCCAGTAGTTAGTATGTTTTATCTATTCCTGTAGGGTCGTGGTGGTCTGGGTTCTATCTATACATTAGACCCCAGTAGTTAGTATGTTTTATCTATTCCTGTAGGGTCGTGGTGGCCTGGGTTCTATCTATACATTAGACCCCAGTAGTTAGTATGTTTTATCTATTCCTGTAGGGTCGTGCTGGCCTGGGTTCTATCTATACATTACACCCCAGTAGTTAGTATATGTTTTATCTATTCCTGTAGGGTCGTGGTGGCCTGGGTTCTATCTATACATTAGACCCAAGTAGTTAGTATGTTTTATCTATTCCTGTAGGGTCGTGGTGGTCTGGGTTCTATCTCTACATTACACCCCAGTAGTTAGTATGTTTTATCTATTCCTGTAGGGTCGTGGTGGTCTGGGTTCTATCCATACATTACACCCCAGTAGTTAGTATGTTTTATCTATTCCTGTAGGGTCGTGGTGGCCTGGGTTCTATCTATACATTACACCCCAGTAG